>LR738709.1:322817588-322863461 GCA_902687465.1 Secale cereale
TTACCCACCACTATCACCAGTAAGTGGATACCCTTTCGTTTCTCCCCCCTCATCGAATCAAATAGACCATTTCCACCAAATTTCCTATTATTGAAGTTGGAGCTACATGAAACCAAACATTCTCTTTGTTAGTGGTACAATTTCTATATGAAACTACTCCAAAGTGAATTTGATGAAATGAAACAGATTTTGGTGAAGCGGAGTAGTTCCAAACAAACCCTTAGTTAGAGGGAAAGGAAGTTTAGGTAGGTTATGTAAGAATTATAAGTACGTCTAGCATTTTCGCGTTATGGAAAGCGTGCTTGCAGCCACTTGACGCAAGTGCACGCGAGAGACACTAGCACCAGGATCGGACGCCTCGCGACATGTCTGATGTCAGGAAGAAATCAGTTGGTCGATTTTTATACTTATCCTTAATATGTGAGGTCTTTTTAAAAGGAAAACGTTCAAGCTAAACATTTTCTCGATTAATAATAATAGAATTACCGTATGTCATGTATGCGAACTTACAACATTTGAGCTCTGTTCGTCATGGAGTCCTGGCCGGGCGTGTTGCGAGATCTATCTGCATGCTGCGTTACGACCAAGAATGTTTCTCGACACGCAGATACTTCATCTTCAATTCGATCTCCTGTTTCACGTCCTGCATCTCATTCAGCTCGGAGAAGACGAGCTCCTCGGCCAGCTTCGTCCTGAACGAGTGTACGTCGTCCATGGAGAAACTCCGCGCCAGCTCCTCCCCGTCCCACAACTCCATCCACTTCAGCGCGAACAAGCCGCACGACGACTCGTCGTTCTGCTCCGGGAGGCCCGGCTCCAGACGCAGCCTCCATCCGGCGACGTGTGCCCGGGCGGCCTCCTCCATGCACCGCCCCACGCCGTCCCGTATCTTGGACATCGCCTCCTCGTAGAACCGCACGCCGTTGTACCGCGCGTAGTTCCCGGAGTCCAGCACCTGGTACTCGGCCTTGGCGAAGTTGAGCACCGCGACGAAGAAGTGCTCCCTGTGGTTCACCAGGAAGAACACCATGTCGTTCTGGAGGTACCTAGCAGCAGTCGCCGCCACGTCGGCGGCGTCCTGGTCCGTGAGGCGTTCGTCCGTTCTTGGCAGGGAGCCCAGGTACTCGAGCCAGTCCTGCTCCTCGACTCCCAGCAAGAGGGCGCGGCGGGCGTTCTTGCCGTGCTCGGCGCCCTGGCGGCGGCGGAGCAGTTCGAGGTATGCGTCCAATACAACGCCGGAAATCTTCCGCTCCGGCCCGTCCTGGGACAGGGGCACGGTGAGGGAGCGCATGGCGTCGGCGCGGACGCGGAGGTGCGGCCGCTCCGAGGAAACCAGCAGCTTATCCTTGCGGTTCGCGTGCGCTTCGATGAACGCGATCGTGGCGTCCTCTCGCCGGTTGACGACGGGCGCGGGGGCCTGCACGCGGCGGCTCGCTGGCCGGCTGAAGCTCGTTAGCGAGGTCGTGTAGCTGTTCGGCCGCGCCTTCTTGGCATTCCTTTCGCCGCCAGCGGTCCGTACATGAGTGGGCTTGAAAGCCATGGCTGACATGGCTCGCATTAGGCGCACGATGCATCACATTTATGGGCAGAGAGGTCGGTGGCTGAGAAAGTGCAAAAACACGTGTCCATTCCAAGGTGGATTGGTGAATAAATTAGTAAGTGGACAGTTCGGAAGGGAGAAACTTTAGTGAGTCGGTTGCTACAGTTGCTAAAGGCGGTTGGATTGGAGACTACGGAACGGAAAGACGCAGGTGACTTTTTTTCCTTTTGGAAGGGGAAAGACGGGACAGAAAGGCTTTAGTAACTGATTGCATACGCTAAGCAACGAATCTCGCGTCAAAATGAAAAAAAGTCTACGGAAGCAACGAATCTCCGTCAAAATGATTTTTTTTAAACATACCTTTTTTGGACTAATAGAGTTCATGTTCTTCTTCTTTTGATCATTCGATGGCAAATGAGGAGAAATTAGGGGCCGCTTCTTTTGGGCGGTTTAAAAAATAAGCTGCCTTAACCCAGCTTAAAAAATAAGCCACTCCCAAAATTTGTTGAGGCTTCTAAATTAGTAATGATATAACTAGGTTAGAAACCCCAATGAATAAGGGAGGCGGCTTATGAAAAAAGCCGGGGAGGAGGCGGCTTATTTTTTTAAGCCACCAAAAGAACCGGTCCTAGAGCTAGTCTTCAAGCGGCTCTATTAGTATCGGCTGCTTTTATTTTGTTAAGTTGCAACTCTTGCTTCTTTTGATGTGAGTTGTAACTTCAGTCCGTTTGCTTAAAATGCATGTTTTTACCTTCAATGTTATATCTCTGTATGCATGTTGAATTTCGCCAGACATCAATTTTCATCATGCATTGCAATTTCTTTATATCATTTGATCAATGCATGATTGGATTCCAAGATATAGGGGAAATCTCCACAATTTCATCCTGCCTTGTGCGTTTGCAATCCAAGGGGGAGTTCCTCTATATCATGTAATCAAATTCTTCGTACTCACTTCCTGTTATTTATGTCTATTGAAAATTTGGCAATTTGCCATCAATCACCAAAAAAAAAGAGATATTGTAAGTGCATCTAGCGTCCCCTTAGTGGTTTTCAAGAATTAAAGACAGATGGGTTAAGGGACTAATATGTTTGTGAGTGTACACATGAGTTATAGTCCGTGAAGATTTGGATCAACCACTGAAAGACGACCCCTAAAAATGTATTTCTTCGAGTGAATAATTTGGTGTGACCTTTGAAGAAATTGAAGTGGAGATTTGGAAGCATGAAGACTTTGTTTTCATAGTTTCTTCTTATTTCGATTAATAGGAAACATTGTATTGTTGAAGGAGGTCTAGGCGACACATAATCGTATTTCCAAAGTGATGCTCGAAACCTATACACAACCTATCACTTCGAGTGAAGACTTTGGAAATCTCTTGCATTGCAGTCGAGTTCCTCAGTGACAGAGACGGGTTCTTCTAGTCGTTGATGAAATTGGTCTGAATGAGGAGTTAGGATTTCGCCCCGTGCGATCTGCCTACCGTGAGGAAATTGAGAGCCTCGGCGAATTTGAGAGTTTAAATTTCCGACCGTTGCTGCACTAAGTGCCAGCTGTCGAGTAGATCCTTATGATGATAACGATCATGTCTGAATGGGCATTTTTGACAATTCATGTCGGGTTGCTATTGGTGCAATGATAGGCCCCTTGTGTTTTGTAGTTTTTTGACATAAACAGTATGGAACTTATGTGTTTACTAGTGCACATAGAGTAACAGCTCCCTGATGTATCGAGGAGTTTAATGTGAACGACGAAGATAATCTCCCTGCGTTGCAGCGAAGGTTATCACCGAAGATGATGTTAACCAAGAGTGACCCCTAAAATTGCTGAAGTGAAGCAATTGGTTCGGTGTCTGTCCGAAGAAAATGACTGTGTTCGAGGAGAATGAAGACGAAGTAAAGACGTATCATTTATTTTGTTGTTGTTGTTGTTGTTCTTCTTCTTCTTTCTTTGAGTCATAGGACCACCTACTATTAAGAGGGGTGTACCGTTTTGAAACTTTGATTCCCTGATGCTAAACTCAAGTTGCGAGAGAAATCTCTTTGTGTTCTGAACAAATACTTCCTAGCAAGAGACTATGATCTTCTTCGCTGTGGGAGATTTGCCTCGGACCGAGGAGTTAGCATTACTTGTTCCACAAGTAATGTTACCGTTGCTCCAAAATCCGACAGTTGTGAACGTGTCGGTTGGCCATTGGCTGGACCGCGTGTCCAAAATAGTCAGTTCCCATCTGGGAAGTCTGTGGCTATAAATAGCCACCCCGCACCAGCTTTATCTGGCGGCTGCTCTGTTTGATTCTGAGAAGATAGTTGAGCAACCCATTCTCTGATCGATTTGAGTTTAAAATCCATCGAGAGAAAAAACCCCTAGAGCCGAACAATTAGATAGTGGTTCAGGATCACCGGAATCTAAGTTTAGTACGCTCCACTTATTACTCTTGAGAGCTGCAAACTCTCTAAACGGTTCGGTGTCAAATTCTCCAGAGACCAAGAGTGATTGTGGTTCTCGAAGAAGAAGTATGTAAAGGTTCGGAGATCGCCTTCAAGTATCTACCACGAGTAATCGACATCGGTTGACGAATCAATTGTCGAGGAGAAAATGGTTAAGAGAGTTTATCTTCCGTGTTAAGTCATAGCCCCTCTAACTAGACGTAGTCCTTGTGCAGAAGGACAAACTGGTCGAACAAACATCTTATCACCATCGAGCATCACCGGTTATCTCTATCACCCATGTTTACCTTCAACGCATTTATTCGTGTGAATTGTGTCAATGCATAACTTAGTTTCTTTTCGGCACTTAGTTTTTGCTCGTTGTTGTCTGTTTTTCATTCGTTCCGCTGCTGGGTTATGAGAGTTTTATGGTTTTTCGAAGAAAATTTAAAACTCCCATTCACCCCCCCTCTGGTAGACATACTTCGTTCCTACAGTTGGTATGAGAGCCAAGTTACTCCTTGATTCTACTTATTTTAGTCTAACAACTTTGGAGTTTAAGTATGTCTTCAGTGAACTACAAATCTCATCTCAAGATTCCCATCTTCGATGGGACAGACTATCCCTTTTGGAAGGAGAAGATGAAGAAGTGTCTCCTTGCGATAGATGATGACATTGTAATGCCCCGGATGTAATACTTTCCCTTTTGGGCATATAATATATCTCCGGCTTCATCTATTTCCATTTCGGGTTCTTTGTCTTTCGGGCTTTCGTCGTTTTGTTGCGTGTGTGTGTGGCATTCATTCATATCATGTAGACATGTGCATTGCATTGCATTTGTGTTGTGGGTTGCATCCGGTTCGTGGCGTTTCTTCCCGTTGTCCGTTTCGTGTTCCGGAGCTCCCTCACGTGTCTGTGACGTCCCGTAGGCCTACTTTGTTGTTCGGGCGTTTTTCGTTACCGGTGTGTCGTGAGGTTGTGTTGTGTGTTGTTGTTTTGTTGTGTGCAACCCGCCTCTCAAATCTCGTCTCGTTTGGACTCCGTTGACTTTTCCCTCCGTTGCTCGTGTGGGCCCGAAGTGCCTTCGCTTCGTGTCCCGGAAATACCCCTACTGCTTTCTTTTATCTCCGTCTGGGCCTCTTAAATCATCCCCGCGATCGGATCCGTTGGATCACGATCGGAGGGCTCCTAGACTCCCCTAGTCTCAAAACCCTAGTCAAAACTGCTATATATAGACCCCTAGTCTATTTGGCATGTCCCCTTCTTCTTCCTCCTTCCCTCTATCTTTTTTTTTCTTTTATTTCAGATCTCAGTTTCCAAAAATCTCGGATCCCGAAGGATCCCGAGGGATCCATCGGATCCATCCGCCGCCGCAGCTGCCGGCTGGCTCGAAGCAGCTCAGCGCCGAAGTCAACGCGAGGCGCGCCTGTTCCTCGACCGGCCGCAGCGCCACCCCAGCGGATCGATCGACCCGATCGGCCCCTTCCCGCTCCAGCGATCGATCTGGTCGGGGCCCAGATCGCCGGCGCCAGCCCAGGGGAGGTCCCCACTTCGCCAGCGCCCTCCCTGGGCCTTCCTCCCTCCACGGCCCGTCCATCGCCTCGCCTCGCGGGATCGCCCTTCCCCCGCACCAGCCAGCCGCGCCTGGGCCGCCGGGCCGCGCCGCCGCGCCGCCTCCCAGCGCCCTCCAGCCGGGCCTCCCGCCCCAGCGCCTGGGCCGCACCTCCTCGCCGCGCGCTGCGGGCCAGCCAGGCCGGCCCGTACACCGCAGGCCGCCCCGCGGGCCTCCGCTTCACCGCCGCCTGCTCGTCTCCGCGCGCCTGGGCCGCCCCGCGCCGGATCGGGCCGCCGTCACTGTAGCACCGGGCCCGTCTTCGTACTGTTCATCGAGGTTGACTTTTCCCCTCTTAGTCCCAGATCTGTCAGCCTGAGATGCCTACTTTGACCTGCTGTATCTTTCTCTGTGATGCTCCGTTTTGCGCGTGTAGCATGTCCAGATGTTCGTGGAGTTGTCCTCTACGTTTTACCTGTTGTAGTCATGCATGTTAGATGTCATCTTGACACATGTTTTGCTGTTACAAGAGTGCATGATGTTATAAACTGCTGTTATGTGTTATTTTTGTGCCACCTTTGACATGTGATATCTTTTAGCTCGTTTGTCCAAACGATGCAAATGACATGTCCACGTGTTCGTCTCGTCACGAACTACGTGTTGTGTGTGATAGGTTGCATGGTAGATTTATTGTTTCCTTGTTATCATCGTTGCAAAGTGCCATGTTCACATGTTGTGTTTTCACTTGTTATGAAATGCCATCTTGTTGAGCTCGTTGTAATCGGTGTGTTCACCACTTTGATGCATGCTTGTGTGTTTCGGGATCACCGTCATATGTATTTTGATGAGGTGCTTACCCTTTGCCATGTTTAGTTTCGAGGTGTCTTAAACATGCTCTTTTGTGTGCTATGATGATGTTGCTGTTTTAGGACTTAGTGAAATTTCACTAAGTCTGAAATCTGTAACGTTCCGATGCCATGTTCGTGTGATGTTGTAGGACAAAGCATGATAGTTTTGGGGTGGATTTTGCTTGTTCCTTGAAGTATATATGGTTGTCTTTCCATCCATGTCCTCACATGTCCATTTGAGTGGCTGTAGCATGCTTATCTTTTGCTCCAAACTTCCAATAAAATTCTGCTGCCAGAATTTTATTTCAAAGTTCAATATGTCCAAGATCATTGCTAGTGATCCGTGACTCCGTTGGGGGTGCACTTTGGACCTAGTTGCTGTACATTATATCTAGTTTATGTTCAAGTCCTTTGCCATGCTTTTTGGGTGCTGTAGATTAATTATTTTGAGCTCCCAAGATGCTATGTTGCTGTAATTTGCAGTTTTCGCTCAAATCTTGTTTCGGGCATAACTTTTAGCCCGTAACTCCGATTTCAGCGAATCTTATATCAAACTTGGGTGATTTTCTGTGTAGATTAATAATATCAGGTTGTTATCTTGTTTTGAGGTGTTTTGCTTGAGTGATGTTTTTCGTGCTCCATGTGCATCTTTAGTTCATCCTTCATGCATTCATGTTTTTCGAGTGCGCATTGCATCGTGTTGATTGGTGCTTGGTGTGTTTGTCTTGTTTAGACCCGGAAGTTGAGCACGAGTTTTCCAACGAGGTTGAGCACGAGGTTTCCAACGAGTTTGAGCACGAGGACCCTTCTTTTGATCCGAACGTCTTCTCTTCAGGCAAGATGACCGAACCCCGATAACTTTACTATCTTTGCCTATTGCTAGAAGTCTCGATCTATAGTTTTGCCTCGATGCCCATGTTCTTCTTGTCAGCCTCCTACTTGTAACCAATTGTCATGTTTAACCACCCTACCTATGCAAACCGTTGCTTGGCTAAGTACGCTTCGCTCAGCCCTTCTTATAGCGTTGCTAGTTGCAGGTGAAGTGAAGATGCTTGCTCCATGTTGAAGTTTGGTTGGGTTATATCACACTATATAAATGCTTTAATTGAAATCACCTATATATTGGCAAGGGTGGAAGGCTAAGCCTTTTGCTTGGTGTTTTGTTCCACTCATGCCGTTAGGATCCGTATAAGCCGGTTTTATGTTCCTTGATTATGCGTTCCTAACACGGTTGGGGTGTATGGGACCCCCTCGATAAACCGCTAAGTGCTAAGTCTTTTCCAGCAAGTCCCAACCTTGGTACTATTTGCCTAATAACAAACTAAACATGCATAGGGAGTAATTAACCCTCTTTCTTAATCAACAACCCCGGGCCAGTGCTCCACATGAGTGTTGGTCCGAAACGAGCAGACTGCGGGGCCGTCTCGGGGCAACCTGAGGTATCTGGCATACACCTATAGGATGACTCATCCGGTCGTGTCCTGAGACCTAGATACGCGCGGCTACGATCAGGGTGTCGACACGCCGGGAGGATTTGCTGGATTAGCCTTACCTTAGCTCGGTATATCTTGAGCACGGGATTCCGAGGATACTCGGGTCTTCCCACTTTGGAGTTGCGACTCCGCGGATCGTGGGCTTGTAATGGGTCAAGTTGGAACACCCCTGCAGGGTTTGAACTTTCGAAAGCCGTGCCCGCGGTTATGTGGCAGATGGGAGCTTGTTAATTTCGGTTGTAGAAAACTTGACACAATGATACTAATACACTACCAGCGTGTGTTCCGTGACTGTCAATTTCCGAATAGGGATTCGGGAGTTGAACACGGAGGGGTTATGTTTGTGAGCTTGTAGCTAGGATCACTTCGTGATCACTTCTCGCGTTGCCTTCTCTTCTCGCTCTCTCTGGCGTAAGTTAGTGCTAGTTGCTGCTGCAGACTCTTTGTTGTTCCTTCACCTCATTTCTTTCTTCAGCCTTTCCTCACCTAAAGGCTTAAATAGTTCTGTTACCCGGGAACGGGATTGCTGAGTCCTCTGTGGCTCACAGTTACTTCACACACCAGATGCAGGTCCAGCTGTGAGCTATCCAGGTGATGGCACCGAGCTGGATTGGGAGTACGACGAGGAGCGTAGTCGTTACTACGTTCGCTACCCGGACGATCAGTAGTGGAGACTCTTACTAGGATTCGATCCGCCTGTGGTTGTTTTATTTATCTGAGTTTGGTACTTTGACATTTGGCTTTTGCCCTTAGAGGGTTGTAGTGATCTTATTGTATGATGTTTGAGACTTGTACTGTTATTCTGTGACGTGGCGATTGTAAGCCAACTATTTTTTTTAGTTTACTATCCCTCTTTTACATGAGTTGTGCAAAGATTACCAAACTTGAGATCATTCTAGGATGGACTTATGCCTTTAAGTCGTGCCTCGACACGTAGGAGGTATAATTCCATCCTGGGCATTACAAGTTGGTATTCAGAGCCTTCTCCGACCTAGGAGCCCCCACTGTTTGATCGAACCGTTGACGGTTGAGTCTAGGCACACACTGAAAACTTTTTGAGTCCTATATTATATCGGAGAGTAGGATTTCTTTGCTTCTCATCCCCTTTCTCTCTGGTGAGGACTCCTGACGTCTACTCTTGTCTCTCCTATCTTCAAAATTTGCACAAAATTTTTTTTTAGGATTCCCGCGAGTATTCTGGGATTGTTTCGATGTTCTTGTGACAAGGATATTGTTCCCGATGCCTCCTGTTACCGAGGAGTTGAGCTTCGGGGTATCATTGTAACAAGCATATCGCGACAGTACTAAATACTTAAGACGGCCGACATCGAAAATCTCCCCTATACGGCCAGTGGCAAGATAACCCCGACATCACCCAGTACTGGGGAGGGAGTTCGGGAGTATTGCCATAGCTTGTTATAGTGGATGCTTTTCGAAGGTCCGAGGTACACAGTTTCCGAGAAAGACTGGTTATGTGTTGAAGGATGGATACACCTGGATGTAGGTTAGAGTTGATTGCGCGGTGCTTCCCGTGTATCCCCAACACCTGATTGCATAACTGGAATCTTTCGGAAAGCTATAGGTGGGTTTTATCCAGTAGATCGTAGGCATTCTTCCAACGAATGCAGGTTAGTGAGTTCGGGGTTCGACATTGAGTGAAGAGGTTATATGACCGAGGTTACTATCAGGAGTTGCATCTTAAAGGGTCCTTGGCTATGCTGATCCGGGGATTGCAAAACCTTTTCGTAACGCGTTCATATGCTTTCAGCACAAAGATGTTAGAACGAAACTCCTCTCTTGTGTTTGTTCTTTTCCGTACCTTGTTGTTTTTATTATTTTATCCTTTTTTTTGATCCCTATGTGGCTTCTCGTGAAGACTGATGTTATCAATTAACTAAGAAATTCATTCGTTCCTCTTGTTCGGATGATTTCATTCGTTCTTATTGTTCGAATGATTATTGTGAAGACTTGTTGCAATTCATTCCATTGATTCGGCTTATTCCTTTTGTCAATCAATTGCTGATTCGTGGTCATCTCTTACAGGATGGCTCCGAAAAAGGTTCCGAATGCCAACCCAGAGGTGGAAGAGGTCCCAGAGCATCCTCCTTCACCTCCTCCTCCGCCTGAGGCTTGGAGAGCAATTATGCAGACTACTGCTCAGAACACTCAGTTGATGATGCAGATGATGCAGCAAATGCAAGCTATGCAAGCTAATCAAGCTAATCAGGGTGTTCCAATGAACCAAGGCAACTTCTTCCAGCAGCACCATGCTACTCTCAACCAGTTCTTGGCCAACAATCCTAAAGCTTTCAGTTACTGTGTCGACCCTCTTGATGCTGAGGATTGGTTGACCGACATAAAGAAGCATTTTGAGTGCAGTAACGTGAAAGAAGATGACTATGTGAAGTTTGCAGCCTTCGAACTGAAAGATCAAGCAGCTGATTGGTGGCAGCAGTACAAAGACTCAAGGCCGGGTCAAGTGATCTCGTGGGAGAATTTCTGCAAGGATTTCCGCTCGCATCACATTCCTACAAGTGTCATTGAGGGTATGCGTGAGCAATTCCGCAACCTCAAGCAGGGCTCCATGTCAGTCTATCAGTATAATGTCAAGTTCCAAAACCTCGCTCGTTATGCAAAGCAAGACATTCCTGATGCAAAGAGCAAAATCTATCAGTTCCGTGGAGGTCTCAAAGATGAACTTCAGCTTGCTCTCACTTTGTTCGAGCCAGACGAATTCGATAAGTTCTATAACATGGCTTTGAAACAAGAAGCAGCTCAGCTTAAGATGGAGGCTTCTAAGAAGAGAATTCGAGATGCTGTTCACTCTACCTCATCGTCTCAGTTGGCTGCGAAACAACAGAAATTCTGGCTTCCTCCTCCTCCAATGATTCGAGCTCCATACAACAACTCCAGCAACTTCAACAACTCCAACAACAAGAACTCTAGTGGCCGTGGTTTCTCCCACCCACCCAACCCAAGCAACCAGTCGAAGAAGCAGTTTCAGTCTCAAGGCTCCAAGTCCAGTGGCTCTCATTTCCGTCCTCTCTCTGAAGTGGTCTGCAACAAGTGTGGCCAGAAGGGTCATTATGCCAACAGATGTCCGAATCCGAAGCGTCTTCCTCCTCCACCACCTATGAGTTCAGCTATTGTCAAGCATGATCCAAAGTCTGCCAGGGTCAATCTGATGAATGCAGCACAAGCAGAGGCTTCTTCTGATGTCATTTTGGGTAACCTTCCAGTGAACTCTTTTCCAGCTAAAGTGTTATTTGATTCAGGTGCATCATGCTCTTTCATGTCTCAACCTTTTGCATCCAAGCATAATATTGGCATCCAAAGTCTGCCTCAGAGGTTGCAAGTAATTTCTCCGGGCAAGTGCATGACTTTCAACATTTTTGCTCCGGATGTTTCTATTCGCATGGGAGATTATCGTTTTCTGGCTAAACCGGTGATTCTTGGTCATTCTGACATCGACCTCATTCTCGGAATGGATTGGCTTTCTCAGCACGATGCTCACATTGATTGTGCTCAAAAGGAAGTCAAATTGACTCATTCTGATGAAGATGTGATTATCTTCGCCTCCAGGGATAATACTATTCGGCTTTTCTCTCTTAATGATAAGGGTGAAATTAATGCCATAGAGCAAATTCCAGTGGTGAATGAATATCAAGACGTCTTTCCAGAAGAACTTCCAGGCATGCCTCCACACCGTCAGGTGGAGTTTGTCATTGAACTCGAGCCGGGCACCGAACCTGTTTGCCGGCGTCCATACAAGCTCTCTTCAGATGAATTGAAGGAATTGAAGAAACAGTTGGATGAACAGGAGCGTATGGGTCTCATCAGACCGAGTACATCTCCGTGGGGCTGTGGTGTCTTATTTGTCAAGAAGAAAGATGGCACGGAGCGTCTCTGTGTTGACTACCGGCCACTGAACAAGAAGACGATTAAGAACAAGTATCCGCTCCCCAACATCAACGAACTCTTTGAGCAGCTCAAAGGAGCTAAAGTGTTCTCTAAGCTTGACCTCCGAATGGGCTACCATCAAATTCGCATTCGCGAGGAAGACATTCCCAAGACGGCCTTCAGAACGAGCTACGGTTCATATGAGTATACCGTCATGTCCTTCGGTCTCGCCAATGCTCCTCCTACCTTTTCAAGGATGATGCATTACATCTTCAACCCCTATACTGGCGAGTTTGTGCTTGTGTATCTGGATGATATTCTGGTGTTTTCCAAGAATGAAGAAGATCACGAAAAGCACTTGCGTCTGGTGCTTGATCGACTCAGAGAGCATAAATTCTATGCCAAGTTCTCAAAGTGCGAGTTTTGGCTCGATAAGGTTCTCTACCTGGGCCACATTATCTCAGCTGACGGTATTGCGGTAAATCCCGAGAAAGTTGAAGCAATTGTCAACTGGGAAGCTCCTCAGAACGTCAAGCAGCTCCGCAGTTTTCTGGGTCTTGCCAGCTATTGCAGAAGGTTTGTGGAGAACTTCTCCAAGATTGCCAAGCCTCTTTCCAACCTCCTTCAGAAGAATGTCAAATACTTTTGGTCTACCGAGTGTGAAGTGGCTTTCAAAACCCTCAAAGAGAAGCTTGTCTCAGCTCCAGTTCTGATTCCTCCAGATGAATCCAAGCCCTATGAAGTGTTCTGTGACGCTTCTCTTCAAGGCCTTGGTGGTGTGCTTATGCAAGAGAAGAGAATTGTGGCATACACTTCACGTCAGCTAAAGCCAGCTGAGAAGAACTATCCCACACATGATCTCGAGCTAGCAGCTGTGGTACATGCTCTGATTACGTGGAGACATCTGTTGTTGGGCAGAAAGGTCGACATCTTCACTGATCACAAGAGCTTGAAGTACATCTTCACACAGCCGCATCTGAACCTCCGCCAGACTCGTTGGTTCGAGATGATCCAAGAGTACAACCCCAGCATTGAGTACACTCCAGGCAAGGCGAATGTGATTGCAGATGCTTTGAGCAGAAAGGCATATTGCAACAGCCTTCTTATCAAGCCACATCAGCCTGAGCTTTGTGAAGCTTTCAGGAAGCTCAACCTTCAGGTTGTTCCGCAGGGTTTTCTTGCAAATCTCCAAATTGCTCCTACCTTGCAAGATCAAGTCCGTGAGGCCCAGCTCAGTGATACCATGGTGAAGAAGGTGAAACATGGGATTGCAAAGGGCACTCCAAAATATAAGTGCTTCCGTGTTGATGAGAGAGATACCTTGTTCTTCGAGGACAGACTCGTTGTTCCCAAAGGTGATCTCAGGAAGCTCATAATGGAAGAAGCTCATGACTCTCTCCTTTCCATTCATCCTGGCAGTTCCAAGATGTACCAAGACCTCAAGCAATCTTACTGGTGGACACGCATGAAAAGGGAAATTGCCCAATTCGTGAATGAATGTGATGTATGCAGAAGAGTGAAAGCAGAACATCAACGTCCAGCCGGTCTTCTCCAACCTCTTCCTATTCCTGAGTGGAAGTTCGACCACATTGAAATGGACTTCGTCACTGGCTTTCCTAAATCCAAGCGAGGCAATGATGCTATCTTTGTGGTGATTGACAAGCTTACCAAAGTTGCTCACTTTCTTCCAGTCAAAGAATCAATCAATGCAGCTCAACTTGCAGAGCTGTACACTTCCAGAATTGTGTCCCTACATGGCATTCCTCAAGTGATATCCTCAGACCGTGGCAGCTTGTTCACATCAAGGTTCTGGGACTCCTTTCAGTCCGCCATGGGCACGAAGATCAGGTTTAGCACTGCCTTTCACCCTCAGACTAGTGGTCAAGTCGAGCGTGTGAATCAGATCCTAGAAGATATGCTCAGAGCCCGTGTCATCTCCTTCGGCATGAAATGGGAAGACTGTCTTCCATTTGCCGAATTCTCTTACAACAACAGCTTTCAAGCAAGTGCAGGCAAAGCACCGTTTGAAATTCTCTATGGCAGAAAGTGCCGTACCCCTCTCAACTGGTCTGAAACAGGCGAACGCCAACTTCTTGGCAATGATTTGATCTCAGAAGCCGAAGAAATGTGCAAAGTCATACGTGAGAATCTCAAGGCCGCTCAGTCGCGTCAGAAGAGCTACTATGACGGAAAGCATCGTGATTTGGCTTTCGACATCGGTGATCATGTCTATCTCCGAGTTTCTCCGAGGAAAGGAACCCAGAGGTTCGGTATCAAAGGAAAGCTTGCTCCTAGATACGTCGGGCATTTCAAAATTCTTGGCAAAAGAGGCGATCTAGCCTATCAGCTCGAGCTCCCTTCCAACTTTGCAAATGTTCATGATGTCTTCCATGTGTCTCAGCTTCGCAAATGCTTCAAGGCACCTGAGCGCATGATTCCGTTTGAGGAGATTGATCTTCAACAAGACCTTTCCTACCGAGAGCATCCAGTTGCAATTCTCGAAGAAACCGAGCGCAAGACTCGCAACAAGTCCATCAAGTTTCTGAAAGTCAAGTGGTCACATCACACAGACCGAGAAGCTACCTGGGAACGAGAAGATCATCTTCGTTCCGAGTACCCTTCCTTTTTCCAGTCCTAGATCTCGGGACGAGATCTTTTTGTAGTAGAGGAGAGTTTGTAATGCCCCGGATGTAATACTTTCCCTTTTGGGCATATAATATATCTCCGGCTTCATCTATTTCCATTTCGGGTTCTTTGTCTTTCGGGCTTTCGTCGTTTTGTTGCGTGTGTGTGTGGCATTCATTCATATCATGTAGACATGTGCATTGCATTGCATTTGTGTTGTGGGTTGCATCCGGTTCGTGGCGTTTCTTCCCGTTGTCCATTTCGTGTTCCGGAGCTCCCTCACGTGTCCGTGACGTCCCGTAGGCCTACTTTGTTGTTCGGGCGTTTTTCGTTACCGGTGTGTCGTGAGGTTGTGTTGTGTGTTGTTGTTTTGTTGTGTGCAACCCGCCTCTCAAATCTCGTCTCGTTTGGACTCCGTTGACTTTTCCCTCCGTTGCTCGTGTGGGCCCGAAGTGCCTTCGCTTCGTGTCCCGGAAATACCCCTACTGCTTTCTTTTATCTCCGTCTGGGCCTCTTAAATCATCCCCGCGATCGGATCCGTTGGATCACGATCGGAGGGCTCCTAGACTCCCCTAGTCTCAAAACCCTAGTCAAAACTGCTATATATAGACCCCTAGTCTATTTGGCATGTCCCCTTCTTCTTCCTCCTTCCCTCTATCTTTTTTTTCTTTTATTTCAGATCTCAGTTTCCAAAAATCTCGGATCCCGAAGGATCCCGAGGGATCCATCGGATCCATCCGCCGCCGCAGCTGCCGGCTGGCTCGAAGCAGCTCAGCGCCGAAGTCAACGCGAGGCGCGCCTGTTCCTCGACCGGCCGCAGCGCCACCCCAGCGGATCGATCGACCCGATCGGCCCCTTCCCGCTCCAGCGATCGATCTGGTCGGGGCCCAGATCGCCGGCGCCAGCCCAGGGGAGGTCCCCACTTCGCCAGCGCCCTCCCTGGGCCTTCCTCCCTCCACGGCCCGTCCATCGCCTCGCCTCGCGGGATCGCCCTTCCCCCGCACCAGCCAGCCGCGCCTGGGCCGCCGGGCCGCGCCGCCGCGCCGCCTCCCAGCGCCCTCCAGCCGGGCCTCCCGCCCCAGCGCCTGGGCCGCACCTCCTCGCCGCGCGCTGCGGGCCAGCCAGGCCGGCCCGTACACCGCAGGCCGCCCCGCGGGCCTCCGCTTCACCGCCGCCTGCTCGTCTCCGCGCGCCTGGGCCGCCCCGCGCCGGATCGGGCCGCCGTCACTGTAGCACCGGGCCCGTCTTCGTACTGTTCATCGAGGTTGACTTTTCCCCTCTTAGTCCCAGATCTGTCAGCCTGAGATGCCTACTTTGACCTGCTGTATCTTTCTCTGTGATGCTCCGTTTTGCGCGTGTAGCATGTCCAGATGTTCGTGGAGTTGTCCTCTACGTTTTACCTGTTGTAGTCATGCATGTTAGATGTCATCTTGACACATGTTTTGCTGTTACAAGAGTGCATGATGTTATAAACTGCTGTTATGTGTTATTTTTGTGCCACCTTTGACATGTGATATCTTTTAGCTCGTTTGTCCAAACGATGCAAATGACATGTCCACGTGTTCGTCTCGTCACGAACTACGTGTTGTGTGTGATAGGTTGCATGGTAGATTTATTGTTTCCTTGTTATCATCGTTGCAAAGTGCCATGTTCACATGTTTTGTTTTCACTTGTTATGAAATGCCATCTTGTTGAGCTCGTTGTAATCGGTGTGTTCACCACTTTGATGCATGCTTGTGTGTTTCGGGATCACCGTCATATGTATTTTGATGAGGTGCTTACCCTTTGCCATGTTTAGTTTCGAGGTGTCTTAAACATGCTCTTTTGTGTGCTATGATGATGTTGCTGTTTTAGGACTTAGTGAAATTTCACTAAGTCTGAAATCTGTAACGTTCCGATGCCATGTTCGTGTGATGTTGTAGGACAAAGCATGATAGTTTTGGGGTGGATTTTGCTTGTTCCTTGAAGTATATATGGTTGTCTTTCCATCCATGTCCTCACATGTCCATTTGAGTGGCTGTATCATGCTTATCTTTTGCTCCAAACTTTCAATAAAATTCTGCTGCCAGAATTTTATTTCAAAGTTCAATATGTCCAAGATCATTGCTAGTGATCCGTGACTCCGTTGGGGGTGCACTTTGGACCTAGTTGCTGTACATTATATCTAGTTTATGTTCAAGTCCTTTGCCATGCTTTTTGGGTGCTGTAGATTAATTATTTTGAGCTCCCAAGATGCTATGTTGCTGTAATTTGCAGTTTTCGCTCAAATCTTGTTTCGGGCATAACTTTTAGCCCGTAACTCCGATTTCAGCGAATCTTATATCAAACTTGGGTGATTTTCTGTGTAGATTAATAATATCAGGTTGTTATCTTGTTTTGAGGTGTTTTGCTTGAGTGATGTTTTTCGTGCTCCATGTGCATCTTTAGTTCATCCTTCATGCATTCATGTTTTTCGAGTGCGCATTGCATCGTGTTGATTGGTGCTTGGTGTGTTTGTCTTGTTTAGACCCGGAAGTTGAGCACGAGTTTTCCAACGAGGTTGAGCACGAGGTTTCCAATGAGTTTGAGCACGAGGACCCTTCTTTTGATCCGAACGTCTTCTCTTCAGGCAAGATGACTGAACCCCGATAACTTTACTATCTTTGCCTATTGCTAGAAGTCTCGATCTATAGTTTTGCCTCGATGCCCATGTTCTTCTTGTCAGCCTCCTACTTGTAACCAATTGTCATGTTTAACCACCCTACCTATGCAAACCGTTGCTTGGCTAAGTACGCTTCGCTCAGCCCTTCTTATAGCGTTGCTAGTTGCAGGTGAAGTGAAGATGCTTGCTCCATGTTGAAGTTTGGTTGGGTTATATCACACTATATAAATGCTTTAATTGAAATCACCTATATATTGGCAAGGGTGGAAGGCTAAGCCTTTTGCTTGGTGTTTTGTTCCACTCATGCCGTTAGGATCCGTATAAGCCGGTTTTATGTTCCTTGATTATGCGTTCCTAACACGGTTGGGGTGTATGGGACCCCCTCGATAAACCTCTAAGTGCTAAGTCTTTTCCAGCAAGTCCCAACCTTGGTACTATTTGCCTAATAACAAACTAAACATGCATAGGGAGTAATTAACCCTCTTTCTTAATCAACAACCCCGGGCCAGTGCTCCACATGAGTGTTGGTCCGAAACGAGCAGACTGCGGGGCCGTCTCGGGGCAACCTGAGGTATCTGGCATACACCTGTAGGATGACTCATCCGGTCGTGTCCTGAGACCTAGATATGCGCGGCTACGATCAGGGTGTCGACACGCCGGGAGGATTTGCTGGATTAGCCTTACCTTAGCTCGGTATATCTTGAGCACGGGATTCCGAGGATACTCGGGTCTTCCCACTTTGGAGTTGCGACTCCGCAGATCGTGGGCTTGTAATGGGTCAAGTTGGAACACCCCTGCAGGGTTTGAACTTTCGAAAGCCGTGCCCGCGGTTATGTGGCAGATGGGAGCTTGTTAATTTCGGTTGTAGAAAACTTGACACAATGATACTAATACACTACCAGCGTGTGTTCCGTGACTGTCAATTTCCGAATAGGGATTCGGGAGTTGAACACGGAGGGGTTATGTTTGTGAGCTTGTAGCTAGGATCACTTCGTGATCACTTCTCGCGTTGCCTTCTCTTCTCGCTCTCTCTGGCGTAAGTTAGTGCTAGTTGCTGCTGCAGACTCTTTGTTGTTCCTTCACCTCATTTCTTTCTTCAGCCTTTCCTCACCTAAAGGCTTAAATAGTTCTGTTACCCGGGAACGGGATTGCTGAGTCCTCTGTGGCTCACAGTTACTTCACACACCAGATGCAGGTCCAGCTATGAGCTATCCAGGTGATGGCACCGAGCTGGATTGGGAGTACGACGAGGAGCGTAGTCGTTACTACGTTCGCTACCCGGACGATCAGTAGTGGAGACTCTTACTAGGATTCGATCCGCCTGTGGTTGTTTTATTTATCTGAGTTTGGTACTTTGACATTTGGCTTTTGCCCTTAGAGGGTTGTAGTGATCTTATTGTATGATGTTTGAGACTTGTACTGTTATTCTGTGACGTGGCGATTGTAAGCCAACTATTTTTTTTAGTTTACTATCCCTCTTTTACATGAGTTGTGCAAAGATTACCAAACTTGAGATCATTCTAGGATGGACTTATGCCTTTAAGTCGTGCCTCGACACGTAGGAGGTATAATTCCATCCTGGGCATTACAGACATGTGGAATGTGGTAAAAGTGGGATTCACCGTTGCTATACCTCAAGCCCCCTCTGACGAAGAGAAGAAACTCATTCAGCTAGATGCTCAAGCCAAAGATGAAATTGGTGGACATATCTCTCGAGCGCAATTTCTTCGGTATCGCCAATGTGAAACTGCGAAGGAATTGTGGGACATCCTCGATAGGATCAATGAAGGAGTATCCACTCAGAAAGAGGCTCGAATAGATACTCTTCGGGCTAAATTCAATCGCTTCAAGCGCATTGAAAATGAAAGCTGTCAGCAAACCTTTGACCGTCTCAGTCACATAGCAAATGAGCTTCAAGGTCTTCGCGCCAAAGATATCACTGACCATGAAGTTGTGAAGAAACTGCTTCGATATCTTGACAGTTCATTCGACACTCTTGTATTGATGATTCGTGAGTGTGATGATTTCAAATCCCTCTACTCTACTGATATCATGGAAAGACTGAACACCCACGAAGAACAAGAAGAAGAGAAGAGAGATCTCTATGGATCGAGTCAGCGCAAAACTCATGCCCTCAAGCCTACAGTTGATTCTTCCTCGGATGGAAATGTCGAAGAAGATTCAAATGATCCAGAAAGACTTAGCAAAGCTTTAGCACTCATCACGAGAAGATTCCAACACTTTCACAAGAAGGGCTAGTTCCAGAAAAGAAGTTCAAGCAACTCTGGGAGTTCGAAATCATCGAAACCTGCTCGAGAATACACCTATTTCAAGTGCAAAAAGCATGGGTACTTCATTTCGGACAGCCCTCTCCGGGAAGCTGAAATCCGTGCAAGTGGAAGATATGATTATGGAAACTATCAAGGCAAAAGCAAGATCAAGAACCACAGCTCCGATGATGAGAAGAAGATGAAGAAGTTCTTCAAGAAGAAGGACAGCTCCACATCAAAATCTTCGTCAAGATCTTCCTCAAGGAATCCTTCCAAGTCCTCCTCCAACCGTAAGAATATCTCTCGCAAGGCCAAGGCGTATATCGGCAAGGAGATGAATTCTGATAAAGAAGAATCATCTGCCTCCGAAGAAGATGATGAATCCGAGGATTCCGACTCTGGCATGGTTGGCATAGCTTATGCTCCCACTCCATCTTCGAACTTCTTCGACAAGCACTCAAGCGATGATGAATCTCCTGCCTACTTCTTCATGGCCAACGCCTCGAAGGAAAAGGTATCCTCCAAGAATAAAAAAATTCACTCAAATGATCAATATTCTTCTGATGAAGATGACCATGCTAAGTCGATCAAAATTGCTAATATTCAACAAAACTCTCTTGAAAAAATTGATAAAACCCTCAAGAAATCTGAAGGGTTGTTGGTTGAGGAGATGGAGAAAAATCAGTCATTGACTGAAGAGTATTCTGCTCTTAAGTCACGAAAGGAAGAACTGTCAAATCGTCATGATTTTCTCTCGGTCGACCATGAATGATTGACCTATGATTATGTGAAAAGGAAACAAGAAATCGAGGCGTCGAGAGAGGCTCATGAAGATTTGATCAGAGAACATTCTCTCCTCACCCAACAACTTAAAGAGAAACCTGAAGTGTTTGTGACACCATGTTTAAAATGCCTTGAACGATCAAATGCAGAATCGAATGCTGAATCATCTGTGAATGCTAACCCCTCGGTCTAGGGAAATGGTTGCGTCTGATGAAAATGCTAGGTTGAAAGATCTTCTTCAGACATGAATGTTCAAATCTCTCAAAGGACATCAAACTATTTGTGATGTGTTGAAGAAATCCATTCTTCACAAAAATCCCAGGAAAGAAGGCATCGATTTCGAAAGGAAACTGAATGAAAATGGCACCTACTTGGAACCTCATCAATATCCTCAAACTGTATGGGTTCCTACAAAGAGAAAAACGCCTGATCCAGCATTGCCCTCGGGATACGACTCTCCCATTCCTGAATATCCGGATGATGACTCCCAGGACAACTATAAGTTGTTTAAAGATCAACATGGTGAGACTGCTACTCGCTATGTTGGGCCAAACAGCGGAAATGCCCCCCCCCCAAAGAAAGCTTTTTGGGCCCCTAAGAAAATTGTTGATGCCTTGCCTATTACTGCTCGACTAACCATGCAGGCAGAAAAAGCTCAACATAATGAGTACATGCATACCTCATTCAATCATTTTACTCATGCTTCTGGAAGGAATTTCAATGCTTATTCCTTCAATTATGCTCGTACCTCATCGAACAACATTTATGCTTATCGAAAGAAATCATATCCTGCTCGCTCTACTGTTTCGAAGCCACCTGCAAAAATGTGGATGGTTAAGAAAGCCTAATTTTTCTGCAGGACTATGTCTCCGGGTGTACAAAATGGATAATGGATAGTGGATGCACTAGTCATATGACCGGAGACAAGTCGTTGTTTGTCGACCCCAATTTAACTATTTCTCCTCTGAAGTATATCACTTTTTGTGACAACAACAAAGGAAAGTCCAAACATGTTTGCTTGCAAAAGCAACCAAAGGTTGGCTGTGGCACCGAAGACTTGGTCGTGCAGGTATGAGGAATTTGCAAACTCCGGTGAAGAAAAATCATCTCCATGGTATTCCTGATGTAAAGTTCAAGAAGAATCGTCTCTGTGCTGCTTGTGAGGTTGGCAAATTGGCCAAGAAGCATCACTCATCCAAGACAGTTATGACAAGAATAAGACCTTTGGAAATTCTTCATATGGATTTATTCAGTCCTCAAAAGTATGCAAGCTTCGGTGGAAGGCACTATGGTTTCATCATTGTTGATGATTTCTCTCGATACACTTGGGTATTCTTACTCGAAGGCAAAACCTACACCCAAGATACCTTCAAAAGTTTCGCTAAGAAAGCCCATAATGAATATGAGAACTATGCTTAGTGAGTACAAAACTCCCATTCACTTCTGGGCTGATGCTATTAACACTGCATGTCATGTTATCAATCGTGTTTATCTTCACAAGTTCCTTCAGAAAACTTCTTATGAGCTTATCACTGGCAAGAAACCAAATGTTTCTTATCTACGTGTTTTTGGTGCACCTTGTTACATTCTTGATATGAATCATTCTTCCAAGTTTACACCTAAGGCACATGAAGGTTTTCTTCTCGGTTATGGCTCAAACTCGCATACATATCGTGTCTATAACTCTCACCACATGAAAGTTATGGAAATGGTAAATGTGCGGTTTGATGAATCTAATGGCTCTCAAAAGGAGCACCTGCCAAATGTGACAGATGAACCACCGATATCAGATGCTATTCGGCAAATGGCTATTGGGAGCGTCAAGCCCGTTGAAGGAATGCACATGAGTCCTCTGATGATGATGCTCCTATGACCCGAAGCAGAACTCTTCAAGCTACCGCCGAAGAAAATGCTCCTCCGAATGGAAATGGCAATCAAAATCCAAATGCCGATCAAAATGGCAATCCTGAAGAAAATTATGAGATAAATGATGACGAAAATGACAATGATCAAAACGATGAAAATTCTCATCCTTGAGTGGAAAATCGAGTTGCTTGCTCATTAATTCTAGATGAGACCAGGAATCCAGGTTAGCGACCAACAACTCATTCACGCACTCGTTTGTCTAACTAATGTGGCAGTTTCTCCTTTGTTTCATTGGCAGAACCTACTAAGTATGAAGAAGCTTTGAATGATCCAGATTCGATGAATGCCCTGCAAGAGGAGTTGGTGCAATTCAAACTAAATGATGTGTGGGAATTGGTTGACAAACTTAATCCCAAGAAGCACAATATCATCAGCACAAAATGGATATTCCGCAATATGCAAGATGAAAATGGCATTGTTGTGAGAAATAAAGCACGTCTTGTTGCTCAAGGATACACACAGGTAGAAGGTATTGATTTCGGTGAAACATATGCTCATGTTGCACTCATTGAGGCAATTCACATTCTTCTCGCTTATGCAAATTACAATGATATCTTGCTTTATCAAATGGATGTGAAAAGTGCTTTCCTTGATGGCGAAATTGACGTGGAAGTTTATGTTAGACAGCCACCTGGCTTTGAACACTCCGAGTTTCCTAACAAAGTTTTCATGTTAAAAAGGCTCTCTACGGGCTGAAGCAAACCCCTCGAGTTTGGTATGACACCTTGAAGAAGTTCTTACTCGATAAAGGGTTCAAGCCAGGATCCACTGATCCCACACTTTTCACTCGTGTTGTTGATAATGATCTTTTTGTATGCCAACTCTAGGTGGATGATATCATTTTCGGTTGTACTAACAATGCTTGCAGCTTAGAGTTCGGGAAAATGATGTCCGATAAATATCAAAAGTCCATGATGGGCGAACTCGAGTTCTTTCTTGGACTGCAAATTTGTCAACAGGCAAATGGAACTTTCACATCTCAAGAGAAATATCTGAAAGAATGCCTTAAAAAGTTCAAAATGCAAGATTCCAAAATGAAGGGCTGTAAAACACCTATGCCCACGAATGGTAAGCTGGATGCAAATGTGTATGTTAAGGATTACGATCAGAAGGATTACCGTTCTATGATTGGTTCTCTTCTTTATCTATGTGCATACATGCCTGGCATTATGTTGAGTGTTTGCATGTGTGCCCGCTATCAAGCTCCACCGAAAGAATCACATCACCAAGCAGTCAAGCACATTCTGAGATATTTGGCTCACAGCCCCACGTTAGGTTTATGGTATCCTAAGGGAGCACAGTTTGATCTCGTTGGATATTCAGACTCAGATTGAGCTGGCGACTTGGTTGACAGGAAATCTACTTAGGAAACATGTCATTTCCTCGGTATATCTTTGGTCTGTTGGTCATCAAGGAAGCATAATTGTGTATCTCTCTCCACGGCTGAGGCCAAATATATTGCTGCTGGCGCTTGTTGCACTCATTTATTATGGATGAAGCATACACTGAAGGATTATGGCATCAAGGCCAAGCTTATTCCTCTTTACTGTGACAATGAGAGTGCCATCAAAATTGCACATAATCCTGTGTAGCATTCTCGCGCGAAGCATATTGCCATCAGACACTATTTCATTCGCGATCATGTTGCTCGAGAGGATATTGTCATCAATCACGTCAAGACCGAAGATAATCTTGATGATATCTTCACCAAGCCTCTTGATGAGAAAGGATTTTGTGCGTTACGATGTGAGCTAAATATCCTAGATTTAGCAAACGTGCAGTAAACTGGACTTGGCAGCCATGCTAACACTTCCACATCTTTGAAGGAATGGGTGCATAACACTCGAAGAGTTTGAAAATTTTGACAAAGTGAAATTTTCTTTCAGAGAGTGAATACACTAACGAAGAACTAGATTAACCGGGTGCCATGATAATTGTGCGACACTTGGGGTCATAAAGTTCTTATACGGTGAGTGACGCCAGCACAATTTTCTTTCTTTCATTCGAAAGTTTTTGTGTTTGTCCGGATGCATTTCTCTCATAGCTACTTGTTCGGCGTTTCTATTTATCTATCCGAGTGAAATGTCTAGGACCCTGTTTTTCCCTCTTCTCTATCTCTTCTAGTATATCCTATTCCGTCACAAATGCTCAATTTGATCTGGAATGAAACTTTATCTTGTGTCCTTGACCACGATTAAGATTTGGTCCGAACATAATCTGTTTTGGCGAAAGTTGTCCAAAAATTGGGGTTTCCCGCCCAAGCAAGGACCATGATCTTTATGACGGTTGCCACGTGCAATACTTCAACTTCCACTCTATCATGTTCATTGAGTCAAAATAGTCCCTGAATAGAGGCCGTTCGATCATAACTCACTGTGTGCGGTTAATTCCCCTCGCATATAAAAACCGCACATCCCATCTTTATTCCTCTTCCACTTCTTTTTCTCCTCGCCTCCACTCCGCCGAAATCCTCGTTGCAGTGCTCCACCCTAAACTCGACGCCGACGACCTCTTTGCCGCTTCACTGCCGGAAAGTGGTCACCGGAGTCCTCCCTCGCCGCCGCGGGACATCTTCCTCCCCGTGCCGCCGTAGCTGTTGCACATCACTAAGCTAGGGTACGTGTGGTTCAAACTCGGACCTCCATCCTTCATGATTCAAGTTCATCCGCGGTTAATTTCTCCCGATATCAGGCCCAAGATGCGATTCTATCCCGATCACGTGACACTTACGTGATTGGGGCACAACCGCATTTCGGGCGCTTAGCAAGATGGATATCATTACATTGTACCATCACATACATACATGGGGGATACAACCATACATACAAGACACATGAATACAACAACATCAATACAAGGCATCCGACTACGGATGCAAACATGAAAAGCACAAAGACATCCATGTGCTATCCCAGGCTGCCGACCCGGAACCTAACCCAAGACTGAAGAAGAAGAAGAAAGAAAGAACTCCAAACAACGATCATCGCTCTCATGTTAAGACATCGGAAACCTGCACCTGCAACTATTGTTGTAGTATCTGTGAGCCACGAGGACTCAGCAATCCCATAACCATGGGTAACAAGACTATCAATGCTTAATAGGTAGGAAGAGGTAAAGTGGTGAGGTTGCAGCAGCGGCTAAGCAAATATATGGTGGCTAGCTTACGAGTACAAGAATAAGATGAGCATCTACGCAAACGGTCGCAAACTAGTAGTGATCGCTAAAGATCCTGAACTACCTACAAGTCAAACATAACCCCATCGTGTTCTCTTCTCAAAGTGAAAAGAGACAGTCATGGTTACTCACACAGTTGTGTGTTTTACTTCGGATCCTCTGTCAAGTTTTCTACAACCGGACATTAACAAATTCCAATCTGCCACATAACCACGGGCACGGCTTTCGAAAGATCATAACCCTGCAGGGGTGTCCCAACTTAGCCCATCACAAGCTCTCACGATCAGCTGAAGTAATAATAATTATTACCCCTTATCTTAGGGAAATCCGATCAGGCTCGGTATCCCGGTGCACAAGACATTTCGACAATGGTAAAACTAGTCCAGCAAGACCTCCCGGTGTGTCGACACCCTGATAGTAGCCGCGCGTATCTCATCTCAGGCCACGACCGGATGGGTGATTCTACGAGTAAAACCAATCCTTAAGTTTCCCCGTGGTGGCCCCGCATAACCCCCGTTTGGGACCAACACCATCAGCACTGGCCCCCTGCTATGTAGAAAGAATCCTCGGGTAGCGCTAACTCCCTATGCAATTCAATTAATTAAATTAAGTTGTTATTATGAGCAAATTAAAACCAATGTTGGGCCTTGCTGGGGGAGTTTTATTCAAAGACGAACTGTCAAGGGGTCCCCATATACCCAACCGTGTAAGGAACGCAAAAATCAAGGAACATAATGCCGGTTTATCGGCGCCTAAGGTGGCATGAGTGGAACAAAACATCGAGCAAAAGGCCAAGCCTTCCACCCATGCCCAGTATATAGGTGTGTTAATATTTATAAGACATATTGTGATATTCCAACAACAAGTTCCAACATGGAACGATCTTCATCTTCACCTGCAACTAACAACGCTATAAGAGGGGCTGAGCAAGCGGGTAACATAGCCAAATAATGGTTTGCTAGGTAGGTGTCAAGGTTAGAGGTTTCATGGCAACAAGGGGAGGGGCTGACAATAATGATGGGTAGCGCGACATATAACGATAGCATCGAGACAACTAAGCATGGCAATGATAGTAAAGGTATCCAAGGGTATGGTCATCTTGCCTGAGATCCCGCAAGGAAGAAGAACGGATCCATGAAGAAGACGAAGAAGAAGCCTTGAAGACGAACCACGGGTAGCCCAACGAATCCTCACGATCGCAACGGAACAAGCACTAACGAGAAGAAGCAAGCAATACGGTAAACACACAACACAAGAACATGACAATATGCTCAACCAAGTATGATGCAAGACAAGTCTATATATGATGCACTACAAGTCTGTATGGGATGCAATACATGGCAAGGTAGGAAGCACACAAGAACAACATAGGTCTATATATGATGCAATACATGGCAAGGTATGATGCAAGACAAGTCTATATATGATGCAATACATGGCAAGGTAGGAAGCACACAAGAACAACACATGTCTATATATGATGCAATACATGGCAAGGTATGATGCAAGACAAGTCTATATATTATGCAATACATGGCAAGGTAGGAACCACAGAAAAACAACACAAGAACATGACAATATGCTCAAGCAAGTATGATGCAAGACAAGTCTATATAGGAAACAATAAATGGCAAGGTAGGAAGCACAGAAAAACAACACAAGAACATGACAATATGCTCAAGCAAGTATGATGCAAGACAAGTCTATATAGGAAGCAATACATGGCAAGGTAGGAAGCACAGGAAAACAACACAAGTCAACAAGTTTAAATGAGGCCGGAAACTACATATAACAAATCCGGTAAGTCCTCATATGCATAGTTTGAAATTAGTCCAGATCTGAACAAACCTTAAGTTAAAGTGGTTAAACAGCAAGTTAACATGCACCATCATGATCTACACGAAATTCTAGTCAAGTTTCATATAAAGTTTGTTTAATTCGGAGCTACGGCCTAGAAGTTATGAGCAAAACAAGTCAAACAAGGCAACGGTGCAAGATGCACCCAAACATCAAGCAAACTCACTCCAAACATGAACACAACATGATATTATGATTCTACATGCAAAATCACACAAGTTTCATATAGGGCGCACTCAAAACGGAGCAACGGGCTAAAAGATACACATGAAACAAGATATAACAACAAGCTGAAGTTAACAGCCACATAGCAACTTTGGAGCAAGGTAAATATAAGCTAAAACATCCAAACATGCTAACAAGAGGCATGGATGTGAAGTAGACATGTTACTTAACAAGTATGAACTTAGAACACACCCAAAAGCTTGCTGGAACACATTTAAACAAGCATGGCAAGTTGCAATAAAATTATCCAGACTTAGTCAAAATCTGGGAAGGCAAAAACATCATCACGATGCTGCCTTCGGAGGCACAAAACAACATGCATATCAACTCTAATAAGAACATAAAGAGCATGGACATGTAGTAGACATATCCTACAACAAACAACTCCATTGGAGAAACTCCATAGGAGGCATGGATCAATAGCAACAAGCTACACCAAATTGAACATGCTGTTAAAAACATGACAGTTCTATTTTATAGCAACTTAAGAGCAAGAAATAAATAAGCTACAGCAGGTCATATGAGCAAGTAAGAGCATGAATGGATAGACAATAACATGGACAACAAGACATGATCATTGGCCACTCCAAAACAAGCATGGATTTGTCTAGGGCATCAAGCAAACATAGCATCAGGACATGACAGATTCCAGACTTAGTAGAAATTTCACTAAGTATAAAACAGTTATGTTGGCATGGCATATTTGCAAGCATGTTTAAGTCACCTCAAGGCATATCATGGAAAGTTAAATGCACCACAACAAAGACCATATTATGGTGCTTCTAAAACATCTAGACATGTGGCAAGAGGACAAACACTTCAATAGCAAATAGCAATTGAAATCAGCATCTCATAACAAGTTTCAATACTTAACAGCCACATGCACTTTTGCAACAGAGATTAACATGGCCACATGGACTCAAACAACCATGCTACAACAACCAACATGTAGTACACTTCATAATGAACATTTTGACATATCATATGCATCATTTGGATAAACATGCACCAAGTTATCATATCTCAAACATGGCAACAAAATAACAAGTAACAACAGTTTATAACAAGTAGCACTCTTGCAACAGAGATTAAGGCATCTAGATGATCTCAAACAAGCATGACACAATGGAACAAAACGTAGAGCACATCACCACGATCATTTTGACATATCATTTGCACAATTTGGAACACCACACAAAAAGTTATTAACTCCACAAGAATGCAATAAAACATGACAGAAAAGGACTTAGCAGTTTTCAGAAAATGGACTGAGCGCCAAATAGTTAAATCGTGACCGGGGCGGGGTTTAGGGGAATCTCACCAAAGCGGGCTTTGGCCCAGGCGCTGAGGAGGAGGCGGACTGGGCCTACGCGCTGGGGCTCGAAGGTGGGCCGGGGCGAGGCAGAGGCCCACCAGGCCGATCGGGAGGAGGCCCGCGCCCAGGCTGGAGCTGAGCCGCGCTGGTCGGCCGGCCCACGGACGGGGACGAGGATGCCCCGTGGCAGCGGTGGCCCACGTGGGCGTTGGAGGCCGCGGACGGGGAGCTGCGGCGACTCCTTCCGATCCGATCTGGATCGGGCGGGCGGCGGCGCCCGCCGGCAATGGCCGGGGCGGTGCTTCAGGGCGGCGGGGAGGAGGGGCGACCGATGGTGGCGCGGGGTGCGGTGGCCGGCGGTGGGGCCAGACGGCGATGGCGAGGGCCTGGCGCATCGGGGCTCGGGCGGCGGAAGGCGGAGCTCGGCGGCGGCTCGGCGGCCGGCGACGAGGGCGGCGGGGCGCAGCTGCTAGGCGGCGGCGCTCGCAACAGCGGCGGGGACGAAGCGAAGGAGCCGGCGGCGGCATTCGGGCCCAGGGCGGCTCGGGCGGGCCTGCTTCGGGCCAGGCGGGCTGGCGCGGTGGGAGGAGAGAGAGGGGACTGGTGGCTGCGTAAGATTGGTCCGGGGACAGCGGCTAGCTGAGGTAGCAGCCCCGGATTGGTCGGGGTGAGGTGGAGGGGCGCTGGACATGTCCGGCGGCGGCGCGGACATGTCCGGTGGCGCGGAGGGAGGCTTTTTAGGGTTTCATTTGCGCGAAAATGGAGGGAGAGGCACATATTTATAGGTAGAGGGAGCTAGGAGTGTCGAAATGAGGAGCCGTTCACGGCCACGCGATCGTGATCGAACGGCCAAGAGCATGGAGGGGGTTAGGATGGGCTTGGTGGGCTATGGAGACGGCTGCTGGGCCAAAAGAGAAAAGGCTTCCGGCGGTTAACACGGTTAACCGCTGCGCTATCAAACGGACTCCGAAGACGAAAGTTGACAGGCGGTCTACCTATGCTATAATAAGACCACATGCCAAGTTTCAACCCATTCCGAGAACGTTTTTCGGCCACTCACAAAATAAATATTCGGAGGCGCCGCGGGCGCGTGTGAGTGTGTCTGGGCTCAGAACAGACAACGAGGAGGACGAGGGGACTCGGACGAATGCAAGTTTTGAAAACATGCTGATGCAACACACATGATGACATGGAAAAGATGCACACGCAAGCAGATGACATGGCAATGGCGACAAATAACTGGCTGACACCTGGCGCACCGGTCTCGGGGTGTCACACCCGATTTTACCGCATATCTTAGATCTAGGTTTTTACCTTTACTAGAGTGGATGTGGTTTGTAGTTATCCTTCGCATCCAAACCACTTCAGATCTAGGGTTTGTGTTATGTTTCCCTCGAATGGAATGCATAGCATGCTGTCTAGTACATTCTTCGAACCTATTGGCTTGTTCTATACGTTTCCTTCATTTGAAGCATTTCTCAAATTCTGCATCTAATTCTTCTTCAAAATGCTTTTCGTTCGAAAAAATATTCGCAGTGAGCATTTGTGACCCTATCCCCTCATTCCCTCGTATCTATTCCTCTTCACAGGTGTATGCACTCTGTTGAGGATTCTGCTTGACCAATGAGCATGGCCGATGAAGAAGAGGTAGTCATGGGCACAGCTGATGAATCCAAAGCTCCAAATGTCAAGGGCCCAACGGTAGGCCCATCTACCAGCAAACGAAAGAGATCCGAACCAAATGATAACGAGCAAGAAGCATATGGACCGAAGAAAAGGAGAGGCGGGAGGCAGCCATTCAGAAATTCGCCTCAATACATCTCTCATGAAAATTACAACACTGCACCAGGAGAAGATTCATCACAAGGGAGAAAGCGTATGTAAAGGATTCGACGCCACTGGGTGCGCAAGCGGTTCCACTATAAGATGGTTCATCCTCGGTTTGCCAAGAATTTTCCTTTCCATCCTCCATGGGGTGTCTGTTCTGAAATTGGCCTTGTTCGTGCAAGTGATCCACAGGAAAGACCGCCACCTCGACCGAATGCTCATGAGTCGACCCTCAAGACTCCCACATCATATCCTAATGAGTTGGCCAAGCGCATGAAGAATGTCAAAAGGAGAGCCACGAAGGCTGAAAAGGAAAGAGCTAAAGAAGAAGAAAACCATCGCCTTCTCTAGTTAGATGCTGACAAGGGGAAAGGCTGAAGGAAAATCTGAACGACGTACAAAGCACAAACATGATCTTAGTTCTGTTGCTTCAAAGAAGAAGAGCGCGCCGAAGAGAAGGCCAGCTAAATCCATTGATAAACATGTTGAAAGTGATTCCTCTGATCAAGATGATCCTCCACTCGCAAGATAAGAAGTTGATGCAACTCTCTCCGAGCAAGTAAACATCACTACTTCCATGATATTGCCTGATCTTCGAGGAAGTGCAATTCAAACAGCTCCTCCAAGAATATTACCTTGAAAAGAAAAACATTGATACGTCTCCGTCGTATCTATAATTTTTGATTGTTCCATGCCAATATTATACAACTTTCATATACTTTTGGCAACTTTTTATACTATTTTTGGGACTAACATATTGATCCATTGCCTAGTGCCAGTTCCTGATTGTTGCATGTTTTTTGTTTCATAGAATATCCATATCAAACGGAGTCCAAACGGGATAAAAACGGACGGATATTTTTTTGGAATATATGTGAATTTTGGGAAGTGGAATCAACGCGAGACGATGCTCGAGGGGGCCACGAGGTAGGGGGCACGCCCCTGACCCTCGTGGACACCCCGTAAGGCGGTTGGTGCCCTTCTCTCGCCGCAAGAAAGCTAATATTCGGATAAAAATCGTGTCCAAAATTCAGTCCAATCGGAGTTACGGGTCTCCGGGAATATAAGAAACAGTGAAGGGCCAGAATCTTGGAACGCAGAAACAGAGAGAGACAGAGAGACAGATCCAATCTCGGAGGGGCTCTCACCCCTCTGCCGCCATGGAGGCCATGGACCAGAGGGGAAACCCTTCTCCCATCTAGGGAGAAGGTCAAGGAAGAAGAAAGAGGAGGGGGGCTCTCTCCCCCTCTCTCCCGATGGAGCCGGAACGCAGCCGGGGCCATCATCGTGTGACGATGATCTACACCAACACCTCCATCATCTTCACCAACATCTCCATCACCTTCCCCATCTATCTACATCGGTCCACTCTTCCTGAACCTGCTATACCCTCTACTTGAACATGGTGCCTTATGCTTCATATTATTATCCAATGATGTGTTGCCATCCTATGATGTCTGAGTAGATTTTCATTGTCCTATCGACAATTGGTGAATTGCTATGATTGGTTTAAATTGCTTGTGGTTATGTTGCTATCCTTTGGTGCCCATCATATGAGCGCGCGTGTGGATCACACCATAGGGTTAGTTGTATGTTTATAGGACTATGTATTGGAGGGCAAGAGTGACAGAAGATTCAACCTAGCATAGAAATTGATGCATACGGGATTGAAGGGGGACCAATATATCTTAATGCTATGGTTGGGTTTTACCTTAATGAACGTTAGTAGTTGCGGATGCTTGCTAATAGTTCCAATCATAAGTGCATAGAATTCCAAGTCAGGGATGAAATGCTAGCAGTGGCCTCTCCCACATAAAACTTGCTATCGGTCTAGTAACGTAGTCAATTGCTTAGGGGCAATTTCGCAACTCCTACGACCACTTTTCCACACTCGCTATTACTAACTTTATTGCTTCTTTGTCTTAACAGCCCCTAGTTTTTATTTATGTACTCCTTATATTCTTGCAAACCTATCCCGTTACACCTACAAAGTACTTCTAGATTTACACTTGTTCTAGGTAAAGCGAACGTCAAGCGTGCGTAGAGTTGTATCGGTGGTCGATAGAACTTGAGGGAATATTTATTCTACCTTTAGCTCCTCGTTGGGTTCGACACTCTTACTTATCGAAAGGGCTACAACTGATCCCCTACACTTGTGGGTTATCAAGAACTTTTTCTGGCGCCGTTGCTGGGGAGCAATAGCGTGGGGTGAATATTCTCGTGCGTGCTTGTTTGCTTTATCACTAAGTAGATTTTATTTGTTGGTCTAAGTTGTTCTCTATCTTTATTTATGGACATGGAACACGAAAAACCAAAAACAATAGGTGTACTTGCTACTCATGGAGATGGGGAACCTCCTAAAACCCTCGATGCTCATTATGTGAAAGATATTATGTACTACTTTGATAATATTGAGAAAACGCCATTCAACTATATAATGGGAGTAACATTGGATCAATGTGAATACTTTAGGGATTATCGCTTGACACAAAAAGGGAAACTATTATGCGACCAAATTTATATGTTGCGTTGGTATGCTCTGCAACTATGCTTGAGATATGATTATACTTGTTGCTCTATGATGAAGGCTCCACACCTTCCCTTTTCATGCAAATTTAATGATAATGAAACCTTAGCTTCTTATGCTAATGGTATATATGATTATTATGATGTGGAACAAATAGAAGAATTCGTTGCTTTTAAGGGTGCTTATGAAATTGAATCTCTGTTTAAAAAGTATGATGCTTTTTATGATGATGTTTATAGGCCTGAAAATCTTGCTATATTGAAATATTGCTATTTGAATTATGAATGTAACTCCAGTATTGATGCGTTTATTGAGACGGTCTCCGCTGTCCAAGAAGAGACTAATATTTTGCAGGAGTCTATGGAAGAAGAAATTAATGACATTGTGAGCTCATTGGATGAAAAAGATGAGGAGGAAAGCGAAGATCAAAAGTAGGAAGAGCCGATTGATCACCCATTCCCACCTTCTAATGAGAGTAACTCTTTATCTCAAACATTGTTTAATTTCCCTTCGTGCATACCGAAGGATGAATGCTATGATGATTGCTATGATCCCTTGGATTCGTTTGAAATATCCCTTTTTGATGATGCTTGTTATGCTTGTGGCCAAGATGCCAATATGAATTATCCTTATGGAGATGAACTTGCTATGGTTCCTTATGATAAACATGAGATAGTTGCTATTGCACCCACACATGATAGTCCTATTATATTTTTGAATTCTCCAAACTACACTATATCGGAGAAGTTTGAGCTTATTAAGGATTATATTGATGGGTTGCCCTTTTCCGTTGCACATGATGTTTTTGATGAATATAATATGCATGTGCTTGCTGCTCCTACTTGCAATTATTATGAGAGAGGAACTACATCTCCGCCTCTCTATGTTTCCAACATGATAAAATTGCAAGAAACTGCTTATACTATGCATTGGCCTTTACTTGATGTGCATGAATTGTTCTTGTATGACATGCCTATGCATAGGAAGAGAGTTAGACTTCGTTTTTGCATGACACATATCACTTTGTGCTCACTAATAAATGTCAAATCATTGCTAATTAAAATTGGCTTTGATATACCTTGGGATCCGGGTGGATCCATTACTTGAGCACCATACGCCTAGCTTAATGGCTTTAAAGAGATCGCTGCCAGGGAGACAACCCGGAAGTTTTAGAGAGTCATTTATTTCTGTTGTGTGCTTTTATAAAGTTTTTAAAAAATAAAATAAAGAGGGGAACCTAAAACTTTTTCAGACAGAAAAGTGAAAGTAAGAAGGACGAGTACCGTTGAAATGGGGGAGATCCATGAACTTTGTTCATGCCCATGGAAACTTTGCAAATCTTGAATTACAGAAAATTTTCAAAAAAAAATAATTATCCCCTTGTACATTTCCATTGTATTATAAAAATAATGTGCCAAGAGTTTCCTTTAGGATGATTAAACTACTTGTTGGTTTGTGCGGTGCAAAAACAGAAACTTTGGTTGTAGTGCGTGATTTTACGGTTTTTACTGGAACATCGAAAGGAACTGAAACATTTTGCAAAGTCTTGCTATACAAATTGTTGTTTTTTCCTAATTTTCCCAGAATTGTTAGAGTTACAGAATTATGCTTAATGTTCAGATTACTACAGACTGTCCTGTTTTCACAGATTACTGTTATAGCTTCATTATTTGCATATGTTTGAATTCTTGTTGAAGCCTCCTTGACTTGCAGCCATAGAATTGTGATAGCATACAGTAGGTAATGTTTTTTATAATTATACAATAATGTTAGAGCAGTAGATGATGTGATTTCATTGATCATATGCACTAAACCCACCACTAAAAGTTCGTTTAAGTTTTGTGTGGATGAAGTGTTCGAAGATCGAGGAGGTCTCGATGTGAGAAGAAGGAGGAGAGGCAAGAGCTCAAGCTTGGGGATGCCCAAGGCACCCCAAGTAAATATTCAAGGAGACTCAAGCGTCTAAGCTTGGGGATGCCCCAGAAGGCATCCCATCTTTCTTCAACAAGTACGGGTATGTTTTTGGATTCGTCTCATTCACATGATATGCGTAAACGCTTGGAGCGTCGTGTGCTTTTTTCTTTTTCTTTTATAATGCACCATGCTGGTATGAGATAGTCCTTGGTTGATTTATAGAATGCTCTTTACACTTATATCTTTTGAGTATGGCTTTATAGAATGCTTCATGTGCTTCACTTATATCATTTGAAGTTTGGATTGCCTGTTTCTCCTCATATAGAAAACCTCCATTTGTAGAATGCTCTTTTGCTTCACTTATATTTGTTAGAGCGAGGGCATATCTTTTGTAGAAAGAATTAAAACTCTCTTGCTTCACTTATATCTATTTAGAGAGTTGACAAGAATTGGTGATTCACATGGTTAGTCATAAAATCCTACATAAACTTGTAGATCCCTGAATATGATATGTTTGATTCCTTGCAATAGTTTTGCGATATAGAGATGCTAATATGTGGGGGGAACTAGTGAATGATTGTGGTTTAGTAAAAATATTGGTATTATGGTTTGTGATTCCCGAAGCATGCACGTATGGTCTTCTAACTATGTAACCAAATTGGCGCGCATTGTATTTTGATTGTTTATCTTTGCGTGAAGGTCGGGGGCGTGCGATGGTTAACGCCTACCAACCTCCCCCTAGGAGCATGTGTTGTAGTATTTTGCTTCGAGGGCTAATAGATTTTTCACAATAAGTATGTGAGTTCTTTATGACTAATGTTGAGTCCATGGATTATACGCACTCTCACCCTTCCACCTTGCTAGCCACTCTAGTACCGCACAATTTTCGCCGGTGCATCAAACCACCTTATACCCTTCCTCAAAACAGCCACCATACCTACCTATTATGGCATTTCCATAGCCATTCCGAGATATATTGCCATGTAACTTCACCGTTTCGTTTGTTATGACACGCACCATCATTGTCATATTGCCTTGCATGATCGTAAGATAGCTAGCATGGTGTTTCCATGGCTTGTCCGTTTTTGATGCCATTGCTATGCTAGATCATTGCACATCCCGGTACACCACCGGAGGCATTCATATTGAGTCATACTTTGTTCTAGCATCGAGTTGTAATATCAAGTTGTAAGTAAATAAAAGTGTGACGATCATCATTATTAGAGCATTGTCCCTTGAAAAAAAAGAAAAAAAGAAAGGCCAAATAAAAAAATAGAAAGGCCAAATAAAAAAAGGAAGGCCCAAAAAAGGAAAAAAGGAAAAAAGAAAATAAAAAAGGGGGACAATGCTACTATCTTTTTCCACACTTGTGCTTCATCATAGCACCATGTTCTTCATGATAGAGAGTTTCCTATGTTGTCACTTTCATATACTTGTGGGAATTTTTCGTTATAGAACTTGGCTTGTATATTCCAACGATGGTCTTCCTCAAATGCCCTAGGTCTTCATGAGCAAGCAAGTTGATGCACGCCCACTAGTTTTCCTTTGAGCTTTCATACACTGATAGCTCTAGTGCATCTGTTACATGGCAATCCCTACTCACTCACATTGATATCAATTGATGGAGATCTCCATAGTCCATTGATTTGCCTAGTCGATGTGAGACTTTCTCCCTCCTTTTTTCTATCACCACCTTCTATTCCACCCATAGTGTTATGTCCATGGCTCACGCTCATGTATTGCGTGAATAGTTGAAAAGGTTCGAAAAAGTAAAGTATGAAAACAATTGCTTGGCTCACACCGGGATGGGCATGAGGGGTACCTTGTGTTAAGAAAAGGGAGCGTAAAAGACTATATGATTTTGTAGGGATAACGTTCTTTAGCATTGATGTTTTGAAAGACTTGATTGTTTGTTGGGATGCGTCTGTATTAATTTTTTTATGTGAAATGATAGACTATTACTTCGAATCACTCGTGTCTTAATATTCATGCCATGATTATATTACATGATCAAGATTATGCTAGGTAGCATTCCACATCAAAAATTATCTTTTTTTATCATTTACCTACTCGAGAATGAGCAGGAATTAAGCTTGGGGATGCTGATACGTCTCCGTCGTATCTATAATTTTTTATTGTTCCATGCCAATATTATATAACTTTCATATACTTTTGGCAACTTGTTATACTATTTTTGGGACTAACATATTGATCCAGTGCCCAGTGTCAGTTCCTGTTTGTTGCATGTTTTTTGTTTCGCAGAATATCCATATCAAACGGAGTCCAAACGGGATAAAAACGGACGGAGATTTTGTTTGGAATATATGTGAATTTTGGGAAGTGGAATCAACGCGAGACGATGCCCGAGGGGGGCACGAGGAAGGGGGCGCACCCCTGACCCTCGTGGCCACCACATAAGGCGGTTGGTTCCCTTCTTTCACCGCAAAGAAGCTAATATCCGGATAAAAATCATGTCCAAAATTCAGCCCAATCGGAGTTATGGATCTCTGGGAATATAAGAAACGGTGAAGGGCCAGAATCTGGGAACGTAGAAATAGAGAGAGACAGAGAGACATATCCAATCTCGGAGGGGCTCTCGCCCCTCTGCCGCCATGGAGGCCATGGACCAGAGGGGGAACCCTTCTCCCATCTAGGGAGAAGGTCAAGGAAGAAGAAGAAGGAGGGGGGCTCTCTCCCCCTCTCTCCCGATGGCGTCGGAACGCCGCCGGGGCCATCATCGTGTGACGGCGATCTACACCAACATCTTCGTCATCTTCACCAACATCTCCATCATCTTCCCCCATCTATCTACAGCGGTTCACTCTCCCGCAACTCGGTGTACCCTCTACTTGAACATGGTGCTTTATGCTTCATATTATTATCCAATGATGTGTTGCCATCCTGTGATGTGTGAGTAGATTTTCGTTGTCCTATCGGTAATTGGTGAATTGCTATGATTGGTTTAAATTGTTTGTGGTTATGTTGCTGTCCTTTGGTGCCCATCATATGAGCACGCGCGTGGATCACACCATAGGGTTAGTTGTATGTTTATAGGACTACGTATTGGAGGGCAAGAGTGACAGAAGCTTCAAGCTAGCGTAGAAATTGATGCATACAGGATTGAAGGGGGACCAATATATCTTAATGCTATGGTTGGGCTGTACCTTAATGAACATTAGTAGTTGCGGATGCTTGCTAATAGTTCCAATCATAAGTGCATAGAATTCCAAGTCAGGGATGACATGCTAGCAGTGGCCTTTCCCACATAAAACTTGCTATCAGTCTAGTAACGTAGTCAATTGCTTAGGGACAATTTCGCAACTCCTACCACCACTTTTCCACACTCGCTATTACTAACTTTATTGCTTCTTTATCTTAACAGCCCCTAGTTTTTATTTACGTACTCTTTATATTCTTGCAAACCTATCCCATTACACCTACAAAGTACTTCTAGTTTTACACTTGTTCTAGGTAAAGCGAACGTCAAGCGTGCGTAGAGTTGTATCGGTGGTCGATAGAACTTGAGGGAATATTTGTTCTACCTTTAGCACCTCGTTGGGTTCGACACTCTTACTTATCGAAAGAGGCTACATATGATCCCCTACACTTGTGGGTTATCAAACACCTCCTACCAGTTTCACTATGGTAGATCATGTGAATACAACCCCTCATCCTGAGGCGATTAATTTGCAAGACTTAGTTGTTGAAAATACAGCAAGCACAACTAAGCCAGGAGATCAAATTCCACAACCAAAGGTGAAGAAAATCGCTGCTCCTTCTGCCGAGAAAAATGCTCCTCGAGCAAATGTTATGAAAGACAAGGCTGCTCAGTTGGCTCCCAAGTTAGCTCAACCATTGGTTTCTATGCCTCCGACCGAGCAAAATACAATGCAAACTGCTCCTGTTCCACAAACAGATAATCCCTTTGGAGCACCTCATTACTTCGATCAAGTGTTCATCATGGAGCAGATTGACATATCTGTTAAAACCCTGTTTGATGGAGAAGTGGCATCTTTTCCCATTCCCTCTGAAGTAATTGCTCAAGCTACTGATCTGGTCCAAGACATGAGAGGTGATTCTGTCGAAATCAATAGTCTAACTGCCCAACTTCAGGAGCTTAACACCCATATGAAGGCTGCAAAATCCAAATTTGTCATCAAACAACTTGAAGAATTATATATGTGTCAATAAAGCTTTGACTATCCTTCGGCACAGGAGATTAGGATTTCATTCTGACCTGGATCAAATTGTTCAAAAAATCTACCTCGATCTTCAAGATCAAGTCACTGACTACAATGATCTTGTCAAAGGGCATGTCGATCCGGTGAAGCAAAAGAAGAAGAAAATTGCAAAGAAGAATGCTCCTCCTCCTCTGAAAGAAAAGTCTTCTGAAGCAGTGCCACAAAAGGAAAACTCCCCAGATCGTGTAATTCCCTCGCAAGAACTGATACGTCTCCAACGTATCTATAATTTTTGATTGTTCCGTGCTATTATTTATGAAGTCTTGGATGTTTAATGGGCTTTATCATTCACTTTTATATCATTTTTAAGACTAACCTACTAACCCAAAGGCCCAGTCCAGATTGCTGTTTTTTTTGCCTATTTCAGGGTTTTGCAGAAAAGGAATATCAAACGGAGTCCAAACAGAATGAAACCTTCGCGAGAGATATTTTTGGAGGAAATCACGCTCGGGAAACGTCAGGACCAAGTCAGGGGACGAAGGGCCAGCCCTCGAGCGTGGGGGGCGCGCCCCCTTCCCAGAGCGCGCCCCCCTGCCTCGAGGCTGGCCCACACGGCCCCCGGTGCCCTCCTTCTTCCTATATATACCTACGTACCCCAGAAACTCCATACGCAGAGAGAAGACCCTAATTCCACCGCGGTAGCTTCTGTTCCCGTGGAGATCCCATCTTGGAGCCTGCTTCGGGAGGGGGATCCATCACGGAGGCCTTCATCATCATCATCATCGCCCTCACCATGAGTTGCGAGTAGTTTACCACAGACCTTCGGGTCCATAGCTAGTATCTAGATGGCCTCTTCTCTCTCTCTGGATCTCAATACAAAGTTCTCCTCGGTCTTCGAGGAGATCTATTCGATGTAATCTCTTTTTGCGGTGTGTTTGTCGAGATCCGATGAATTGTGAGTTTATGATCAAGGTTATCTATCAAAGATATTTGGTTCTTCTCTGAACTTTTTATGTGTGCTTAGAATATTCTTGCAAGTCTCTTCGAATTATTGGTTTGGTTTGGCCTACTAGATCTATAGTTCTTGCAATGGGAGAAGTGCTTGGCTTTGGGTTCAATCTTGCGGTGTCCTTTCCCAGTGACAGTAGGGGCAGCAAGGCACGTATTGCATTGTTGCCATCGAGGATAAAAAGATGGGGTTTTCATCATATTGCTTGAGTTTATCCCTCTACATCATGTCATCTTGCTTAAAGCGTTACTCTGTTCGTATGAACTCAATACACTAGCATGCTGGATAGTGTTCGATGTGTGGAGTAATAGTAGTAGATGAAGGCAGGAGTCGGTCTACTTGTCTCGGACGTGATGCCTATATACAATGATCATGCCTAGATAGTGTCATAATTATTCGCTTTTCTATCAATTGCTCGACAGTAATTTGTTTACCCGCCGTAGAATATCGCTATCATGAGAGAAGCCACTAGAGAAAACTATGGCCCCCGGATCTATTCTCAACATATCCATCTACATATACTTTACTTTTCTTGCTTTTATTTGCGGTTTTATTAAACTAAAAATACCAAAAATATTATTATCATCTCTATCAGATCTCACTCTCGTAAGTGATCGTAAAGGGATTGACAACCCCTTATCGCATTGGCTGGGAAGTTCTTATTTGTTTGTGCAGGTGCAAGGGACTGGCGCGTGGTCTCCTACTAGATTGATACCTTGGTTCTCAAAAACTGAGGGAAATACTTATGCTACTGTGCTACATCTCCCTTTCCTCTTCGAGGGAATACAACGCAAGCCGAAGAGGTAGCAAGAAGAATTTCTGGCGTCGTTGCTGGGGAGACTCACGCCAAGTCACGTCAAGATTTCCCATCCCGTCAACTTGCCAATTTCTGGCACCGTTGCCGGGGAGGCTTACGCAAAAGTCATATACCAAGTACCTATCACAAACCCTTATCCTTCGCATTACATTTATTTGCCTCTCGTTTTCCTCACCCCACTTCACCCTTGCCGTTTTATTTGCCCTTCTTCCGCCGTGTGTTTTTCATTCGCTTACTTCTTGTTTGCTTGTGTGTGTTGGATTGCTTGCTTGTCACTATGGCTCAGAACAATACCAAATTGTGTGACTTCTCAATACCAACAACAATGATTTTATTAGCACTCCAATTGCTCCTATTACCGATGCTGAATCTTGTGAGATCAATGCTGCTTTGTTGAATCTTGTCATGAAAGATCAATTCTCCGGACTTCCTAGTGAAGATGCCGCTACCCATCTAAACAACTTTGTTGATTTGTGTGATATGCAAAAGAAAAGGGATACAGATAACGATATTGTTAAATTGAAGCTATTTCCGTTTTCACTTAGAAATCGTGCTAAAACTTGGTTCTCCTCTTTGCCTAGAAATAGTATTGATTCGTGGAATAAGTGCAAAGATGCTTTAATCTCTAAGTATTTCCCTCCTGCTAAGATCATCTCTCTTAGAAACGATATTATGAATTTTAAGCAACTAGATCATGAGCATGTTGCACAAGCTTGGGAGGGAATGAAATTAATGATACGTAATTGCCCTACACATGGTTTGAATCTATGGATGATTATTCAGAACTTTTATGCTGGCTTGAATTTTGCTTCTAGAACTCTTTTAGATTCGGCCGCCGGAGGCACTCTCATGGAAACTACCTTAGGAGAAGCTACCAAACTCCTAGATAATATTATGGTTAATTATTCTCAATGGCACACCGAAAGATCTACTAGTAAAATAGTGCATGCTATCGAAGAAATTAGTGTTTTGAGTGGAAAGATGGATGAACTTATGAAATTGTTTGCCGCTAAGAGTGCTTCTTCTGATCCTAATGATATGCCTTTATCCACTTTGATTGAGAATAACAATGAATCTTTGGATGTGAATTTTGTTGGTAGGAATAATTTTGGTAACAATGCTTATAGAGGTAATTTTAATCCTAGGCCTTTTCCTAGTAATTACTCTAATAATTTTGGTAATTCCTACAACAACTCTTATGGAAAGATGCCTTCTGAATTTGAAACTAGTGTTAAGGAGTTTATGATCTCGCAAAAGAATTTCAATGCTATTCTTGAAGAGAAATTGCTTAAAGTAGATGAATTGGCTAGAAGTGTGGATAGAATTACTCTTGATGTTGATTCTTTGAAACTTAGATCTATCCCACCTAAGCATGATATCAATGAGTCTCTCAAAGCCATGAGAATCTCCATTGATGAATGCAAAGAAAGAACCGCTAGAATGCGTGCTAAAAGAGAAGATTATATTAAATCGTGTTCTTCTAGTTATCGTGCAAATAAAGATGAAGATCTGAAAGTTATTGATGTGTCTCCTATTAGATCCTTGTTTTCTAGTATTAATCTTGATGAGAATAGGGTTGGAGGTGATTCTGCTTTAAAGTGTCCCAATAATTCGGAGTTTCTAGATCTTGATGCTAAATTTGCTAAAAGTGGGATTGAAGAGATTAAAACTTTGCATAGTGATGAACCCACTACTTTGGATTTCAAGGGATTCAATTATGATAATTGCTCTTTGATTGATTGTATTTCTTTGTTGCAATCCGTGCTAAATTCTCCACATGCTTATAGTCAAAATAAAGCTTTCACTAAACATATAGTTGATGCTTTGATGCAATCTTATGAAGAAAAACTTGAGTTGGAAGCTTTTATACCTAGAAAGATTTATGATGAATGGGAACCTACTATCAAAATAAAAATAAAAGATCATGAATGCTATGCTTTGTGTGATTTGGGTGCTAGTGTCTCCACTATCCCAAAAACTTTGTGTGATTTGCTAGGGTTCCATGAGCTTGATGATTGTTCTTTAAATTTGCATCTTGCGGATTCCACTATTAAGAAACCTATGGGAAGAATTAATGATTTTCTTATTTTTGCCAATAGGAATTATGTGCCCGTAGATTTCATTGTTCTTGATATAGATTGCAATCCTTCATGTCCTATTATTCTTGGTAGACCTTTCCTTAGAACGATTGGTGCAATTATTGATATGAAGGAAGGAAATATTAGATTCCAATTTCTGTTAAGAAAAGGCATGGAACACTTTCCTAGAAATAAAATCAAATTACCATATGAATCTATCATGAGAGCCACTTATGGATTGCCTTCCAAAGATGGCAATACCTAGATCTATCTTGTATCGTGCCTAGCTAGGGGCGTAAAACAATAGCACTTGTTGGGAGGCAACCCAATTTTATGTTTTTTGCTTTTGTTGCTGTTAGGGAATAAGTATTGCTTCTAGCCTCTGATTAGATGTGTTTTCATGTTTTGTTTAGTGTTTGTGCCAAGTAGGACCTTTGGTAGGACTTGTGTGAAGTTTATATGATCTTGCTGTGAAAAACAGAATCGTTAGCGCTCGCTAAAGTAGTCTTCATATTTTACTGGAGGGTGATTTTTAGTTGATTCTTTTTGCTTCTGATTGGTAAACAAATTGCTAAAATTTACCAATTTAGTTTGAAGTTTTTGGAGTTCCACAAGTAGGCGAACCCAACAGATTACTACATACTGTTTTGTCTTTGACAGATTCTGTTTTTCGTGTGTTGTTTGCTTATTCCGATGCATCTATGAGTAATATTGGAGGATATGAACCATAGAGAACTTGGAGTACAGTAGGTTTAACACCAATAAAAACAATGAATGAATTCCTTGATGTACCTTTGAGTAGTGGTTTGTTTTCTCTTACTAACGGAGCTCACGAGAATTTTTGTCTAAGTTTTGTGTTGCGAAGTTTTCAAGTTTTGAGTATTGCTTTGATGGATTATGGAACAAGGAGTAGCAAAGGCCTAAGCCTGGGGATGCCCATGGCACCCCAGGTAAATTCAAGATAATCAAAATCCTAAGCTTGTGGATGCCCCGGGAAGGCATCCCCTCTTTTGTCTTCATCCATCGGTAACTATACTTGGAGCTATATTTTTATTCGCAACATGTTATGTGTTTTGCTTGGAGCGTCTTGTATAATTTGAGTCTTTGCTTGTTAGTTTGCCACAATCATCCTTGCTGGACACACCTATCTGAGAGAGTTAAATATGGCCTCGAAATTTCTAGAACACTCTATGTGCTTCACTTATATCTTTTGAGTTGAATAGTTTTTACTCTAGTGCTTCACTCATATCTTTTAGAGCATGGCGATGGTAATATTTGTAGAAATTGTTGAACTCTCATGCTTCACTTATATCTATTTGAGAGTATATTAAAACAGCATGGTAAAGTGTTTAGGCTAAAGAAATTAGTCTTCACATGATAAACATCCAATGTCAATATAGTAAAAAAAAAAATCACATCAAGTGCATTGAATAGAAAGAGATGTTGGATGCTTGATAATTGTTTTGAGACATGAGGATAGTGATATTAAAGTCATGCTAGTGGAGTGATTATGAAATTGAGAAATATTTGTGTTAAGGTTAGTGATTCCAGTAGCATGCACGTATGGTGAATCGTTGTGTGACTAAGTTAAAGTATGAGGTATTTGTAGAGTGTCAACCTTTGTGTGGAGGTCGGGGGCGCGCGATGATTAACTCCTACCAACCTCCCCCCTAGGGGCATGCGTTGATTGCTTTGTTTTGATGACTCATAAATTTTTGCAATAAGTATATGAGTTCTTATGACTAATGTTGAGTCCATGGATTATACGCACTCTCAACCTTCCACCATTGCTAGCCTCTCTTGTACCGCGCAACTTTTGCCGGTGCCATAAACCCACTATACATCCTTCCTCAAAACAGCCACCATATTGTTCCTCAAAACAACCACCATACCTACCTATCATGGCATTTCCATAGCCATTCCGAGATATATTTCCATGCAAAATTTCCACCGTTCCGTTTATATGACACGCATCATATTGTCATATTGCCATGCATGATCATGTAGTTGACATCGTATTCGTGGCAAGGCCACCATGCATAATCTTTTCATACATGTCACTCTTGTTTCATTGCACATACCGGTACACCGCCGGAGGCATTCACATAGAGTCATACTTTGTTGTTGTAGTATCGAGTTGTAATATTGTGTTGTAATGAAAGTGTGATGATCATCATTTTTGGAGCATTGTCCCATGGGAGGAAAGGCTGAATCTATAAAGCCCCTCCACAAAAAAAAGAAAAAAAAGGGAAAGGCCAAAGGAAAAAAAAGAAAGGCCAAAAAAAAAAAGAAAAAGAAAAAGAAAAGGGGACAATTGCTACTATCTTTTCCACACTTGTGCTTCAAAGGAGCACCATGTTCTTCATTGTAGAGAGTCTCATGTTTAGTCACTTTCATATACTAGTGGGAATTTTCGTTATAGAACCTGGCTTGTATATTCCAACGATGGGCTTCCTCAAATGCCCTAGGTCTTCGTGAGCAAGCAAGTTCGATGCACACCCACTAGTTTCTTTTGTTGAGCTTGCATTCATATTTAGCTCTAGTGCATCCGTTGCATGGCAATCCCTACTCACTCACATTGATATCTATTGATGGGCATCTCCATAGCCCGTTGATACGCCTAGTCGATGTGAGACTATATCCCTCTTTTTGTCTTCTCCACAACCACCTCTATTCCACCCCGATACGTCCAAAACGTATCTATAATTTCTGCTTGCTCCATGCCTCTTTTGGGTGATATTGCTATGTTATTCATACACTTCCATACACTTTTGATCATATTTGGACTAACCTATTAACTCAGTGCACCCCAGTGCCAGTTTCTGTTTTCGGCTATTTTTGTATTTCAGGTTTTCACGTTACGAGAACTGCCAGGAAAAATCCAGAAAAATTATATAAAAAATCAGCGTTCCAGAAACTACCGTGCACCCGAAGTACAGCC
>LR738709.1:322863519-323086394 GCA_902687465.1 Secale cereale
CCCCCCCCCCGGGCCGCGCCGGGGGGGCGCCTGGGCCCCCCGAGGCTCCGCTGATGCCCCCCTTTGGCATATATTTAAAGCGTCTCCCGAAACCCTCGAGACGGAAACTCTTTTTCGCGATCTCATCTCTGTTCCGCCGCCGCCGCCGCTTCCAAGATCGGGAGCACCAGGAGAACTCTTCACGGCACCCTGCTGGAGGGGAGGATCACCACCGGGAGCTTCTCCACCACCATGGACGCCTCCCGGATGAGTTGTGAGTAGTCTCCCTTGGACCATGGGTCCATGACCAGTAGCTATGTGATGTTCTCCTCCCGTTCTTGTGCTTCACTAATTAGTCCTCGTGAGCTGCCCTACATGATCGAGGCACATATGTAATCCTTATGCTGTTGCTATGATGAGTTTGCTGGGATCCGATGGATTATGAGATTATGTTCAGATTGTGCTTGAGTAATATATTTGATCTACCTCTTTTATATTTATGTTCGTAGGTAATTCTTGCATGTTCTCCGTTGTTATTTATTGCTTTGGCCAAGTAATAGGTAGTGACTCCAAGAGGGAACGTTATGCTCGATTGTGGGTTCATGCCCCTCGATGACTAGTTTGAGTGACAGAAACATGAATCTAGGGGATGTGCTGTTGCCACAAGGGGGAAAACAACGGTGCTTGTGCCCGCGGGTGCAAGGACTGTTTACTTTACGCAAAGTTCTTTTAATGCAGTTGTCTGTTGCTTTGAGTTTACACTATGGGTGGGACTCACAACTTAATACCAGCGAGATGTTCTGGATAGATATCTCAAGGTGGATGATTAGTAGTAGATGCAGATGGATTTCGGTCTACTTACCTCGGCGTACCGCCCATGCTTTGAACCTCAACCTTTCTTGCAATGTAGTCAGCATTGGTTTGCCCACATGGTCCTGTCAATTGCCCAGCTGTAATTCGTTTACCTCACATAGCTGTTTTATCGTCTTTTGGGAGAGAGACATCACTAGTGAACATCATGAGACTCCGGTCCATATTACCATCATTGATCACATCCGCTATTTACTGTTCCGCATTTTACTTACTATTGCAATTATACCTATCACTATTATCACTTGCGTTTGATCCTTTGTAAACTACAAGGCCGGAGGGATTGACAACCTCTCTGTACTCGTTGGGAGCAAAGTTATTTGTATCTTTGTGCAGGTCCACGTTGATTGCTAATATCTGGCGCCGTTAGCAGTTGACACCTTCTTGATGAAACTGGGAGTCTCAGGGAAAACGATCCTTGGTATTACCAAGGGAAAACTTCTGCTACACTGCATCTCAAACCTTCCATTTGGGGTAACCAACGAGGGGTGAGAAGCCACCTAGCAAAGCAAATTTCTGGCGCCATTGCCGGGGACTCCACTCTTCAGGATAGGGGAGTTGCACGCTATCTTTTACCTTTGCTTTTAGTCTTGTTAGTTTACCTTTCAGTTTTTGCTTTAGTATCTTTTATCGAAAATCACAAAAATAGTTATCTCATTCTTTAGTTGTCATTATGTCGGGTCCTTTTGCCTTTGACGAGGCAAAAGTTCTCACCTTTAAACAAAGAGGCGGGGAAAGTCTGAAAGATGCTTGGTATAGAATTAATGATTCTCAAAAAAGAGCCACCAAGAAGCAACCTACTACTATCTTGCTTAGAAATTTTTATGTTGGAATTACTTCTTGGAATAGGTTTATTCTAGATACTGCTATCAATGGGAATTTCCTAGAGGCCCCAGTTTGGGAGTCTCTTAGTATTATTGAAAATCTTGTTGGGAATCCCCCTGTTGTTAGCATTCAAGAGGACATCACTCTAGCTCACATTATGAAAAAACTTGAAAAGATAGAGTTAGAGATGCCAAGGCCTCATAGAGATACTTCTAGGGAGAAGACCAAAAGGATAAAAGTCAAGGGAAGATTCATTTATAAATTCATCAAAGAGACGTGTTTCTTCCAAAGTCTTTACAGTTTCAACCCCTTTGGCAATAGATGGATTATTTTTAGAACGGGGAGCCTTTGGAACGTGAATGAACTTAGGCTCCCTCTTTGCCGGAGTTTCTACCTTTTTGGTTTTGATCGAGGAGAAAGTAGTTCCTAGAGTATCAAATATTTCCTCAATCTTATCTACCCTAGAAGAGTCCAGGTCATGGGATTTGATGGTCTCCAAAGATTTGAAAATTTTATGCATGGAGCTATCAAGCCTATTCAAATTCCCTTGGATCTTACGATCCAACTCATTAATCTTATGGTTCAATTGATACAACTTGATCTCTATGCATTATGCCTAGCTTAAAGGCATAAAAGAAAGCGCTCTTGGGAGGCAGCCCAATGAATAAATTTTATTTTGCTTTTGTTGTGTCTTGATGTTGTTTACTACTGTAGCATCATCATTGTATGTAATGCCCAGGATGGAGTTATACCTCCTACGTGTCGAGGCACGACTTAAAGGCATAAGTCCATCCTAGAATGATCTCAAGTTTGGTAATCTTTGCACAACTCATGTAAAAGGGGGATAGTAAACTGAAAATAGTTGGCTTACAATCGCCACGTCACAGAATTACAGTACAAGTCTCAAACATCATACGTTAAGATCACTACAACCCTCTAAGGGCAAAAGCCAAATGTCAAAGTACCAAACTCAGATAAATAAACCACAGGCGGATCGAATCCTAGTAAGAGACTCCACTACTGATCGTCCGGGTAGCGCACGTAGTAACGACTACGCTCCTCGTCGTACTCCCAATCCAGCTCAGTGCCATCACCTGGATAGCTCACAGCTGGACCTGCATCTGGTGTGTGAAGTAACTGTGAGCCATAGAGGACTCAGCAATCCCGTTCCCGGGTAACAGAACTATTTAAGCCTTTAGGAGAGGAAAGGCTGAAGAAAGAACAAGTCTGCAGCAGCAACTAGCATCTAGCTTACGCAAGTGAGAGCGAGAAGAGAAGGCATCGGCGAGAAGTGATCACGAAGTGATCCTAGCTACGAGCTCCACAAACATAACCCCTCCGTGTTCAACTCCCGAATCCCTATTCGGAAATTGACAGTCACGGAACACACGCTGGTAGTGTATTAGTAACATTGTGTCAAGTTATCTACAACCGGAATTAACAAGCTCCCATCTGCCACATAACCGCGGGCACGGCTTTCGAAAGTTCAAACCCTGCAGGGGTGTTCCAACTTGACCCATTACAAGCCCACGATCCGCGGAGTCGCAACTCCAAAGTGGGAAGACCCGAGTATCCTCGGAATCCCGTGCTCAAGATATGCCGAGCTAAGGTAAGGCTAATCCAGCAAATCCTCCCGGCGTGCCGACACCCTGATAGTAGCCGCGCGTATCTCGTCTCAGGCCACGACCGGATGGGCGATTCTACAGGTTTTTACCAAACCTCGAGTTTCCTTGAGGTGGCCCCGCAGAACCCCCGTTTCGGACCAACACTCATGCGGAGCACTGGCCCGGGGTTGTTGATTAAGAAAGAGGGTTAATTACTCCCTATGCATGTTTAGTTTGTTATTAGGCAAATAGTACCAATGTTGGGATTTGCTGGAAAAGACTTAGCACTTAGCGGTTTATCAAGGGGGTCCCATACACCCCAACCGTGTTAGGAACGCATAATCAAGGAACATAAAACCGGCTTATACGGATCCTAACGGCATGAGTGGAACAAAACACCAAGCAAAAGGCTTAGCCTTCCACCCTTGCCAATATATAGGTGATTTCATTTAAAGCATTTATATAGTGTGATATAACCCAACCAAACTTCAACATGGAGCAAGCATCTTCACTTCACCTGCAGCTAGCAACGCTATAAGAAGGGCTGAGCGAAGCGTACTTAGCCAAGCAACGGTTTGCATAGGTAGGGTGGTTAAACATGGCAATTGGTTACAAGTAGGAGGCTGACAAGAAGAACATGGGCATCGAGGCAAAACTATAGATCGAAACTACTAGCAATAGGCAAAGATAGTAATGTTATCGGGGTTCGGTCATCTTGCCTGAAGAGAATTCGTTCGGATCGTAAGAAGGGTCCTCGTGCTCAACCTCGTTGGAAAACTCGTGCTCAACTTCGAACCCGGTCTCAGCTTCCGGCTCTAAACAAGACAAACACACCAAGCACCAATCAACACGATGCAATGCGCACTCGAAAAACATGATTGCATGATGGATGCACTAGGGATGCACATGGAGCACGTAAAACATCACTCAAGCAAAACACCTCAAAACAATATAACAAGCTGAAATTATTAATCTACACAGAAAATCACCCAAGTTTGATATAAGACTCGCTGAAATCGGAGTTACGGGCTAAAAGTTACGCCCGAAACAAGATTTGAGCGAAAACTGAAAATTACAGCAACATAGCAACTTGGGAGCTCAAAATAATTAATCTACAGCACCCAAAAGCATGGCAAAGGACTTGAACACAAACTAGATATATAGTACAGCAACTAGGTCCAAAGTGCACCCCCAACGGAGTCACGGATCAATAGCAATGATCTTGGACATATTGAACTTTGAAATAAAATTCTGGCAGCAGAATTTTATTGAAACTTTAGAGCAAAAGATAAACATGCTACAGCCACTCAAATGGACATGTGAGGACATGAATGGAAAGACAACAATAAATACTTCAAGGAACAATCAAAATCCACCCCAAAACTAACATGCTTTGTCCTAGAACAACACACGAACATGGCATCGGAACGTTACAGATTTCAGTCTTAGTGAAATTTCACTAAGTCCTAAAACAGCAATATCATCATAGCGCCAAAAAGAGCATGTTTAAGTCACCACGAAACTAAACATGGCAAAGGGTAAGCACCTCATCAAAATACATATGACGGTGATCCCGAAACACACAAGCATGCATCGTTGAGGTGAACACAACGATTACAACGAGCTCAACAAGATGGCATTTCATAACAAGTGAAACACCTTATATGAGCATGGCACTTTGCAACGATGATAACAAGGCAATAATAAATCTACCATGCAACCTATCACAAGCAACACGTAGTTCGTGGCAAGACGAACACGTGGACATGTCATTTGCATCGTTTGGACAAACGAGCTAAAAGATATCACATGTCAAAGGTGGCATGAAAATAACACATAACAACAGTTTTTAACATGATGCACTCTTGCAACAGCAAAACAAGTGTCAAGATGACATCTAACATGCATGACAACAACAGGTAAAACGTAGAGGACATCTCCACGAACATCTGGACATGCTACACGCGCAAAACGGAGCAACAGGCACAAATTACAGCAGGTCAAAGATTGCATTTCAGATAACAGATCTGGGGACTTAGTGGGGAAAAGGAGTCAACCTCGATGAACAGTAACGGATCTGGTGAAGGAGATGGGCCTGGCCGGATCTGGCCCGAGAGGAGGCCGGGGGTTGGGCTTCGGCCCGAGAGGCGGCGCGGGCAGCCTGGAGACGAGCGGGCCGGCGGCGGTCGGCCCAAACGGGACTCGAAGGCGCCCAGGCGGCGGTGGCGAGCGGGCTGACGCGGGGCGGAGTGCGGCGCGGGCCGGCGTCGGGCGAAGCGGGACGAAGGCGGCTGGCGGGCCGTACGCGCGGGGAAGCGGCCCAGCCGCGCGAAGGAGGACGCGACGCGGCTGTCCAGCTGCGGGGAAACCAGGCGCGGCCTGGCGTCGATGTGGTCCCGCGCACGGAACTGGCTGGGCCCGGCGGTGGCGATCTGGTCCACTGGCCCGACCGTTCGCTGCGGAGCGGTGCGACGAAGGAAAGGATCGAGGCGGCTGTGCGACGCGGTGGGATGCGGTCGACGAGCGGGTCGAGCGACCAGCGTGCGCCTGGCGAGAGCGTTGACTTCGCACGCGCCTCGAGGGGATCTGGTCGATCGGCGGCTGGTTCCTCGGGAACCTGGCCAGATCTGCGGGAGGAATTTTGGGGAGCTGGGGAAAAAGAAAAAAAAAGGAAGGGGATCTAGAGGAGGAAGAAGAAGGGGATAGGAATGCCTAAATATAGACTAGGAGGGTCTATATGTAGCAATTTTTAGGGTTAGGAGGGGATTTAGGGGCGTTAGGAGCCCTCCGATCGCGATCCGACGGATCCGATCGCGGGGGTCGATTTAAAAGGCCTAGACGGAGATAAAAGAAAGCAGCAGGGGTATTTCCGGGACACGAAGTGAAGGCACATCGGACCCACACGAGCAACGGAGGGAAAAGTCAACGGAGTCCAACGAGACGAGATTTGAGAGGCGGGTTGCACACAACAAAACAACAACACACAACACAACCTCGCGGCACACCGGTAACGAAAAACGCCCGAACAACAAAGTAGGCCTACGGGACGTCACGAACACGTGAGGGAGCTCCGGAACGCGAAACGGACAACGGGAAGAAACACACGGAACCGGATGCAACCCACAACACAAATGCACTGCGATGCACATGTCTACATGATATGAAAGAATGCCACACACTCACACAACAAAACGACGAAAGCCCGGAAGACAAAGAACCCGAAATGGAAATAGATGAAGCCGGAGATATATTATATACCCAAAAGGGAAAGTATTACATCCGGGGCATTACAAACTCTCCTCTACTACAAAAAGATCTCGTCCCGAGATCTAGGACTGGAAAAAGGAAGGGTACTCGGAACGAAGATGATCTTCTCGTTCCCAGGTAGCTTCTCGGTCTGTGTGATGCGACCACTTGACTTTCAGAAACTTGATGGACTTGTTGCGAGTCTTGCGTTCGGTTTCTTCGAGAATTGCAACTGGATGCTCTCGGTAGGAAAGGTCTTGTTGAAGATCAATCTCCTCAAAAGGAATCATGCGCTCAGGTGCCTTGAAGCATTTGCGAAGCTGAGACACATGGAAGACATCATGAACATTTGCAAAGTTGGAAGGGAGCTCGAGCTGATAGGCTAGATCGCCTCTTTTGCCAAGAATCTTGAAAGGCCCGACGTATCTAGGAGCAAGCTTTCCTTTGATACCGAATCTCTGGGTTCCTTTCATCGGGGAAACTCGGAGATAGACATGATCACCGATGTCGAAAGCCAAATCACGATGCTTTCCGTCATAGTAGCTCTTCTGACGCGACTGAGCGGCCTTGAGATTCTCACGTATGACTTTGCACATTTCTTCGGCTTCAGAGATCAAATCATTGCCAAGAAGTTGACGTTCACCTGTTTCAGACCAGTTGAGAGGGGTACGGCACTTTCTGCCATAGAGAATTTCAAACGGTGCTTTGCCTGCACTTGCTTGAAAACTGTTGTTGTAAGAGAACTCGGCAAATGGAAGACAGTCCTCCCATTTCATACCGAAGGAGATGACACAGGCTCTGAGCATATCTTCTAGGATCTGATTCACACGCTCGACTTGACCACTAGTCTGAGGGTGAAAGGCAGTGCTGAACCTGATCTTCGTGCCCATGGCGGACTGAAAGGAGTCCCAGAACCTTGATGTGAACAAGCTGCCACGGTCTGAGGATATCACTTGAGGAATGCCATGTAGGGACACAATTCTGGAAGTGTACAGCTCTGCAAGTTGAGCTGCATTGATTGATTCTTTGACTGGAAGAAAGTGAGCAACTTTGGTAAGCTTGTCAATCACCACAAAGATAGCATCATTGCCTCGCTTGGATTTAGGAAAACCAGTGACGAAGTCCATCTCAATGTGGTCGAACTTCCACTCAGGAATAGGAAGAGGTTGGAGAAGACCGGCTGGACGTTGGTGTTCTGCTTTCACTCTTCGGCATACATCACATTCATTCACGAATTGGGCAATTTCCCTTTTCATGCGTGTCCACCAGTAAGATTGCTTGAGGTCTTGGTACATCTTGGAACTGCCAGGATGAATGGAAAGGAGAGAAACGTGAGCTTCTTCCATTATGAGCTTCCTGAGATCACCTTTGGGAACAACGAGTCTGTCCTCGAAGAACAAGGTATCTCTCTCATCAACACGGAAGCACTTGTATTTTGGAGTGCCCTTTGCAATCCCATGTTTCACTTTCTTCACCATGGTATCACTGAGCTGGGCCTCACGGACTTGATCTTCCAAGGTAGGAGCAATCTGGAGATTTGCAAGAAAACCTTGCGGAACAACTTGAAGGTTGAGCTTCCTGAAAGCTTCACAAAGCTCAGGCTGGTACGGCTTGATAAGAAGGCTGTTGCAATATGCCTTTCTGCTCAAAGCATCTGCAATCACATTTGCCTTGCCTGGAGTGTACTCAATGCTGGGGTTGTACTCTTGGATCATCTCGACCCAACGAGTCTGGCCGAGGTTCAGATGCGGCTGTGTGAAGATGTACTTCAAGCTCTTGTGATCAGTGAAGATGTCGACCTTTCTGCCCAACAACAGATGTCTCCACGTAATCAGAGCATGTACCACAGCTGCTAGCTCGAGATCATGTGTGGGATAGTTCTTCTCAGCTGGCTTTAGCTGACGTGAAGTGTATGCCACAATTCTCTTATCTTGCATAAGCACACCACCAAGGCCTTGAAGAGAAGCGTCACAGAACACTTCATAGGGCTTGGATTCATCTGGAGGAATCAGAACTGGAGCAGAAACAAGCTTCTCTTTGAGGGTTTTGAAAGCCACTTCACATTCGGGAGACCAAAAGTATTTGACATTCTTCTGAAGCAGGTTGGAAAGAGGCTTGGCAATCTTGGAGAAGTTCTCCACAAACCTTCTGCAATAGCTGGCAAGACCCAGAAAACTGCGGAGCTGCTTGACGTTCTGAGGAGCTTCCCAGTTGACAATTGCTTCAACTTTCTCGGGATTAACCGCAATACCGTCAGCTGAGATGATGTGGCCCAGGTACAACACCTTATCGAGCCAGAACTCGCACTTGGAGAACTTGGCATAGAATTTATGCTCTCGGAGTCGATCAAGAACCAGACGCAAGTGCTTTTCGTGATCTTCTTCATTCTTGGAAAACACCAGAATATCATCCAGATACACAAGCACAAACTCGCCAGTATAGGGGTTGAAGATGTAATGCATCATCCTTGAAAAGGTAGGAGGAGCATTGGCGAGACCGAAGGACATGACGGTATACTCGTATGAACCGTAGCTCGTTCTGAAGGCCGTCTTGGGAATGTCTTCCTCGCGAATGCGAATTTGATGATAGCCCATTCGGAGGTCAAGCTTAGAGAATACTTTAGCTCCTTTGAGCTGCTCAAAGAGTTCGTTGATGTTGGGGAGCGGATACTTGTTCTTAATCGTCTTCTTGTTCAATGGCCGGTAGTCAACACAGAGACGCTCCGTGCCATCTTTCTTCTTGACAAATAAGACACCACAGCCCCACGGAGATGTACTAGGCCGTATGAGACCCATACGCTCCTGTTCATCCAACTGTTTCTTCAATTCCTTCAATTCATCTGAAGAGAGCTTGTAAGGACGCCGACAAACAGGTTCGGTGCCCGGCTCGAGTTCAATGACAAACTCCACCTGACGGTGTGGAGGCATGCCTGGAAGGTCTTCTGGAAAGACGTCTTGATATTCATTCACCACTGGAATTTGCTCTATGGCATTAATTTCACCCTTATCATTAAGAGAGAAAAGCCGAATAGTATTATCCCTGGAGGCGAAGATAATCACATCTTCATCAGAATGAGTCAATTTGACTTCCTTTTGAGCGCAATCAATGTGAGCATCGTGCTGAGAAAGCCAATCCATTCCGAGAATGAGGTCGATGTCAGAATGACCCAGAATCACCGGAGAAGCCAAAAATCGATAATCGCCCATGCGAATAGAAACATCCGGAGCATATATACTGGAATGCATCTGCTTTCCCGGAGAAGAAACTGCCAAATGCCTCGGTAAAGCTGCTGTGGTCACACTATGCTTGGATGCAAACGGGTATGACATGAAAGAATGTGAAGCACCCGAATCAAATAACACTTTAGCTGGAAAAGAGTTAACTGGAAGGTTACCCAGAATGACATCAGAAGAAGCCTCCGCTTGTGCTGCATTCATCAGATTGACCCTTGCAGCCTTTGGATCATGCTTGACCATAGCGGTACCGACAGGAGGAGGATGAGGAAGACGCTTCGGATTCGGACATCTATTGGCATAATGACCCTTCTGAGTGCATTTGTTGCAAGTCACTTCTGAGAGAGGACGGAACTAAAGAGCCACTGGACTTGGAGCCTTGAGACTGAAACTGCTTCTTCGACTGGTTGCTTGGGTTGGGTGGGTGGGAGAAACCATGACCACTAGAGTTCTTGTTGTTGGAGTTGTTGAAGTTGTTGGAGTTGTTGTATGGAGCTCGAATCACTGGAGGAGGAGGAAGCCAGAATTTCTGTTGTTTCGCAGCCAACTGAGACGATGAGGTAGAGTGAACAGCATCTCGAATTCTCTTCTTAGAAGCCTCCATCTTAAGCTGAGCTGCTTCTTGTTTCAAAGCCATGTTATAGAACTTATCGAATTCGTCTCGCTCGAACAAAGTGAGAGCAAGCTGAATTTCATCTTTGAGACCTCCACGGAACTGATAGATTTTACTCTTTGCATCAGGAATGTCTTGCTTTGCATAGCGAGCGAGGTTTTGGAACTTGACATTATACTGATAGACTGTCATGGAGCCCTGCTTGAGGTTGCGGAATTGCTCACGCATACCCTCGATAACACTTGTAGGAATGTGATGCGAGCGGAAATCCTTGCAGAAATTCTCCCATGAGATCACTTGACCCGGCCTTGAGTCTTTGTACTGCTGCCACCAGTCAGCTGCTTGATCTTTCAGTTGGAAGGCTGCAAACTTCACATAGTCATCTTCTTTCACGTTACTGCACTCAAAATGCTTCTTTATGTCGGTCAACCAATCCTCAGCATCAAGAGGGTCGACACAGTAACTGAAAGCTTTAGGATTGTTGGCCAAGAACTGGTTGAGGGTAGCATGGTGCTGCTGGAAGAAGTTGCCTTGGTTCATTGGAACACCCTGATTAGCTTGATTAGCTTGCATAGCTTGCATTTGCTGCATCATCTGCATCATCAACTGAGTGTTCTGAGCAGTAGTCTGCATAATTGCTCTCCAAGCCTCAGGCGGAGGAGGAGGGGAAGGAGGATGCTCTGGGACCTCTTCCACCTCTGGGTTGGCATTCGGAACCTTTTTCGGAGCCATCCTGTAAGAGATGACCACGAATCAGCAATTGATTGACAAAAGGAATAAGCTGAATCAATGGAATGAATTGCAACAAGTCTTCACAAAATCATTCGAACAATAAGAACGAATGAAATCATCCGAACAAGAGGAACGAATGAATTTCTTAGTTAATTGATAACATCAGTCTTCACGAGAAGCCACATAGGGATCAAAAGGATAAAATAATAAAACAACAAGGTACGGAAAGGAACAAACACAAGAGAGGAGTTTCGTTCTAACATCTTTGTGCTGAAAGCATATGAACGCGTTACGAAAAGGTTTTGCAATCCCCGGATCAGCATAGCCAAGGACCCTTTAAGATGCAACTCCTGATAGTAACCTCGGTCATATAACTCCTTCACTCAATGTCGAACCCCGAACTCACTAACCTGCATTCGTTGGAAGAATGCCTACGATCTACTGGATGAAACCCACCTATAGTTTTCCGAAAGATTCCAGTTATGCAATCAGGTGTTGGGGATACACGGGAAGCACCGCGCAATCAACTCTAACCTACATCCAGGTGTATCCATCCTTCAACACATAACCAGTCTTTCTCGGAAACTGTGTACCTCGGACCTTCGAAAAGCATCCACTATAACAAGCTATGGCAATACTCCCGAACTACCTCCCCAGTACTGGGTGATGTCGGGGTTATCTTGCCACTGGCCGTATAGGGGAGATTTTCGATGTCGGCCGTCTTAAGTATTTAGTACTGCCGTGATATGCTTGTTACAATGATACCCCGAAGCTCAACTCCTCGGTAACAGGAGGCATCGGGAACAATATCCTTGTCACAAGAACATCGAAACAATCCCAGAATACTCGCGGGATTCCTAAAAAAAAATTTGTGCAAATTTTGAAGATAGGAGAGACAAGAGTAGACGTCAGGAGTCCTCACCAGAGAGAAAGGGGATGAGAAGCAAGAAATCCTACTCTCCGATATAATATAAGACTCAAAAAGTTTTCAGTGTGTGCCTAGACTCAACCGTCAACGGTTCGATCAAACAGTGGGGGCTCCTAGGTCGGAGAAGGCTCTGAATACCAACTTGTAATGCCCAGGATGGAGTTATACCTCCTACGTGTCGAGGCACGACTTAAAGGCATAAGTCCATCCTAGAATGATCTCAAGTTTGGTAATCTTTGCACAACTCATGTAAAAGGGGGATAGTAAACTGAAAATAGTTGGCTTACAATCGCCACGTCACAGAATTACAGTACAAGTCTCAAACATCATACGTTAAGATCACTACAACCCTCTAAGGGCAAAAGCCAAATGTCAAAGTACCAAACTCAGATAAATAAACCACAGGCAGATCGAATCCTAGTAAGAGACTCCACTACTGATCGTCCGGGTAGCGCACGTAGTAACGACTACGCTCCTCGTCGTACTCCCAATCCAGCTCAGTGCCATCACCTGGATAGCTCACAGCTGGACCTGCATCTGGTGTGTGAAGTAACTGTGAGCCACAGAGGACTCAGCAATCCCGTTCCCGGGTAACAGAACTATTTAAGCCTTTAGGAGAGGAAAGGCTGAAGAAAGAACAAGTCTGCAGCAGCAACTAGCATCTAGCTTACGCAAGTGAGAGCGAGAAGAGAAGGCATCGGCGAGAAGTGATCACGAAGTGATCCTAGCTACGAGCTCCACAAACATAACCCCTCCGTGTTCAACTCCCGAATCCCTATTCGGAAATTGACAGTCACGGAACACACGCTGGTAGTGTATTAGTAACATTGTGTCAAGTTATCTACAACCGGAATTAACAAGCTCCCATCTGCCACATAACCGCGGGCACGGCTTTCGAAAGTTCAAACCCTGCAGGGGTGTTCCAACTTGACCCTTTACAAGCCCACGATCCGCGGAGTCGCAACTCCAAAGTGGGAAGACCCGAGTATCCTCGGAATCCCGTGCTCAAGATATGCCGAGCTAAGGTAAGGCTAATCCAGCAAATCCTCCCGGCGTGCCGACACCCTGATAGTAGCCGCGCGTATCTCGTCTCAGGCCACGACCGGATGGGCGATTCTACAGGTTTTTACCAAACCTCGAGTTTCCTTGAGGTGGCCCCGCAGAACCCCCGTTTCGGACCAACACTCATGTGGAGCACTGGCCCGGGGTTGTTGATTAAGAAAGAGGGTTAATTACTCCCTATGCATGTTTAGTTTGTTATTAGGCAAATAGTACCAATGTTGGGATTTGCTGGAAAAGACTTAGCACTTAGCGGTTTATCGAGGGGGTCCCATACACCCCAACCGTGTTAGGAACGCATAATCAAGGAACATAAAACCGGCTTATACGGATCCTAACGGCATGAGTGGAACAAAACACCAAGCAAAAGGCTTAGCCTTCCACCTTTGCCAATATATAGGTGATTTCATTTAAAGCATTTATATAGTGTGATATAACCCAACCAAACTTCAACATGGAGCAAGCATCTTCACTTCACCTGCAGCTAGCAACGCTATAAGAAGGGCTGAGCGAAGCGTACTTAGCCAAGCAACGGTTTGCATAGGTAGGGTGGTTAAACATGGCAATTGGTTACAAGTAGGAGGCTGACAAGAAGAACATGGGCATCGAGGCAAAACTATAGATCGAAACTACTAGCAATAGGCAAAGATAGTAATGTTATCGGGGTTCGGTCATCTTGCCTGAAGAGAATTCGTTCGGATCGTAAGAAGGGTCCTCGTGCTCAACCTCGTTGGAAAACTCGTGCTCAACTTCGAACCCGGTCTCAGCTTCCGGCTCTAAACAAGACAAACACACCAAGCACCAATCAACACGATGCAATGCGCACTCGAAAAACATGATTGCATGATGGATGCACTAGGGATGCACATGGAGCACGTAAAACATCACTCAAGCAAAACACCTCAAAACAAAATAACAAGCTGAAATTATTAATCTACACAGAAAATCACCCAAGTTTGATATAAGACTCGCTGAAATCGGAGTTACGGGCTAAAAGTTACGCCCGAAACAAGATTTGAGCGAAAACTGAAAATTACAGCAACATAGCAACTTGGGAGCTCAAAATAATTAATCTACAGCACCCAAAAAGCATGGCAAAGGACTTGAACACAAACTAGATATATAGTACAGCAACTAGGTCCAAAGTGCACCCCCAACGGAGTCACGGATCAATAGCAATGATCTTGGACATATTGAACTTTGAAATAAAATTCTGGCAGCAGAATTTTATTGAAACTTTAGAGCAAAAGATAAACATGCTACAGCCACTCAAATGGACATGTGAGGACATGAATGGAAAGACAACAATATATACTTCAAGGAACAATCAAAATCCACCCCAAAACTAACATGCTTTGAACTAGAACAACACACGAACATGGCATCGGAACGTTACAGATTTCAGTCTTAGTGAAATTTCACTAAGTCCTAAAACAGCAATATCATCATAGCGCCAAAAAGAGCATGTTTAAGTCACCACGAAACTAAATATGGCAAAGGGTAAGCACCTCATCAAAATACATATGACGGTGATCCCGAAACACACAAGCATGCATCGTTGAGGTGAACACAACGATTACAACGAGCTCAACAAGATGGCATTTCATAACAAGTGAAACACCTTATATGAGCATGGCACTTTGCAACGATGATAACAAGGCAATAATAAATCTACCATGCAACCTATCACAAGCAACACGTAGTTCGTGGCAAGACGAACACGTGGACATGTCATTTGCATCGTTTGGACAAACGAGCTAAAAGATATCACATGTCAAAGGTGGCATGAAAATAACACATAACAGCAGTTTTTAACATGATGCACTCTTGCAACAGCAAAACAAGTGTCAAGATGACATCTAACATGCATGACAACAACAGGTAAAACGTAGAGGACATCTCCACGAACATCTGGACATGCTACACGCGCAAAACGGAGCAACAGGCACAAAGTTACAGCAGGTCAAAGATTGCATTTCAGATAACAGATCTGGGGACTTAGTGGGGAAAAGGAGTCAACCTCGATGAACAGTAACGGATCTGGTGAAGGAGATGGGCCTGGCCGGATCTGGCCCGAGAGGAGGCCGGGGGTTGGGCTTCGGCCCGAGAGGCGGCGCGGGCAGCCTGGAGACGAGCGGGCCGGCGGCGGTCGGCCCAAACGGGAGTCGAAGGCGCCCAGGCGGCGGTGGCGAGCGGGCTGACGCGGGGCGGAGTGCGGCGCGGGCCGGCGTCGGGCGAAGCGGGACGAAGGCGGCTGGCGGGCCGTACGCGCGGGGAAGCGGCCCAGCCGCGTGAAGGAGGACGCGACGCGGCTGTCCAGCTGCGGGGAAACCAGGCGCGGCCTGGCGTCGATGTGGTCCCGCGCGCGGAACTGGCTGGGCCCAGCGGTGGCGATCTGGTCCACTGGCCCGACCGTTCGCTGCGGAGCGGTGCGACGAAGGAAAGGATTGAGGCGGCTGTGCGACGCGGTGGGATGAGGTCGACGAGCGGGTCGAGCGACCAGCGTGCGCCTGGCGAGAGCGTTGACTTCGCACGCGCCTCGAGGGGATCTGGTCGATCGGCGGCTGGTTCCTCGGGAACCTGGCCAGATCTGCGGGAGGAATTTTGGGGAGCTGGGGAAAAAGAAAAAAAAGGAAGGGGATCTAGAGGAGGAAGAAGAAGGGGATAGGAATGCCTAAATATAGACTAGGGGGGTCTATATGTAGCAGTTTTTAGGGTTAGGAGGGGATTTAGGGGCGTTAGGAGCCCTCCGATCGCGATCCGACGGATCCGATCGCGGGGGTCGATTTAAAAGGCCTAGACGGAGATAAAAGAAAGCAGCAGGGGTATTTCCGGGACACGAAGTGAAGGCACATCGGACCCACACGAGCAACGGAGGGAAAAGTCAACGGAGTCCAACGAGACGAGATTTGAGAGGCGGGTTGCACACAACAAAACAACAACACACAACACAACCTCGCGGCACACCAGTAACGAAAAACGCCCGAACAACAAAGTAGGCCTACGGGACGTCACGAACACGTGAGGGAGCTCCGGAACGCGAAACGGACAACGGGAAGAAACACACGGAACCGGATGCAACCCACACCACAAATGCACTGCGATGCACATGTCTACATGATATGAAAGAATGCCACACACTCACACAACAAAACGACGAAAGCCCGGAAGACAAAGAACCCGAAATGGAAATAGATGAAGCCGGAGATATATTATATACCCAAAAGGGAAAGTATTACATCCGAGGCATTACATTGTATCTTTGCTTTTCAATTTCGTGCCAAGTATAGCCTCTGATTGCTAGAAAGTTCAAAAGTTGTGACGTGCTGTCCAGGAAACAAATTCTGTCCTTGGATAGAAAAATTCGTATAAAATCACCAGATCATCTTTTTGGTCTGAATTTTTTCGACAGCGTGCTCTATATAATTGTCTTTCGTGCGTCTGTTCTGAGTTTTTTGATTAGAGTTGCAGAAGTGCCCCGAACGAATCATTTACTACCTGATGTTCTGTTTTTCACAGATTCTGTCCTGTTTTGCCTTTCCTTCATTTTGCAAACCTAGAGCTTGCTTTTTCTTTGCAAAAACCTTTTGGCAATCTTGAGAAACAGTAGACCTTCAAGAATATCCTTATTTCCAGCAAGGTACAATTATTTTATTATGGGTACTAACCTCGCTAATCGGATTATGATGAGTTATGTATGAAGGGAGTTTTCAAGTGTGCGAGGGAAGATGATAAAAAGATTCAGGTGTGCCAAGCGCTCAAGCTTGGGGATGCCCCCGTGCACCCCCAAGAAATATTCAAGGAGACTCAAGCGTCTAAGCTTGGGGATGCCCCCGTGCATCCCCTTCTCCATCGACATTATCAGTTCGTCTTTCGTTCCACTATATTTTTATCACTTCATGTGTTATGTGCTATGCTTGGAGCGTCTTGTTTTTAGTTTCCTTTTTAGTTTTTCATAACGAGTCAGAACTCAGCTTTCTTTATGTGGGAGAGAAACACGCTCCACTTCTACCTAGAACATAACATAGAATTTTCATGCCTATCTTTGCTGTGTGTGTTCTTTGTCTTTCAATAGCTACTATCATGTTCTGCTCTTAGTATTCATGCTTATCTTTTTAAAGAGCTTTCATTTAGTTGGTTGCTTGAACTCTCTTTAGTTATCATGCTTATCTTATTAAGAGAGTTTGCTTCCGTTGCATTGGTTGATATGTCTATGATAAAGATGCTACGTGCATAATGGCGCTTAGTAGTTCATGTTTTCTTATGGTTAGTCTCAAATAGCTGGGGGGTTTCCAATGTGTTATTTTAGTACCAACATGATTTGTTTGCCTATGATGTGGTATGGTTTAGTAATATCTTCCTTCGAGAATTTATTTTGATTGACTTGGCATATGCTCACACATATTTAAGACTGTAAAGAAAGTCTGTCAAGCCTTGATGATCTTTTGTTTCTGAGTAGCGATATAACTTCCATGCCTGATTCAATGTTGCTTTGTCGCTCTGCATGATTATGGCCGTCATAGCTCTCTTAGTTGGTCGCTCCCAGTCTTTTGCTAACCTTCGCCTGTACTAAGAGGACTGTCTGCTTGTGCATCCACATACTTTTAATCCAGTTATGCCATATGAGTCCACCATATCTTCCTACATGGTATTTACCTGCCATTCCTAACGGAGACTTGCATGTGCCATCTCGAAATTATTCAAAGAAAAAAGCATTCTTATTTTGTGCCTCTGTTGTAAGTTCATGAGGAAGTAGTGGTTAATTCATGATCTTTTTAAGTTGGACAAGCTTCACCCCGGGATTGCATGTATAATGTGCAAACCCATAATACGAGAAGGAACTGGCATTGAGTGCGCCCGGCTCAAAAAGATAATATAACAAACAAACCCTCCTTCACGCTTTGTTCATGAGAAATCAGAAAACTTTGGCAGTGATAAACAAAGGAGATTAAGAGGATGTGATCGTCCTCATTCGGGAGCCGTTCCTCGAAACTTGTCCATCTCAAAGAGTGATTGAGTTGTCTGCTAGCATTCGTTGACGAAACATGCATAATCAAAAAAAAATTATTACCTCTGTTTTTAAAAGCCAAGAGCTCTGGTACATGTTTTGTCTTTATTTCCGATTACGGGTTTTCAACCTTGCCAACAAAAGCCACGGTTCGAGAGTCTCCACCTTCTTTTAAAAGCACCAACTACTGAGAGCATGATTGTCATTCTGAGTGTAATGTGCATTGTCCCAAAGTAGCATTGTCTTTTGCATGATTGTGATATCGTTTATTCTGAAATCATTGTATCTAGTCATCACTTAAACCTTGAAGGTGCCCCTGCATTTATGTTTTGTTTCACTAAAGGGTGCAAGCTAGATATCACTTTATCATATTTGCACACCATGTTCATTACAAATCTATTTGATGTTTCAATATCATATTGTAAAACTTTTAGTTCTTTGTGATTTTCTCATGAGGCAACTTAATTACTACAGATTCATTGTCTCAGTAAGCTTTTGTCATATGACTATGAATAAGTCCTATATGGTTAATAGCATGTCACCACAGAAATTATTCTTGTTATCATTTACCTACTCGAGGACGAGCAGGAATTAAGCTTGGGGATGTTGATACGTCCAAAACATATCTATAATTTCTGCTTGCTCCATGCCTCTTTTGGGTGATATTGCTATGTTATTCATACACTTCCATACACTTTTGATCATATTTGGACTAACCTATTAACTCAGTGCACCCCAATGCCAGTTTCTGTTTTCGGCTGTTTTTGTATTTCAGGTTTTCACGTTACGAGAACTGTCAGGAAAAATCCAGAAAAATTATATATAAAATCAACGTTCCAGAAACTACCGTGCGCCCGAAGTACAGCCGGGGGGGGGGCACCAGGGCTCCAGGCGCCCTGGTGGCGCGCCCCCCCTGGGCCGCGCCGGGGGGCGCCTGGGCCCCCCGAGGCTCCGCTGATGCCCCCCTTTGGCATATATTTAAAGCGTCTCCCGAAACCCTCGAGACGGAAACTCTTTTTCGCGATCTCATCTCTGTTCCGCCGCCGCCGCCGCTTCCAAGATCGGGAGCACCAGGAGAACTCTTCCCGGCACCCTGCCGGAGGGGAGGATCACCACCGGGAGATTCTCCACCACCATGGACGCCTCCCGGATGAGTTGTGAGTAGTCTCCCTTGGACCATGGGTCCATGACCAGTAGCTATGTGATGTTCTCCTGCCGTTCTTGTGCTTCATTAATTAATCCTCGTGAGCTGCCCTACATGATTGAGGCACATATGTAATCCTTATGCTGTTGCTATGATGAGTTTGCTGGGATCCGATGGATTATGAGATTATGTTCAGATTGTGCTTGAGTAATATATTTGATCTACCTCTTTTATATTTATGTTCGTAGGTAATTCTTGCATGTCCTCCGTTGTTATTTATTGCTTTGGCCAAGTAATAGGTAGTGACTCCAAGAGGGAACGTTATGCTCGATTGTGGGTTCATGCCCCTCGATGACTAGTTTGAGTGACAGAAACATGAGTCTAGGGGATGTGCTGTTGCCACAAGGGGGAAAACAACGGTGCTTGTGCCTGCGGGTGCAAGGACTGTTTACTTTACGCAAAGTTCTTTTAATGCAGTTGTCTGTTGCTTTGAGTTTACACTATGGGTGGGACTCGCAACTTAATACCAGCGAGATGTTCTGGATAGATATCTCAAGGTGGATGATTAGTAGTAGATGCAGATGGATTTCGGTCTACTTACCTCGGCGTACCGCCCATGCTTTAAACCTCAACCTTCCTTGCAATGTAGTCAGCATTGGTTTGCGCACATGGTCCTGTCAATTACCTAGCTGTAATTCGTTTACCTCACATAGCTGTTTTATCGTCTTTTGGGAGAGAGACATCACTAGTGAACATCATGAGACTCCGGTCCATATTACCATCATTGATCACATCCGCTATTTACTTTTCTGCATTTTACTTACTATTGCAATTATACCTATCACTATTATCACTTGCGTTTGATCCTTTGTAAACTACAAGGCCGGAGGGATTGACAACCTCTCTGTACTCTTTGGGAGCAAAGTTATTTGTATCTGTGTGCAGGTCCACGTTGATTGCTAATATAAGGCGCCGTTAGCAGTTGACACCTTCTTGTTGAAACTGGGAGTCTCAGGGAAAACGATCATTGGTATTACCAAGGGAAAACTTCTGCTACACTGCATCTCAAACCTTCCACTTGGGGTAACCAACGAGGGGTGAGAAGCCACCTAGCACACCCATAGCGCTATATCCATGGCTCACGCTCATGTATTGCGTGAAAGTTGAAAGGTTTGAAAAGATAGAGCATGAAAACAAATGCTTGGATGAAATCGGGGTTGTGCATGATATGAATATTTTGTGTGATAATAAGGGAGCATAGCCAACACTAAATGACTTTGTAGGGATAACTTCCTTTAGCCATAGTATTTTGAGAAGACATGATTGCTTTGTTAGTATTGCTTGAAGTATTGTTATTTCTTATGTCAATATAGACTTTTATCTTGAATCCTTCAGATCTGAACATTCATGCCACAATTAAGAGAATTACATTGAATAACTATATGGGTTAGCATTCCACATCAAAAATTCTTTCTTTATCATTTACCTACTCGAGGACGAGCAGGAATTAAGCTTGGGGATGCTTGATACGCCTCCAACGTATCTATAATTTTTGATTGTTCCATGCTATTATTTATGAAGTCTTGGATGTTTAATGGGCTTTATCATTCACTTTTATATCATTTTTGGGACTAACCTACTAACCCAAAGGCCCAGTCCAGATTGCTGTTTTTTTGCCTATTTCAGGGTTTTGCAGAAAAGGAATATCAAACGGAGTCCAAACGGAATGAAACCTTCGCGAGAGATATTTTTGGAGGAAATCACGCTCGGGAAATGTCAAGACCAAGTCAGGGGACGAAGGGCCAGCCCTCGAGGGTGGGGGGTGCGCCCCCTTCCCAAGGCGCGCCCCCCTGCCTCGAGGCTGGCCCACACGGCCCCCGGTGCCCTCCTTCTTCCTATATATACCTACGTACCCTAGAAACTCCATACGCAGAGAGAAAACCCTAATTCCACCGCCGTAGCTTCTGTTCCCGTGGAGATCCCATCTTGGAGCCTGTTTCGGGAGGGGGATCCATCACGGAGGCCTTCAGCATCATCATCATCGCCCTCACCATGAGTTGTGAGTAGTTTACCACAGACCTTCGGGTCCATAGCTAGTATCTAGATGGCTTCTTCTCTCTCTCTGGATCCCAATACAAAGTTCTCCTCGGTCTTCGAGGAGATCTATTCGATGTAATCTCTTTTTGCGGTGTGTTTGTCAAGATACGATGAATTGTGAGTTTATGATCAAGGTTATCTATGAAAGATATTTGGTTCTTCTCTGAACTTTTTATGTGTGCTCATAATATTCTTGCAAGTCTCTTCGAATTATTGTTTTGGTTTGGCCTACTAGATCTATAGTTCTTGCAATGGGAGAAGTGCTTGGCTTTGGGTTCAATCTTGCGGTGTCCTTTCCCAGTGACAGTAGGGGCAGCAAGGCACGTATTGTATTGTTGCCATCAAGGATAAAAAGATGGGGTTTTCATCATATTGCTTGAGTTTATCCCTTTACATCATGTCATCTTGCTTAACACGTTACTCTGTTCGTATGAACTCAATACACTAGATGCATGCTGGATAGCGGTCGATGTGTGGAGTAATAGTAGTAGATGCAGGCAGTAGTCGGTCTACTTGTCTCGGACACGATGCCTATATACAATGATCATGCCTATATAGTCTCATAATTATTCGCTTTTCTATCAATTGCTCGACAGTAATTTGTTTACCCGCCGTAGAATATCGCTATCATGAGAGAAGCCACTAGAGAAAAAATGGCCCCCGGGTCTATTCTCAACATATCAATCTACATCTACTTTACTTTTCTTGCTTTTATTTGCTGTTTATTAAACTAAAAATGCCAAAATTGTAATTATCATCTCTATCAGATCTCACTCTCGTAAGTGACCGTAAAGGGATTGACAACCCCTTACCGCGTTGGCTGCGAAGTTCTTATTTGTTTGTGCAGGTGCGAGAGACTGGCGCGTGGTCTCCTACTAGATTGATACCTTGGTTCTGAAAAACTGAGGGAAATACTTATGCTACTGTGCTGCATCTCCCTTTCCTCTTCGAGGGAATACAACGCAAGCTCAAGAGGTAGCAAGAACCAACTACATATGCTCAAACGTTGCCAAGGCCTAATGTTTCTGAAGAAGTGCCACTGGTTTCTCTAGTTATTGAAGCAAATCCTTCTCAGCAAAATGTTTCTGAACAAGGTGAAATTCCTTAGTCTGAGCACCAAGCTTCTCCAGCTCAATTTGAACCACATGATTTGGTTCCTCCCTCTGCATCTCTACAATCGACCAAAGAATATACCCATCAGCCACTAGTACCTAATAAGCTAGTTGCTGATACCGTGTCTGCTTCTTCTACATTGTGAATTTCCCTCAATACTTCAAGAAGAACTTCAGATGTTGGACCTTCTGCAGTAAAGTTAGTTACCATTTATCATTCAGGCTCTGTGATTTATGGCGATGAAGTGCTTTCCGTTGAAGATGAGCTCAAATATCCTTATCCTCGAGAGCGACTGCCTTTATTCCCTAAAGGCATTGGCGTCAAAGGGCCACTTTTCAATTGGAACAATCATCCTCTTTTCTTTCAAGAGAGTCCATACAGCAAGCCTCGAACTTCTAAATCTCCTCGGTTCTAAACTAAAGAACATGCCATATATTATTCTCGGGTCCTATATGATAGTCGCAAGATTTTTCCTCATGAATTCCTGGATATCCCTGCTATGAAGAGCATTGGCTATTTCAATCAAGTACTACAAGACATTGAAGACTTTAGCCTCACGCGTGTCTTTGCTTATCAACATCCGTGGAATAGAGAGACTGTACTTTAGTTTTATGCCACACTATACATCTCTGGTGGTGCTTCTGATAGCAACAAATGAATCATGGAATGGATGACTAAAGGGAAACGTATAAAATGCTCTGCAATGCACTTTCTTTATCACTTTCATTTCCCTCAGTTCGAGCATGGCAAGGTTGAAATACGAGTTCACAATATTGATGCCATCTCCGATGAAGATTTCCGTTGCACCATGGACTAAGAGAAAATTCGTGACTACAATGGTCCTCCCATGTCCGAGCATTTGAATTTTGACAATGAAACTCTTATCATATGCTCACTTATGCGTTCTGTCCTCTGGCCAAAATGAACGCTGGAAATGCTATATAAGATGTTCTTCGAAACACCATTCATGCCATCTCCCAAGGAATTATCTTTGATGTTGAAGATATGTGTCTGCACATACTGTAGGATTCTGCTCAGCATCCCAAAACCATCAAAGTCTTTGAGCCTTGGATACAAAAAGTGGTTGATTATGCAATGCACACCAAATACTTGGCAAATCAGTCACAAAAGCTTCATTCCTCTGGTCCGTGATCCTTTGCGCCTTATGGAAGATATTTCTTCAGGCAAAGCACCAGTGTCAACGCCTCCTGATTATCACACTACATTCGAAGGGCCTTGGCTAACTGAGCGTGAACGCCAACCAATTACCCAATATTTTTCACACCTTGAAGTGAGTTTGCGTACACAACAGCTGATGTTGAAGCATATGTCTGAGGGTCGCCGAGAGGCAGATCATTTGGCTGCCGAATTAAATGCCATCAACAACCGTACAAAAGTTGTGCACATGATCACAACTGAAAACAATGGAAATTGCTTCGAAAGTTCTTCTCCAAGAAACAGCTCAGCAACTCAGATCTTAAAGAACTTTATGAGTATATTGATCAAGGCTTCTCTGCTGAAGACTTTCAAGATTGTATCACTCCTCCTTTGCCAGCTCGTGAACCAACTACTTATTTACTTCGGTTTCAATTGCGCAAATTGCTCGATGAATCAGAAGCAACTTCGCCAACTGAGAAACTAGCTGAAGAAAATGTGCTTTCTCGCAAGAATCAACAAGCTGATCCAAATGTGCCTCATCCTCTCAGTCCCAAGCAAGCCTCGAAGAAACATCTACTCCTGTCGATGATGAAGTCACTCCAGATACTTCCGAATCAAAAACCTCTTCAGCCAGTTCATCTGGAGACGCCTCAGAGTAAATCATATTCACATCATTCTCACTCATGTTCTTTGTCACATTTTTGACACTAGTTGACAAAAGGGGGAGAATTACATTGAGTTTCGATAGGTTTGCTCTGATGGATTTGAGTTTATTTGGTTTGGATTTATGAGACTTTTTGTGCTATATGCCTATTTGTGATCTGATGTAAAACCTAAACTTTTGATTTGTGATGTAATATTAATAACCCCGCCTGCTGCACTATTTCTCTCGAAGCATATTTTTGCAGGTGGAATTATTATTAGAAGTTATGAATGATTGCACTAAATTCTCTATAGATTATATATATCATAAATGTGAATCATATTACCTCGATTGATTCAAAAATCCTCCACATACTTCAATGAATTCCAGAAACCTTTGTATCATTTTTTCTTGACCCTACATACATTTAGGGGGAGCATATTTCATCATTGAGCTAAGTAACGAAAATTCACTCTTGTTCAACTTACTTTTCTCTGATCTATCTTCACTTTGATGGTTAGCTGTTTTGTCAACAATGGTCCAAAAAGGGGGAGATTGTTGGTGCAATGATAGGCCCCCTTTGTTTTGGAGTTTGTTGACATAAACAGTATGGGACTTATGTGTTTTCTAGTGCACAATGAGTAACAGGTCCCTGGTGTATCGAGGAGTTTGATGCAAACGATGAAGATAATCTCCCTGCGTTGCAGCGAAGGTTGTCACCGAACATGATGTTAAACAAGAGCGACCCCTAAAAATTACTGAAGTGAAGCAATTGGTTCGATGTCTGTCCGAAGAAAATGACTGCATTCAAGGAGAATCAAGACGAAGTAAAGGCGTATCATTTATTTCATTGTTCTTCTTCTTTCTTTGAGTCATAGGACCACCATACTATTAAGAGGGGTGTACCGTTTCGACACTTCGAATCTCTGATGCTAAGCCCAAATCCTATGAAAGTTGCGAGAGAAATCTCTTAGTCTTCCGAACAAATACTTGCCAGCAAGAGACTATGATCTTCTTCGCTGCGAGAGATTTGCCTCGGACCGAGGAGTTAGCATTACTTGTTCCTCAAGTAATGTTATCGTTGCTCCTAAATCCGACCATTGTAAACGTTTCGGTTGGCCATTGGCTGGACCGTGTGTCCAAAATGGTCATTTCCCATCTGGGAAGTCTATGGCTATAAATAGCCACCCCGCACCAGCTTTGTCCGGTGGCTGCTTCGATTGATTATGAGAAGATTATTGAGCAACCCCCTCTCTAAGCGATTTGAGTTTAAAATCCACCAAGAGAAAAAACCCTAGAGTCGAAGAATTCGATAGTGGTTCAACATCACTGGAATCTAAGTTTAGTACGCTCCCCCTATTACTCTTGAGAGCTGTAAACTCTCTAGACGGTTAGGTGTCAAATTCTTCAGAGACCAAGAGTGATTGTGGTTCTTGGAGAAGAAGTCTATAAAGGTTCGGAGATCACCTTCAAGTATCTACCACGAGTAGTCGACATCAGTTGAAAAATCGATTGTCGAGGAGAATAGGGTGAAGAGAGTTTATCTTTTGTGTTAAGTCACAACCCCTCCAATCAGATGTGGTCCTTGTACAGAAGGATGAACTGGTTGAACAAATACCTTGTATCCATCGAGCATCACCAGTTATCTTTATCAACCATGTTTACCTTCAATGCATTTTGTTCGTGTGAATTGTGTCAATGCATAACTTAGTTTCTTTTCGGTACTTAGTTTTTGTTCGTTGTTGTCTGTTTTTTTCGTTCCGCTACTGGGTTATGAGAGTCTTAAGTTCTGCCAAAGAAAATTTAAAACTCCCATTCACCCCCTCTGGTAGACATACTTCTTTCCTACAGTTTCCCTTGGCTATAAATAGCCGCCCCGGTTGGCTACTCAAGAGAGAGATTAACACTTCTCATTTGAGAGCAACCCGTCCTCTTACGACTTTGTGAAAACCTAAGTGATGAGAAAGCCAACTAGAGCCAAAGTAATTGAGCATCATTAAATAGATTGATTTGTGTGATCTGACGCCCATTACCTTTGAAGACTGTCATTCTTCCAGACGGTTAGGCGTCATGTTCTAAGCAACCAAGAGTCATTGTGAATTGGCGGTGAACAAGTCTGTGAAGGTTTTGGAAGTTGAACTTGAAGACTTACTATGAGTGAGCGAGGTCTAAGTGATCTTAGCTCAATGGGAATACGATGAAGAATAAGTGTCTTCTGAGTTGAATCTCAGGTCACGCTAACCAGACGTACACTTGATGCAACCACTGGAACTGGTCTACCAAATCATCATTTCATCACCGAACCAACCTTGTTCCAAATTTCTCTACCCTTTACTTTCTGTATTTCCACTGCTAATTAATTTGTGATCTACATTCTAAAGCATTTAAACTAAAGACTTTCATCTTGTTGTCTTTCATTTCTTCAGTTCATCTCTTATATGCATGAATGCTTGTATGAATGCATGCTCTTCACATGTATCTATCTTGTATGCATGCTTTATGTTTGTGTGATGATTTACTCTCACCTTTGTTTCTATTCCTTTAGTCTGATCTTCGCCAAATATGTTAGAGTTGTATGAATTTATAAAAATCTCCCATTCACCCCCTAGGAGATAACCTGCGCTTTCAAGTTTCAACGGCCATATTTGGTTCTTGTAAGCCTGGTGTAGTTAACATGCCCCCTATTTATTTCAGTTTTTTCACAAATGTGATGTTCAATTATAAAATTTGATGTTTAAGAACAAACTACATGCTATGCAATTTCAAAAATACACAAGACAATATTTGGTTGTTGTTAAGCCTGTTGTAGTTAAAAACCCTTTCCATTTTTATGTAAGAGTAGCTAGTGTACTTAAACCTGCACAATACCAGTTTGAATGACTATAGTTGGTTGTTGTTAAATATTAAGATTATTGTAGTTAACACACCTTTCCACTTCTTATTTTCTTAAAAAGTGTGCTTAAACTTGCACACTAAAACTATCATTTGGAGATCATGTTGTTTACCATGATATATTTGGTTGATGTTTAGCCTGTTGTACTTAACATGCCTTTCAATGTACTTACACAAGACAATATTGGGAACGATTATTGTTTTCCATCGAGGTTAGTTTCATCCCATGGCTTATATATACTCCCTACGCCTGGTAATATTATATCTTAATACATCCAATATGTGATTATATTGAATGTAACAGGATCTTATATAATGGGACGAGGGAGTATTGTACTACATCATAGTGCAATTGCAGTTTAGCTTCTAATATTAACTTGTTGCTTGTAGGTACATATGTCATGGGTAAAGATCTGTGCTTCGACCCTTTTTGCGTATGAGGCAATGAAATATTCATGAATCAACATCAAGTGAGGAAACTAATAAAGATTGTTAGTAAAATGAGTCGAAATATGACAATTAAACTATTTGTTTACAATTTATCCGAGACAACCGTGAACTGCAAGATGGTAACTAAGAAATATGTAGGCTTCCTTTTACTGCACATAATGAGTTGTTAGATCATAATTTCTAATGTTTTTTCATTTGTAGTGGTTCCCAAAGCAATTTACACAAAATTACCTCTCAAACTACATGATTGATGGACATGCACAGGTTAAAGTATTTATACCATACTACAATGACTATCTAGAAGTCCTCATGAAGACAGTGAAGGATAAACGGTCGATCATCACAAGGAGTTGTACTAGAGTCATGTGTGCATTCGACATGGAGGAGGGCGCAATATGGGTATTCCACTTCACGTTGTACATCAACCATAATGCATGTCGCCCTATCTTTACCGTCTTTAAAACAAGTATACTACCGTGGTTCATCATTCTTTATTTGGTGCTTATGTAATTCTTGAACATATGTACCTGTGAATCGAAAATGCATTGGTTGTTGAACCTGATGGATATGAAAAAATTTATTGCCTACTTTTGAATTCAAATTATGTTTAATTTTAAATTACAGTGGTTAAATTAGGGAGAAAACACGCTCTGCGGGTAATTACGCCGCACACTGTTTGTAAAGCAGGACGTGTATGATATACCTCATGATCTGACACATTTACGTAGAGAAAATGTGTGCGACCATGCACACAATTACCGTTTGCAAAGCATGCGTGATGTCAGACAACATAAAAATTGGTGCAACCAAACTAAATGTTTGTGATAGTCTCCTTACCGTACATGCTTTACAATCATGAATTGTTTGTGATGTCGTACACATTGTAAATGTTGCACCACAGAATATCGTATGCAATAGTTATTGCATCCAACACGAGTACGACAGTTGGACATTTTGGAAACTTATCAGACATGAGTAAGATGTTAAATTATCTTTTTTAATTATGCATCGCAATGGTGCCGGAAAAGCAAATGTGTGTGATAGCATCCTTATCATATACACTTTACAAATCGGGAACTGTTTGTGATGTGGCACGCATCGTAAACGTTGCACCACGGAATAACGTGTGCGATGGTAATGCCATCTCACACGAGTAGTAAGGATGGAGCGTTTGGGAAATTTGATATATCGCAGATGGTTGTGTGACAACTCACGTTTGAGATAGACGCGGGCATCACATACACTTAGTTTTGCCAAATGTATGCATTCTTACTCACTGACACAGATATTTTTGGGCCATGTGGGATAGACCCCCCTATCGTACACACATGCATAATGGTTTAAAACTCTTTCACAAAATGGGGTAAAAACCATTTGTATAGGATGTCGTTGCACCAGTGCTACCCAACATCTTAACTCCTTTTCCCTAGCAGGTGCTTCGTCTTCAATCTCATCAACATCTTGAATCTAGTCCACATTAAAGACATAAACGACTGCTAAGCTGGAGGGGGTGGGGAGCCCCCGATGTAGGATTCTAGTGATCACATCCATCATTTGATATGTCATCAAATATGATGTGCACGTTGTCCAAGTTATGAAGGCCTTGTTTTCTGAACTTCCAACTACATGGAATATCCTCTAATAGAACATTACAAGCAATAAATGAACTCACGTAGAAGAAATAACAAAGGAAATTACCACCACACAACATGGTACAACTAATTAAGCATAACAAGATCGCTACTTGGGCATGAATATTCATTAGGAATTAGGGAAATGTGCTAGCTTGGATGTCTAAATTAAATGGTCATGAAATAAAATAAATGAATCGAAGGAAATTATGTAGTAGTACTTCAGACGTGAAGATGTCAAGGTAATGAAATGAATTATAGGATACTCCCGCGAGAAGGCTTTGCAAAAAAAAAAATACACATGCGCACAAAAACCTCACAACTAACCACTGAGATGACTTGGCTATAGATAAGGTGATGGTGCATCATGACGTCTAATCTCCGAGCATATGGATTGATGAGGACACCAATACTATTGTTACACCGACAGCGCCTGCTGCTATACATACTGGACCAATTACTAGAGCTCGCGCATGCTAATTGAATTTCCAGGTACTTTTGTTTCTTGGTAACAATTCTAATGTTCATGAGAATATGATGTTGCCTAAATTGGATACATTTGTGTTGATTACTAATGGGGGGCCTTGCATGGACAAGAGAGATGAACACTGGAGCAAGATCAAGCATGGACATTAAGGCATGTGCGAAGGGAACTAGAATGACGTTTCTAGTGCAGATTTAAGCACGTTGAAGCCTCCTTGATGACATACAAGGACATGGACGAAATATACAAGGTGCCCTTTCATTAATTTCATCCATAGCTTATTATAGGTGCTGCACCACCTTATTTTTGGACCAGGCCCATGTAATTTTGAAATACTACTCATAGGCTATTTTTTAGAGTCTGTATTGTAGGGAAACGACCCTGGAGGTGTTTTAGTTCCACCTTGCCAAGGCGGGCGAAATCCACTCTCTTCCTCCCTACAAATATAACCCTTAAGGCATCGTTTATAGTTTGGGTTTTGTTTAGATTAAAGTTAGCCATAGCTGCAACTCGTGTACTTCGTTTGTGTTCAATGACCATACAAATACATCATAGAACCCCACTTTGATCAATAAAGCCTCCCTCTTAAATTCGCAATATCTAGATTGCAATCTCAGTTTCTTGCTTGTTCTTCGTTTGCTTGCAGGAAATAGACTCTCATGGTCAGGTTGATCATGCTCCGGTGTGGTCAATAACCTCTCGGAGTTGGTATAGTGATTGCTAAGGCGCGACGTCCTCACACGTTCGTAGTCGGATCGTCAAAGTCTACTCCATTGAAAATGATAGTTACCATCGCATCTAAAGATAGGACATCGTTGCATCTATCATGGATGTCACATTATTTTAGTAAGTCACGAAAAAATTGGTGAACTATGCATCACTTATCTAAAGGGTATAGTAGGGTCAAGTAAAAACTAGTTGGGTGCTCATAACGCGTGAAGTAACTTCTTGCGAAGTAACTTCTTGCTTTGAATAGACACTAGAGAAGGTACTTATGATGGATGAACAGAGACACTTTCAGGTAAAATTTAGAACTTCTTTATGAGCATTGAGCATGAAAAACAAGAACAATAACAAAGTAATAGCACTATGCAAGCTATACATAATAACAAAGTAAAAGCATAAGGCAACTTGTTTTCCTAGCTTTCTTCTGCAAGTACATGTCTTGCTTGATTGTATTATTTTCTTTGTCCTATCCACCTCTAGTTTCCCTCAGCCTCAATCGTTTCCAGGTGTTGCACTCTCCCTTGAACTTGTCCCACTTGTTCTTGATCTAGGCTTGTTTCACATCTAAACCTGTTTTGTTGTTGAATCCATTTGCAACATTTTTCCATAACATCGAGGGTGAGGTGATTGCTAGGCCAATTGCCAAGTATTTAATAAAAGCCTACCACACTTGGGGTTCTTGTCCCACGGAACTTCTAGTCTGTTGACAATGGCAAAAAAACTATCACTTTTCTGTAATTCTGTGGCAAAAAACTACCAAGTGAAAGTGATGACCGTTTAACATTTTTAAACCTGTTTATGACAGTCGTGCCCGCATGTTAGGTCAACGGGTGCCTAATGGCTAACAACATTCACCTGGCGGTAGTTAAAGCCATCGCTCGGTCGTATCTGGTCCAACTAGGTCAAACTCGCCTACATGTTCTTCTCTTCCCCTCCATCTCTCACTCTCCCCGAGCTCACTCACTCTTCCATACCTAGTTCTTGGCTTCAGTTGTGCCAGTGGCAGTCATGGCAGCAGTGAATCCAAGTGATGGTGGCGGGTCGTTTGGTAGTATACCTCCCAACATGGTCGTCGATTGTGTTTGACGAGTTCTCTGAGGTGGATAACTTGCTAGGCAGCATGAGCTTTGTGGCACAGCAACCTTTCCTGCTGGAATCTCAGCCATCCCAGGAGCTGGTGAGGTGTGTTGGCTCTAGTACAATCAACAAGAAGTACACATCAATCCTAACGCAAGCTTCCTTGTCCTGTAGGCGATAAGAGGTATGGTGTCTCATCCCTCCTTGTCTTTTTGAATTTTTTGAATTTGTTAATTAGCATGATATCTAGGTTAGTTGCACACTTAGATGCCAATTTCCACCATGTTTCGGTGCATTAGAATGGTAAACCATAAGAAGCCTGAACATTGTATACTGAAAAAATGAAACTGGAAATTGTACACTACATAAACATGAATATTGTTTACTTAAAATCAACGTTGAGGATATCGCTTATCGTTATCGTCTCGGTCCGCTATGGATTAGAGGTTAATCAAAAATCCGCCGATTAATCGATTTTATCGGTCGACTATTAATTGGCCGTTTTTTGCAAATCACAGGTTCCCAACACTGAAATATGCTATATTCAATACCAAAAAAGTATTGGACAGAAGTGTTACCTTGATTCCTAGCCTTCGAATCCTTGTATAATGACGAACAAAGTAGGACAACAATACATATTGTATAACAAGGTCTACAAAACACAAATAAAAATAGTTTTTGCAAACATAGTGCTATGGATGGTCCCGATTTATCAGTAGATTCCCGATAAATCGTTTATCATATCAATAAATCATCCCAAACGATAAATGGTGAAGATAAGGCATAATCTTATCGGTCATCACAAGAATAGTGATAAATCGGACAATAAATCGTTGAATCGGAAGATTTATTAAACAATGCTTACAACTATTGCTAAATTGTGTTGGACATTTTGTTATAATACCTTTAATCTATGCAATATTGATAACCCATAGTGGCAAATTTGGTTCCATTTCCAAGGTAGAAATTCTATGGTTAGAAGAATTTTTGACTTTGGTTTCCCTTATTGGGAGTAATGGCCGTGGAGATCATGATTATATGTACTATGTTAGTGATGAGGAGAAATGATTAGAAGGTGTAGATCATCTAGGTTCTGAAGCTGATGTGCAGCAGATGTTGATCCTATTTCAGAATGAAAAGATTTTGAACATAAGAGTTGCGAGAGCAGATGAGCCATGCCCCGCTGATAAAAACACAGATAGCAAAAGACATTGCATTAACAAACAAACACAATTGCACTTGGAAGAGTCCAGAGGAGGAAACTGAGGTGGCGGAGAGAAGCAAAGACATGAAGGATGAGCTTCCGACGAGGATTATTGAAATAGAAGCCGACCGTGAGCATTTTGAAGGTGACACTGATGTGTCTCAATTTTGTTCCGATGATGTGCAGTCATATTCGGATGGTAACCATGTGCAAGTACAACTTTTCTCTTCGTCTAAAGATGAAGCTGCAAAACAAGACACATCAATGCTCCTGAAACCGAAGCTAGTGAAAAATCTAGGTCCAACAAGTAGAACACACATGAGGTTGAGAAAAAGGAAAAACTAGATTGGGTTCCTGAAACAGGTGGCCTTTTGTGTTTTCTGGTGATTATGGCATCACTAATGAAGAAGATGAGTCTGACAGGGCCTATAAACTACCAAGTGGTAGGAAGATAAGAGAAGGTGAAGGCTAGGGTATGATTTAATGATAACCTTCCTTATCCACATGATAGTTCTGTATGAGTTCAGAGATGCACTTAGGGATTTATACATTAGGACTTTCAAGAATTTTTAGTATCACAGAAACTCCCCAGATAGGATTATTGTTTGGTACTCAGAGAGACCCTAAGGATGTGATGTTTATATCAGTGCCTCCAGTATAGCACAAGAAAAAACCTTCAACATTGATGTCTACTGCACAACCTTCTTTCTTGTAGACATTGTTGGGCCTCCAAGTGCAGAGGTTTGTAGGACAGTAGTAAATTTCCCTCAAGTCGATGACCTAAGGTTTATCAATCCGTGGGAGGCATAGGATGAAGATGATCTCTTTCAAACAACCCTGCAACCAAATAACAAAGAGTCTCTTGTGTCCCCAACACACCCAATACAATGGAAAATTGTATAGGTGCACTAGTTCAGCGAAGAGATGGTGATACAAGTGAAGTATGGATGGTAGATATAGGTTTTTTTAATCTAAAAATATAAAAACAACAAGGTAACTAATGATAAAAGTGAGCACAAACGGTATTGCAATTTTTCGAAACAAGGCCTAGGGTTCATACTTTCACTAGTGCAAGTTCTCTCAACAATAATAATATAACTGGATCATATAACTATCCCTCAACATACAACAAAGAGTCACTCCAAAGTCACTAATAGCGGAGAACAAACAAAGAGATTATTGTGGGGTACGAAACCACCTCAAAGTTATTCTTTCTGATCGATCTATTCAAGAGTCCATAGTAAAATAACACAAAGCTATTCTTTCCGTTCGATCTATCCTAGAGTTCGTACTAGAATAACACCTTAAGACACACATCAACCAAAACCCTAATTCACCTAGATACTCCAATGTCACCACAAGTATCAGCGGGTATGATTATATGATATGCATCACACAATCTCAGATTCATCTATTCAACCAACACAAAGAACTTCAAAGAGTACCCTAAAGTTCCAATCGGAGAGTCAAGACGAAAATGTGTGCCTTCCCCTATCCATAGATTCCCAAGGTCACGGAATCCGCAAGTTGATCACCAAAACATACATCAAGTGAATCAATAGAATACCCCATTGTCACCACAGGTATCCCACGCAAGACATACATCAAGTGTTCTCAAATCCTTAAATAATCAATCCGATAAGATAGCTTCAAAGGGAAAACACAATCCATTACAAGAAGGTAGAGGGGGAGAAACATCATAAGATCCAACTATAGTAGCAAAGCTCGCGATACATCAAGATCGTGCCAAATCAAGAACACGAGAGAGAGAGAGAGAGAGAGAGAGAGAGAGAGAGAGAGAGAGAGAGAGATCAAAGACATAGCTACTAGTACATACCCTCAGCCCCGAGAGTGAACTACTCCTTCCTCGTCATGGAGAGCGCTGGGATGATGAAGATGGCCATCGGTGAGGGATCCCCCCTCCGGCAGGGTGCCGGAACAGGGCCCCGATTGGTTTTTGGTGCCTACAGAGGCTTGCGGCGGCAAAACTCCCGATCTAGGTTATGTTCTCGAAGTTTAGGTATATATAAGAGGTGTTGGTGTCGGGAACAAGTCAGGGGGTCCCCAAGGCGGCCACGAGGTAGGGGGGCGCGCCCAGAGGGGTAGGGCGCGCCCCCACCTTCGTGGTGGCCTCGGGACTCTTCTGGCCCATCTTCGGTACTCCGTGGGCTTCTTTTGGTTCAAAAACAATCTCCGTGAAATTTCAGGTCAATTGGACTCCGTTTGGTATTCCTTTTCTGCGATACTCAAAAACAAGGAAAAAACAGAAACTGGCACTGGGCTCTGGGTTAATAGGTTAGTACCAAAAAACATACTCCCTCCGTCCCAAAATAAGTGACGCAAAAGTGACTCAACTTTGACTTTTGCGTCACTTATTTTGGGACGGAGGGAGTATAAAACAGCATATAAATGCATATAAAACATCCAAGATGGATAATATAATAGCATGGAACAATAAAAAAATTATAGATACGTTGGAGACGTATCAAGCATCCCAGAGCCTAATTCATGCTCGTCCTCGAGTAGGTAAATGATAAAAACAGAATTTTTGATGTGGAATGCTACCTAACATAATTATCAATGTAATTTTCTCTATTGTGGCAAGAATATTCAGATCCGAAAGATTCAAGACAAAAGTTTAATATTGACATAAAAATAATAATACTTCAAGCATACTAACAAAGTAATTATGTCTTCTCAAAATAACATGGCCAAAGAAAGTTATCCCTACAAAATCATATAATCTGGCTATGCTCTATCTTCATCACACAAGATACCCAAATCATGCACAACCCCGGTTTCAGCCAAGCAATTGTTTCATACTTTAATTTTTTTAAACGTTTTCAACTTTCATGCAATACATGAGCGCGAGCCATGGACATAGCACTATAGGTGGAATAGAATGGTGGTTGCGGAGAAGACAAAAAAGAGGAAGATGGTCTCACATCAACTAGGCGTATCAATGGGCTATGGAGATGCCCACCAATACATATCAATGTGAGTGAGTAGGGATTGCCATGCAATGGATGCACTAGAGCTATAAATGTATGAAAGCTCAACAAAAGAAACAAAGTGGGTGTGCATCCAACTTGCTTGCCCACGAAGACCTAGGGAATTTGAGGAAGCCCACTGTTGGAATATACAAGCCAAGTTCTATAATGAAAAATTCCCACTAGTATATGAAAGTGACAAAATAAGAGACTCTTTATCATAAAGATCATGGTGCTACTTTGAAGCACAAGTGTGGAAAAAAGATAGTAGCATTGTCCCCTTTTTTCTTTTCTTTTTCTTTCCCTTTTTTTGGGCCTTCCTTTTTTTCCGGGACAATGCTCTAATAATGATGATCATCACACTTCTATTTAATTACAACTCAAAGATTACAACTCGATACTTAGAACAAGATATGACTCTATATGAATGCCTCCGGCGGTGTACCGGGATGTGCAATGAATCAAGAGTGACATGTTTGAAAGAATTATGAACGGTGGCTTTGCCACAAATATGCTGTCAACTACATGATCATGCAAGGCAATATGACAATGATGAAGCATGTCATAATAAACGGAACGGTGGAAAGTTGCATGGCAATATATCTCGAAATGGATATGGAAATGCCACAATAGGTAGGTATGGTGGCTGTTTTGAGGAAGGTATATGGTGGGTGTATGGTACCGGCGAAAGTTGCGCAGCACAAGAGAAGCTAGCAATGGTGGAAGGGTGAGAGTGCGTATAATCCATGGACTCAAAATTAGTCATAAAGAACTCACATACTTATTGCAAAAATCTATTAGTCATCGAAACAAAGCACTGCACGCATGCTCCTAGGGGAAGGGTTGGTAGGAGTTAACCATCGCGCGATCCCGACCTCCACACAAAGGAAGACAATCAATAAATAAATCATGCTCCAACTTCATCACATAACGGTTCACCATATGTGCATGCTACGGGAATCACAAACTTTAACACAAGTATTCCTCAAATTCCCAATTACTCCACTAGCATGACTCTAATATCACCACCCTCATATCTCAAAACAATCATCAAGTATCAAACTTCTCATAGTATTCAATGCACTTTATACGAAAGTTTTTATTATACCCATCTTGGATGCGTATCATATTGGGACTAATTTTATAGCCAAAGCAAATTACCATGCTGTTCTAAAGGACTCTCAAAATAATATAAGTGAAGCATGAGAGATAAATAATTTCTATAAAAGAAAACCACCACCGTGCTCTAAAAGATATAAGTGAAGCACTGGAGCAAAATTATCTAACTCAAAAGATATAAGTGAAGCACATAGAGTATTCTAATAAATTCCGATTCATGTGTGTCTCTCCCAAAAGGTGTGTACAGCAAGGATGATTGTGGTGAACTAAAAATCAAATACTAAAATCATACAAGATGCTCCAAGCAAAACACATATCATGTGGTGAATAAAAATATAGTCTCAAGTAAAGTTACTGATAGACGAAGACGAAAGAGGGGATGCCTTCCTGGGGCATCCCCAAGATTAGGCTTTTGGTTGCCCTTGAATTTTACTTTGGGGTGACTTGGTAATCCCTAAGCTTAGGCTCTTGCCACTCTTTATTCCATAGTCCATCAAATCCTTACCCAAAAACTTGAAAACTTCACAACACAAAACTTAACAGGAAATCTCGTGAGCTCCGTTAGTATAAGAAAACAAACCACCACTTTAAGGCACTGTATTGAACTCATTCTTTATTTATATTGGTGTTAAACATACTGTATTACAACTTCTCTATGATTCATACCCCCCGATACTACTCATAGATTCATCAAAATAAGCAAACAACACACGAAAAACAGAATCTGTCAAAAACAGAACAGTCTGTAGCAATCTGTAACTTTCGAATACTTATGTAACTCTAAAAATTATAAAATAAATTGGTGGACTTGAGGAATTTGTCTATTAATCATGTTCAAAAAGAATCAACCTAAAAGCACTCTCTAGTAAACAATGGCATCTAATCTTGTGAGCGCAAAAGTTTCTGTTTTTTATAGCAAGATCGCAAACACTTCACCCAAGTCTTCCCAAAGGTTCTACTTGGCACTTTATTGAAAGAAAAGCTATAAAACATGATTACTATAGTATATTAATCATGTGGACACACAAAAACAGTAAGGGTAAATATTGGGTTGTCTCCCAACAAGCGCTTTTTTCTAATGCCTTTTAGCTAGGCATGATGATTTCAATGATGCTCACATAAAAGATAAGATTTGAAACATAAAGAGAGCATCTTGAAGAATATAACTAGCACATTTAAGCCTAACACACTTCCTATGCATAGGGATTTTGTGAGCAAACAACTTATGGCAAGAATCAACTAGCATAGGAAAGCAAAACAAGCATAGCTTCAAGATTTTCAACACATAGAGAAGAAACTTGATATTATTGCAACTCCTACAAGCATGTATTCCTACCTCATAATAATTTTCAGTAGCATCATGAATGAATTCAATAGTATAACCATCACATAAAACATTATTTTCATGATCCCCAAGCATATAAATTTTATTACTCTCCACATAAGCAAAACTCCTCTCATTCGGAATAGTGGGAGTAGCAAATTTAACAAAATAACTATCATGAGATACTTGATTGGCATAATCAAATTGATGACAAGTTTCATGGTTATCATTACTCTTTATAGCATACATGTCATCATCATAATCATCATAGATAGGAGGCTTGCTACCATTATAACAAATTTGGACATCAAAACCCGGGGGACTAAAAATATCATCTTCATCAAACATAGCATCCCCAAGCTTGTAGCTTTGCATATCATTAGTATCATGGATATTCAAGGAATTTATACTACAACATTGAAATCATGCTCATCATTGAAAGATTTAGTGCCAAACATTTTAATGCACTCTTCTTCTAGCAATTGGGCACAATTTTCCTTTCCATCATTTTCACGAAAGACCTAAAAAAGATGAAGCATATGAGGCACCCTCAATTCCATTTTTTGTAGTTTTTTTTTCTAAACTAAACTAGTGATAAAACAAGAAACTAAAAGATTCGATTGCAAGATCTAAAGATATACCTTCAAGCACTAACCTCCCCGGCAACGGCGCCAGAAAAGAGCTTCGTTAACGGGATGTGAGTGCTGCTTACCTAGCCTCGCCGGCAACGACACCAGAAAAGAGCTTGATGTCTACTACACAACCTTCTTCTTGTAGACGTTGTTGGACCTCCAAGTGCAGAGGTTTGTAGGACAGTAGCAAATTTCCCTCAAATGGATGACGTAAGGTTTATCAATCCGTGAGAGGCATTGGATGAAGATGGTCTCTTTCAAACGACCCTGCAACCAATTAACAAAGAGTCTCTTGTGTCCCCAACACACCCAATACAATGGAAAATTGTATAGGTGCACTAGTTCGGCTAAGAAATGGTGATACAAGTGCAGTATGGATGGTAGATATAGGTTTTTCTAATATGAAAATACAAAAACAGCAAGGTAACTAATGATAAAAGTGAGCACAAATGGTATTGCAATGCTTCGAAACAAGGCCTAGGGTTCATACTTTCACTAGTGCAAGTTATCTCAACAATAATAACATAACTGGATCATATAACTATCCCTCAACATGCAACAAAGAGTCACTCCAAAGTCACTAATAGTGGAGAACAAACGAAGAGATTATTGTAGGGTACGAAACCACCTCAAAGTTATTCTTTCTCATCGATCTATTCAAGAGTCCGTAGTAAAATAACACGAAGCTATTCTTTTCGTTCGATCTATTCTAGAGTTCGTACTATAATAACACCTTAAGACACACATCAACCAAAACCCTAATGTCACCTAGATACTCCAATGTCACCACAGGTATCCGTAGGTATGATTATACGATATGCATCACACAATCTCAGATTCATCTATTCAACCAACACAAAGAACTTCAAAGAGTGCCCCAATGTTTCTACCGGAGAGTCAAGATGAAAACGTGTGCCAACCCCTATGCATCGATTCCAAAGGTCACAGAACCCGCAAGTTGATCACCGAAACATACATCAAGTGAATCAATAGAAGACCCCATCGCCACCACAGGTATCCCACGCAAGACATACATCAAGTGTTCTCAAATCCTTAAAGACTCAATCCGATAAGATAACTTCAAAGGGAAAACTCAATCCATTACAAGAAGGTAGAGGGGGAGAAACATCATAAGATCCAACTATAGTAGCAAAGCTCGCGGTACATCAAGATCATGCCAAATCAAGAACGAGAGAGAGAGAGAGAGAGAGAGAGATCAAACACATAGCTACTGGTACATACCCTCAGCCCCGAGGGTGAACTACTCTCTCCTCATCATGTAGAGCGCCGGGATGATGAAGATGGCCACCGGTGAGGGATCCCCCTCCGACAGGGTGCCGGAATAGGGTCCCGATTGGTTTTTGGTGGCTACAAAGGCTTGCGGCGGCGAAACTTCCGATCTAGGTTATGTTCTGGAAGTTTGGGTATATAAAAGAGGTGTTGGCGTCGGGAACAAGTCAGGGGGGTCCCCGAGGCGGCCACGAGGTAGGGGGCACGCCCCCCACCCTCGTGATTGCCTCGGGACTCTTCTGGTCCATCTCCGGTACTCTGTGGGCTTCTTTTGGTCCAAAAACAATCCCCGTGAAATTTTAGGTCAATTGGACTCCGTTTGGTATTCCTTTTCTGCGATACTCAAAAACAAGGAAAAAACAGAAACTGGCACTAGGCTCTGGGTAAATAGGTTAGTCCCAAAAATCATATAAAATAGCATATAAATGCATATAAAACATCCAAGATGGATAATATAATAGCATGGAACAATCTAAAATTATAGATACGTTGGAGACATATCGAGCATCAAGAAGTGTGACATGGTGCACAGTTGTGAAGCATGTGTGGTGTCTGTTAGAACTACGTCGGTATTTCCCCAAAGAAGAAGGGATGATGCAGTATAGCAGCGGTAGGTATTTCCCTCAGTGATGATACCAAGGTTATCGAACTAGTAGGAGAACCAAGCAACACAACGTAAATGGCACCTGCACACAAATAACAAATACTCGCAACCCGACGAGTAAACGGGGTTGTCAATCCCTTTCGGGTAACAGACATGATAGAGTTGTAAATATTGCTAGATCGAACGCCAAATAAGATAAATTGCAGCAAGGTATTTTTCGGTTTTTGGTTTAATAGATCTGAAAATAAAAGCAAAGGAAAATAGATCGCAAAGGCAAATAATACAAGAAAGAGACCCGGGGCCGTAGATTTCACTAGTGGCTTCTCTCGAGAAAAATAGCAAATCGTGGGTGAACAATTACTGTTGGGCAATTGATAGAACTTCAAATAATCATGACGATATCCAGGCAATGATCATTATATAGGCATCACATCCAAGATTAGTAGACCGACTCCTGCCTGCATCTACTACTATTACTCCACACATCGACCGCTATCCAGCATGCATCTAGTGTATTAAGTTCATGAAAAAATGGAGTAATGCAATAAGAATGATGACATGATGTAGAGAAGATCTATTTATGTAGAAATAGACCTCCATCCTTTTATCCTTAGTAGCAACGATACATACGTGTCGGTTCCCCTTCTGTCACTAGGATCAAGCACCGTAAGATCGAACCCACTACAAAGCACCCCTTCCCATTGCAAGATAAATAGATCAAGTTGGCCAAACAAAACCTAAATATAGGCGAAGAAATACAATGCTATAATAAATCATGCATATAAGAGATCAAAGAAAACTCAAATAACTTTCATGGGTAAAAAGATAGATCTGATCATAAACTCAAAGTTCATTGGATCCCAACAAACACACTGCAAAAGAGTTACATCATATGGATCTCCAAGAGTCCATTGTATTGATAATCAAAAGAGAGATAGGAAGTCATCTAGCTACTAACTACGGACCCATAGGTCTACAAGGAACTACTCACGCATCATCAGAGAGGCACCAATGGAAGTGGTGAACTGAGGGAGTCCTGTATTTAGGGGTCCTCAGGCGTCTGGTCCGTTGATGCGGAGCCCAATTGATGGGCCATGAAGACAGAAGCATAAGGCCCTCCCCCATGTTTGGTTAGGACTCCTATGTATGTTGTAAGGCAGGAAAGAAGTCCGGATGTAACGATTCCTTCTTCCCCAAGTCACCTTTGTAACCCTAGGGCTCCACCGGCGTGTATATAAGCCACGGAGTTTAGTCTGTAGAGACAACAGAATCATAGCAATCACATAGGCTAGACTTCTAGGGTTTAGCCATTATGATCTCGAGGTAGATCAACTCTTGTAACCCCATATCCATCAAGATCAATCAAGCAGGAAGTAGAGTATTACCTCGATCGAGAGGGCCCGAACCTGGGTAAACATCATGTCCCCTGTCTCCTGTAACCATCGATCCTTAGACGTACAACTTGGGCACCCCTACCTAAGATCTGCTGGTTTTGACACCGACAATGGTGCTTTCATTGAGAGCTCCGTGGTGCGCTCACGAAAGGCAATTGATGGCTCGTCTCGTCATCAACGATGATATCACCCTCGGAAACAACCTGGCCATGGGCCAGATCCTCCAGCTCGGCGAATTCGCTGTATGCGCCCGCGTGGCCTCCAGGCCGACCGCACTCCCTGCGGCCATCGAGCACCACTCTTACATCGGCTCCGATTATTTTGATGACGCGACTTCGGCAGATTCCTCGTCTTTAAACAAGCTACTGGATTGCATCGCCGCCTTGGGACTTTCATCATTAGATGATCAGATCAGATCTAGATCCGGTCAGGAAATCAATCCCACCCTGACCACTCACCTAGTGGCGGCAATCAAGGACCGAGCCGAAGATACTTCTCCTCTCTGGACGAAGACCGGCACTATTTGGATCTCCGAACCCATCGAGCCGGATACACCCCTGACGGGTGGCAGTTCGTGCTGTTCGAGCTCTCGGGCATACATCGGGCCCGCGGAATATTCAGATCTTGCTGGGCCCAGATCATCCATATCGGAGGTTGTACAAACCCCGGGCACTACGTTGGGTCGGGACTCAAATTTATCCACACCCACCCACCAAAGCATATACTCTCCAAGCAACTCTGTACTATCAGACATATGCAATCTCACGTGTATACGGCAGTGGCCCCAAGAGACAGTTCATCACTTATGGGCCCGATTCCTACTTGTTAAAAACAAGATCAAGGACTGCCGCGACGATGACACGGTGTCCATATTTCACCACAATTGTGCAGACGGGGAGTCTTGAACGCCCTCAACCGCCATCAAATATAAAGCTTTTCAAAATTATTGCACTTGGTACGAAAGTACTGTGCTATGGAGAATAGTTGGAAAGCCCAAAAGACACCTCTGGAGCAGTCCATCTTCGGATGATACGCCGCTAAAGCAAAACGGATATACCCTAGAAGGGCGTCCGATCACATACACAGTGGCAGGAAAAACAGACCTTTCACAGGGCACAGCTCCGTTTTGGACGAACTGTCGGACAAACCCTGCCGAATACATGCCACCCCGGACAATACCCCTACCCACTGCCTTAGAGCATGTTGGGTGTTCCGGCAGGCAGCAAAGAGTGGTGAAGCAATCCTCACCACCACAACGCCAGGAGAGAAAGACCTCGATGTCTTCACCGTCTTCGAGACGTGAGGGAGTCCTGGATTACGGGATCCTCGGGCGTCCGAGCTACGTAACTTGGGCCGGACTAATGGGCCATGAATATATAATATAGAAGACTTTCCCCCGTGTCTGGATGGGACTTTCCTTGGCATGGAAGGCAAGCTTAGCATGTGGATATGAAGATTTGTGTCTCTGTAAATGAACTATGTACAACCCTAGCCCCCTCCGGTGTCTATATAAACCAAAGGGTTTAGTCCGTAAAGGCCATCATAATCATACAAGCTAGACATCTAGGGTTTAGTCACTACGATATCGAGGTAGATCAACTCTTGTAACACCTATACTCATCAAAGTCAATCAAGCAGGAAGTAGGGTATTACCTCCATCAAGAGGGCCCGAACCTAGGTAAACATTGTGTCCCCTGCCTCCTGCTACCTTCGATCCTTAGACGCATAGTTCGGGACCCCCTACCCGAGATCTGCCAGTTTTGACACCGACATTGGTGCTTTCATTGAGAGTTCCACTGTGCCTTCATCGAAAGGCTCGATGGCTTCATCGATCATCCACAACAATGCTGCTGGGAAGGAGATTTTTCTCCCCGGCCAGATCTTCGTGTTCGGCGGCTTCGCGCTGTGTACCAACTCACTTGGTCTCCTGGAGCAGATCGAGAGCTACGCCCCTGGTCACCAGATCAGTTTTGGAAACCTGAACTATGTCGTTGATATCCGAGGAGACTTGATATTCGAAGGGTTCGCGGCTCCAATCACCGCTTCGGCCTTAGATCCGGAGCGCGTCACCCAGTCCGAAGACGGGAGTCTCGAGCCCACCGGACTATCAGCGGCCATGAAGCTCAATGCTAGAGAACCAGAGCGGATAGCGTCGCCGGTAGTTGTCACAAAGCCGGACTCTTCTCCAGACACTAGCTCCGAACCCTCGGAATCTGCATCTTGCGAGCTCGGCCAGGTAACTTTGGTCCCCATCCAAACCTCGCTTTCAAACGAGGCTCTGGACTTAATGTGATCCCTCGCCATCACAGAGGAACCGCTTCTGAATTGCACTCAATGTCAGGACCCCGATCCTAAGTCACACCGATCTAGCTGTAACACGCCATATCACTTTGCGGCCTCACGCACGGTAACCCCACGGGTGCCACCTTACCTGGCCCGGGACCGTTTGCGCATTTTGGCACACGTATATGACAGTGTCGCTAGCATCCATATGACACAGAACCCGGGCCGACATGGCTAGTTATAAACCAAAAGTGGCACTAAATTACAAAGACAGGCATCCATGACCCAGCAACGAACGTGTCGGTCATCAACGTATGAACCCAAGTCGTAGCAAGCTACATGGACTTAAAGGAACAATGCGTGGCATTTCCCCCAAGGGACAGACACAGGAACGAAGAAGGACACATGCCGGCCAGCCTACGTGTTTCGAGCAGTAGCAAGCTACCAAGGCTCATTGGAGACACTAGGAGGCATTTCCCTGTAAGGTAGGCTACCAAAGGAAAACAACTAGGTGTCGGATCCCACACATACCAAGCATTTCAAACATACATGCAATATGCTCAATATGTGCAAATACAACATTGCATCACAACAGAACTCTATGACTCAAAGTACTTTATTTAAAAGGCTCCAAGAGCCATACATAACATATCCATACAGGTAGGGGTCACATGACCCAACACTCAAGTCATACAGTCATACAAACACAAGCGGAAGCTACATGTCTGAGTACAGACAACTTAGAAAATAAAACAGGCTTGGTGTAGCCTGGCTATCTACAAGGCCCTTCACAAGCTCCAGATCTCTGTCTGGGTGTCAAGCTACTCGTCGACGTCAACGTCTATGTAGAACCCATCAGCAGGGGCAGGGTTCTCCTCTGCAACAGTTATTAAGCAAACATGAGTACAAAGGTACTCAACAAGTCTTACCACAGAACCTATCATACATGCAACATTATCAAAGGGGGTAGTGGAGTTTATAGCAGAATGCCAGCTTTGACCTTGGCTAACCTATACTACAACTCTCAACAGATTGCAAGATGTTATTACGAACACGAGTCCTCTACTCACCACATCAATACACTACCGAGGATCCTCTTCCGTCATCCTTCGGAAGGGCCATCCACGACACTCGCACTTATCTTGAGGCTTTTAGTAGTATCCATCAACTTGTCTATGAACTGTAAGAGTAACCAAGTAGTTCGTACCGCGAACAACGGCTATTCGAATAGATTAATAACCCTGCAGGGGTGTACCTCTTCACACACGCTTCCACCACTTATCGTCGTTTACTCGGCGTGTACTCGGCAACCTTCAAGCGGAAGCCCAGCGAGGGTGTCGGCCACGACCTGACTAACTACTCAAGTCTCTCGTCCAGGTTTATCGCCTATTTGGGTTCCATCCGTGGGGAGATCCGGCCGGGGTGTCGCTCACGGCCCCAAACGATGTGTACAGGGTTCCTGAGTCACCAAACGGGCAGCCGGTACACCGTGCCACGTACCTGTCGCATCACAACCCACCCCGAGTGTCAGCGTTGTGCACGATCTCCAGTAAACTATAAACACCAGAAACTAGTTGCAACTCCTGGACAGAGATCAAGGGTAATTAATAAGCCGAGAGGGTCAATTAAGGATCCCAATGTGTGGTAGTAGCTGTAACTTGAACCACACATACAGATCTCGGGTCCTATGGACGATTCCAATGAAACAACCCACCATGTACTCCTACATGGCCTTTCATCGATACCTTTACCAAGCGTATTCCACACTTCCTTCTCTTTATCGGTATGATCATTTCACTCTGATCCATCACCCAGATGAATCAGACCAGACACAACTCTAAGCATAGCAGGCAACATAAACAAATAGCATGGTGGATCACACATCACATGGCTCAATCAACTCCTACACATGCTAGTGGGTTTCAACTATTTACTGTGGCAATGACAGGTTATGCAAGGGAATAGGGTTCAACTACCGCAGCAAGTAGCAGTTCACGCGCTGTTGCCTTAATGCAGTAAAAGAGAGTAGGAGCGAGAAGATTGGGTTTGTATCGGAATGATGAATGATTGCTTGCCTGACAAGGTAGTTGTCGGGTACTGCTCTTCAACTGGATACGCAGCAGTATCCTCGGGAGCAAGACCTAACACAGAGAATACCGGCGATACAATCATTAACAAACAAATGCAACAATATGATGCATGTTCATGACATGGCAAGATGCATGTGTGTTGGCTAATGCAACTAAAACCAGAAGGGTTTGAACCTATTTGAATCAAAGATTCAAATTGAAGTTCAAACTATTATTTAAATAAGTGCATTATCATGTTTTTGATGTACACAGCAAGTTAACTTGTTCAAACATGCATGAAACCAGTGCCATTGCAAAGATTGGATTTTTCTGATCATTTTTCATATATAAATCTTTTCCATCTGAGCTATGGTTGATTTTATATGATTTTTAGAAGTTTTGGGTATTTTTTGGAATTTCCTGAATTATTTTTAAACCTAAAATCCCAGAAAAACCTTTACTGCATCAGCATGACATCATGCTGACGTCAGGCAGTCAACAGGGCCAGTCCAAGTCAAACCTGACCAGTGGGACCCACTGGTCAGTGTCACAGTTAACTAATTAACTAATTAGAATTAAATTAACACCTAAACTAGGTTTGACTTGCGGGCAGGGCCGACATGTCAGTGACCCAGGGGGGTCAAACCCGTGGTCAAAACAGGTCCATCCCGCCGGCGTTTAGCCGCCGGCGAGGCCAAACACGGCGGCATGCTTCGGAAATCGCCTACGGTGCATGGCTCGAGCTGCGGTTGGGTGCGTTGGAAAGCCCTTGCTGTTGCGCGTCAGATGGTGGTGGTTGCCGGACCTGGGGTGGCCGGAGACGACGGCAACAAGCTCGACGGCGGCGACCGGCGTCGGGCGTGTGTGGAGATGCGGCTGCAGGGGCCTAGGCGATGTGTGCGTAGCACCTTTCGCATCTACGTGCTACGGTGAGTGTGATGGACGGGTGCCAGTGACCAAATGGTCACCGGAGCATCACCGGCGGTGACCACGGCGGCGGTGCGTGCGGGTGAGCTTCGTGCAGTGCGTTCCATGGCAAAAGAGAGCCAACGGAGAGGGGGAGGATGAAGCTAGGCTCACAGGGGTTGCAGCAGGCGCCGGAGCGAGCTCGGGGGTGGTCGGAGCTGAGCGGGACGGCGAGAGGGATCTCCGCGGCCGGAGTTGGGGAAGAAGAGGTCGGGGGCGTCTCCAGGGCGGGCGAGCGCTTGGGGCTCGGCCTGTTCGAAGCAGTCGAGGACGGCGGAGACGATGGACACCAAGGCGGGGCTCAGAGACGACGGTGGGCGCGGCTTCTATGATGGTGTGAGCACGACGGCGTCGGCCATGGCGCGGGGAGAGCGAAGGAGAGGAACTGGGGAGAGGTGGAGGTGTCTGCGTGGTCGGGGAGGACGTGAACGACCGAACCATCCCTCCAGGACGGCGAGGGGATGAAGCAGGGCGGCGGGCAGCTGCGTGGCGTGCGGCGCAGTCGCCGTCGAGCACCTGCCTGCCTGCCTGGCCGAGCCAAGCAGCTCGCTGGAGCGGCAGCTGGGCTGGGCCGGCAGGTGGGCCGGGTGGGGCGCCAGGTAAGCTTTTCTCTCTCCCTTTTTTTCTATTTTCTTTTCTGTTTCATTTCTTTTGCAGCTTTGTTCATTTAAATAAAATGCCAGAGCATTTTTGTAACTCATAACACTTGTCATACCTACTGTATATATTATGAACAGTAGGAAACATTATAGTTTATGATTATTTGAGCATTTAAAATATTTTATAGCATTTAAATGCCCAAATTCAAATACCATAAGATTTAATCCAAAGCCCTAGATTGTCCTAGAAAATTGTGCACCATTTTTGGCAGAGGTTTAAGACCAAGGCAGAAATGATGAACATTTTTGAAGGGCATTTTGGGTACATTGGAAAATATTTTAGCAAACCCTAGTTGTTAGGAGAGGGGTGCTGGGGTTTCTGTTGATCCCATTTCAAGTTTCTTTGAATGTAGACATGATGCACACTCTAGCTAGGTACTAAAGCAAGTGCTAACTAGGGATGTGACACTCAACCCGGACTAGGGGCTGAAAATAGGGAACTTTACATCCCACCCACCACCCACTTTATAGCCATCGTCGAGGATTTAACTCACATGCTCGACTACGCCTCCGAGGACATCGACGGTATAGACAACAATGCCAGAGAGGAGCAGGCCCAAAACCCGCCGTTCACCGGACGCTGGACGGCCACTTCCTCGTACGACATGTACATGGTGGACACACCTAAAGAAGGCGACGACGATGATAAGAAGGATCCAGTCAAGGAAGAACCTCCTGAGATACCGCCGAAGCATCGATGTCAGCGGCGTCGCTCTAAATCGTGTCGCGGAAAAGACAGCAACACCGGCACTGGAGAAAATGATACTCCGGAACAAGCCGAAGAACAAGAAGACCCCATGGAACCAACATCCGAAAAGGATGATCGGGAGGAGGGGCAAGTCGATCCTGACGAGCAAGCATGGACCGAGGACTCGGAAGATAGCAACTATCTGCCACTCTTCGAGGATGACTTAAGCCTTGGCGATGAAGACTTTATCGTGCCAGAGGAACCTCTTGAACAAGATCGCTTTAAGCGCTCGCTAATAGCCACAACAAGAAGCCTAAAAAGGAAGCAACAACAGCTTCAAGGTGACCAAGAACTGCTCAATGACAGATGGACTAACGTCCTGGCAGCTGAGGAGTACGGCCTTGAATGCCCAACAAAGAGTTATCCGAAGCATAAGCTGCTACACCAATTCGACGATGAAGCGCCGGAACCCATACCACCCGCGCGCAACGCGGCTGACGAACCTGACCGTCCACCACGTGGACGGGATAGACCGACAACTCAAGCCAACACCAGCCTTCACCACCTCGCCGTAAAAGCAGAGAAACAGCAGCTCGGGGATACACATACGACCTACGACAGGACCTGGAAAATAGAGCAGGTCAGACTAGATCTATTTATGGATCGCGGGGGCATGCCCCGACACGAGAGGATGGTTACCAATGCTGGCGCGACAAGCAAAACCACGCCCGGGCCGAAAACCGCATACGGACTTCATCTGAACCGCGTCATGACATGGCCTGATATAGAGGCGCCGCACACCCGCTAAACTTCACCGATGAGGTAATGGAGCACCAGTTCCCAGAAGGGTTTAAACCCATGAACATTGAATCATACGACGGCACAACAGATCCCGCAATATGGATTGAAGATTTTCTTCTCCACATTCACATGGCTCGTGGTGACGATCTACACGCCATCAAATACCTTGCCCTAAAACTTAAGGGGCCAGCTCGACACTGGTTAAACATCCTTCGAGAAAATTCTATTGGATGCTGGGAAGACCTGGAGGATGCCTTTAGAGACAACTTCCAAGGCACCTATGTTCGGCCTCCAGATGGCGATGACCTCAGTCACATTGTCCAGCAGCCCGGAGAGTCCGCCTGAAATTCTGAACTAGGTTTCTCATTAAAAAGAACCAGATTGTCGACTGTCCAGACGCCGAAACCCTAGCGGCCTTTAAGCATAGCATTTGCAATGAATGGATCACCCGACACCTCGGCCAAGAGAAGCCGAAGTCCATGGCGGCGTTCACTGCGCTCATGACCAGCTTTTGCACGGGCGAAGACAGCTGGCTAGCCCGTAGCAGTAATAGTACGAGCGAGCCGGGCACTTCCGAAACAAGGAATAACAATGGAAGGCCCCGACGCAACAAACACAAGCGCTGCAGCAATAATGACAATACTGAAGACACGGCTGTTAATGCCGGATTCAGCAGCTCCAAGTCTGGTCAGCGGAAGAAGCCATTCAAAAGAAACAGAGAGGGCTCATCCAGCTTGGACAGGATACTCGCCCGACCCTGCAGGATTCATGGCACCCACGACAAACCTGCCATCCATACCAACCAAAGTTGTTGGGTCTTTAAACAGACCGGTAAGTTAAATACCGAACATAAGGAGAAAGGGTCACCCAGCAAGGACAACGACGACGAGCCGCGTCCACCAAAAACAGGGGGTCAGAAGAAATTTCCCCCCGAAGTCAAAACGGTGAATATGATATACGTCACCCACATCCCCAAGCGGGAGGGCAAGCGCGCGTTAAGGGACGTCTACGTGATAGAGCCAGTCGCCCCTAAATTCAACCCATGGTTAGCCTGCCCGATCACTTTTGATCGTAGAGACTATCCGACCAGTATCCGTCATGGAGGTTCGGCCGCACTAGTCCTTGATCCAATCATCGACGGATTCCACCTTATGCGAGTCCTCATGGACGGCGGCAGCAGCCTAAACTTGCTCTATCAGGACACAGTCTGCAAGATGGGTATTGATCTGTCAAGGATCAAGCCCACCAAAACTACCTTTAAAGGAGTAATACCTGGTGTAGAGGCCCGCTGCACGGGCTCAATCACATTGGAGGTCGTCTGCGGTTCGCCGGATAACTTCCAAAGCGAGGACTTGATCTTCGACATCGTCCCGTTCCGCAGTGGCTATCATGCACTGCTCGGACGAACTGCGTTCGCTCACTTCAATACGGTCCCACACTATGCTTACCTCAAACTCAAGATGCCTTGCCCCCACAGTGTTATAACAGTCAATGGAAACATGGAACGCTCCCTCCGTACCGAGGAGCACACCGCAGCGCTGGTAGCAGAAATGCAGGGCGGCCTTATCAAGCCAAACACTACATCGGCGGCCAAGCCCCCGGACACTATTAAACTAGTACGGGCTACACCGCAGAGCGACAACCCAGCTCGTCAGGAGCTCAGTTAGCAATTCGGCCTCCGTCTCATCCCCAACCGAATCGCGGCCTACGTGCCACGCGTACATAACTACGTGCAAATGATACCATGGGCAAAGACGGAGGCACAACAAGGATAAAGTCCACAATACGGCTAGATTATATCCGGACACCCATATTTCCCCTTTTTCTTTTAATTCTATCTTTTCAGGTTCCACACAACCAACGTCACCTTTTCAACGGTGCTCAGGCCTCTTCTCGAGGGCTATCATGACAACACCGAGTGACGATCCTCTTGAAGGACGGTGCAACAAGGAGACAAGCAGCACGACAGAGTGTCCCAAAGGGTCTCTAAAGACCGCCTCGACCGTTTGCAAAAACCGTGCACGGATTTCCCCTGTGCTCGGCATGTAAAATAGCCTTGTGCACCTTTTTGTACCAATACGTTTTGACGTATCAATCAGACTATAATGGAAACAATTTCTGGCCCGACCTATTGGCCTATCTCTTAGTCTATGTTTCCTTGTTTCTGCCCAATTATCATGTACGCCTCCGTACGGTTGAATCGTCGGGGGCTCCATTAAAGCCGCGTACATCTTTTCTTACTAAACAAAGTTCGAACACTTTTATAGTGCAATTCAACGTCCTGAATATAGCATTATATGCGTCGGCTCCGAATCATGTCTTCGGTCAATAGTTGGGTTGCCCGACTCCTGTGGTTACTACCTTACGTTCTGCCTGTTCGGCTAAGGTAGTAAAGGGAGAACTACTGCGATTGTGTCTCTAGTTCATCCGGGCAAACACCTCAGTAGAGAAAGTCAAAAACTGACTGTCATGATGCGGCGAGAGCTGGTCAGTTATTCGGTGACTACAAATCTCTTTCGATTTTTTCCGCAATACGCGATGGGTCGGCCTTCGCTCGGCCGGGCGTGTACAACACCCAAGTTTTGATAATCAAACAATACTAGGGGCTGCGCCTGTACTTCCATTATAAAACTCCTATGGCTAAGTGAGAGCGATAAAGCCATATAGTCTAATTGCCTGGTTCGTCGCACTAACACCTCCCTCACGGACCAAATTGCTGGATCAAGTGTGTTTATGTGCTATCCCGAACACTCGTGTACTATCTACGTGGGGGCTGAAGCCAACGACTGGCCAACTCTCAGATGTCGTAAGCAGCCACACAGAAGGAAATATTTCAAATTAAAACAAAATAACATATCATACATAAGCCTTGTTTCATAATACAGGATTGGACGTCGTGGACACATTCATCCAAACATGATGTCCTTCGAACACTGGCCCTCTACAATGCGGGATCCTTCTAGGACATCATCGCAATACCGCTCCGGCGTGCGGTGCTCTTTGCCTACGGGCGGCCCCTCGGTTGCGATCTTGACGGCGTCCATCTTCGCCCACTGCACCTTGACACGAGCGAAGGCCATCCACACACCTTTGATGCAGACCGACCGCTTCACGACATCAAGCCGAGGGCAGGCACTGATCAGCCGCCTCATGAGTCCAAAGTAGTTGCTCGGTATGGGCTCGACAGGCCATAGATAGATTATAAAATCCCTCATGGCCAATCCGGCCACCCTATGCAGTTCGGACAACTGCTTCAGCTGATCGCTGAGGGGTACAGGATGCTCAGGCACAAGATGCTGCGACCAGAACAATTTTTCTGTTGAGCTCCCCTCTTCGGCTTGGAAGAACTCCGCAGCGTCGGCAACACTCCGGGGGAGGTCCACAAACGCTCCTGGGGAACTCCAAATCTGGGTCAGTTAAATGTATTTCTTCATCACAAATTTGCTCTGGACATTAAAGGCCTAACCAGCCACAATTTGCCTTGCCTCCTGGATCTCCTGGTAGGCGTTTTGAGCCTTAGTCCGGGCCTCCTGAGCATGTTGAATAGCCTTAGCAATTTCGGATTTCTGATCCAAAACTTTGCGCTCTAAGGACTCACATTTTATTATAGTATCCTTGAGCTCTTGCTGGACTTCCTCCACCCTTGACTCATGCTTTCGGCGGGTGGCTCATTCCACCTCCGCCTCTTTCTTACCCTTGGCCAGTGGGCTTTTCAGTGTCTCAACCTCAGACACGTCAGATGTGAGCAGAGTTATAACACTCGTTCGAATGATAAATTATTGCTGATGTTATTTCAGACACATATTTGGTGTTACATACCTTTCTGTTCATCCAACTTTCGCCTCTGCTCAGATACTTCGGTGGCATGGGAAGCTGACGCCTGCATCGCAGCCTATTTGATTCAAATAAATATGTCTGTTAATCTCCTGTACGAGTACTTAGATCCTCTGCTCGGCCTTTCTTCGCGAACACCGAACAGAGTCTCAGGGGCTACTATCTATACACAGACATTTTTTCTCATATAGCCAAAATGTATTATATTACGTACCTCAAAGCCTCTCAGAAGGCTAGTATAAGCCTCATTCAATCTGCTTTTGGCGGACCGAACTCTTTCAACCACCATGCCCATAAGGGTACAATGTTTTCCACAATGACGACACTTTGAAGTGCTTCCGTCAATGTATCCGGTGCCTCCGGATTGGCAGAGGTCGCCGGTAGAATTTGCGCGCTCCTTCCTTTCAAGGGAGGCCGCTCACCTAATTCCGGAGTTGCATGGGTCTCCGGAAAACTGTCCAGTTGTGGGCCGAATTGGGCACGAGCCCTGTCGCCAGCCTTCATCGGGGTCGGTGCCCTTGGGTTTCCAGCAGCAGAGGTATTACCCTCTGGTGCCGCCTCGACGGTTTCCCGCGCCTCTCCCTGACCCGGAACGATTATTCGGGACAGCACTTCGGCATTATCCGTGGCTTTGGGGGAGGAGGCCAGTGGAGGCAATTCGCTATCCATCACATTTGGATCCAGCGAATTCCCCGAAGACGAGGATCGCTGGGGCGGACGCAAGCCGGACTGCAGCATGTAATTCAGTGCATTACAATCATAAGCAGAAAGGTATATAAGTAAAAATACCTTCAGGGGCACTTACGATTCGGCCAGGTGCTTTGGTCTAGGGCGCTACTCATCGGTGCCTGATTCGGACTCATCTGTGAGGGAGATCCTCCCTTTGTTGGACTCCTCCGCCTCCAGATCTACGGGCGCCCCCCTTTCCTTCTTTCGCCCCTTAAGGGGAGAATTACTCTCTTGTTCGTCCCCTTCGTCTTTGTCGGGGGAGAAGTGAGTCTTAGTGTCCTCGGACACTACGTCCGAAGCACCTTTACGGTGGAGGCCGCTTTTGGCTTCCTGGCCCTTCTTCTTAGACTTCTTTCCGACGCCTGATATGGCGCCGGAACCAGCATCCTCATTAGTAGAGGGATGGTTGGGTCTTCGGGTAGCGGAGTCGGACAGTGAATTCGCTCCGCTTTCTTCTTCCATCCATATGGGAAGAATGGAAAGCTTACACTACAAAAAAATACACTTCCGTGATGATACGTGTTTGTCATAGTAGGTCACGTTTTCTGTCATGCATGTACATCCATGACAAATTTATGACAGAATCAAGATAGTCATACATGTGTTGTCGTAGAAGTGTTCCATGACATTACCAAAATTATCATCACGGAAGTGTCCACTTCCATGACGATAAATCGCGCGTCACAGAAGTGCTTTCGTCAAGGGTGACCGACACGTAGCATCCACCGTAACGGAACGCCGTTAAGCTATCGGGTCCGGTTTTGGATCCGATAACCCGTTAACAACCCCGACCAATGGGGATTTTCCACGTGTAAAATCATCATTGGCTGGAGGAACACGTGTCGGCTTGCCGTTGGGACAGATTTCATCCACTCATTGGACCCAAAGCGCCTATGATACGTCGACACGTGGGACGGCCCAATAGAGGCCCATTCTTGTGAAAAGGCCGACCCGTTTGACTTGGTCAAAAGGTGGCGGGCCGGCCCACGGCAAGCCTGTGAACGGCCTGTTCGCATATAGCCCATTTATAGCCCGCTAACCCAGGGCCCATTTACGGCCTATCCGAATTAGGCCCAGTAGCATCATCTGGGCCATCCAATATAATTCCAGCCCGTTTTAACTTCCGGCCCTTGTATGGCCCATGACATCTTTCGTCCCGTATGAGGCCCTTATTACTCTCGGGCCATTAACGGCCCATGGTAAAACTGGCCAATAATGAACAGTGTATCACTTTTTACCCATTAACGGCTGATACGTCCAAAATGGATCACTATATTGTATCATAATTTATCCTTATTCATTGATATATTTCATGTTATGATGATGTTCTTATGTTGTTTTGGTCTATTTTACACAGTTTGCAAACTTTCCGATGCCGAAGCAGCAGACGCAGGATTCAGCAGTAAAAAGTGGACGCTGAGTTGCTGAAGAAGAATACCTCCAAATTACCTGAAAATTGACAGGAGATATTTTCAGACGGATCACGAAGCCACGCGAAAGGGCAACCAGAGGGGGGCCACAGGGTGCCCAGGCGCCCTCGGGGCGCGCCCTCCCCCCTGGCCGCGCCGGGGGGGCGCCTGGAGCCCCTGGCCCACCTCTGGCCGCCCCCTTTTGCATATATGCTCTCCGTTATCCAAAAACCCTAGAGACGGAAATTTTTACGGAGTTCCGCCGCCGCTCCGTGGCGGAAACCTACAGATAAGAAAAAGCCATCTCCCGCGGGCAGATTCCGCCGGGGAGATCACCTCCCGGAAGGGGAGATCGTCGCCATCGTCATCACCATCATCACGGGCATCATCGAGATCATCATCATCATCATCCCCAACACCAGCACCATCTCCATCTTCATCCAAATCCCATATCACAATTGCAACTTGCGTTGTAACGCGTACTACCTATCCTCTCTACTCCATCGGTGTTGATTACTACTTTGTGGTGAATGCTATTGAGTTTTGTTGGAGAAATATTAATATGTCCAGATTGTTTATCACCTATTTATACCCACTGATCATGATCTCTTTTATGTCTCGTGAGTAGTTACCTTAGTTCTTGAGGACATGGGGAAAGTCTTGTTGTTAGAAGTCATACGCTGTTGAAGTAATATGTGTTGTTTGATACTTAAGTTGTGTTGTCATTCTACTAGTGGTGTTGTGTGAGTCGAACACCCAACACTTCGCCTTATTAAGGACCTAGGAGAATACATTGTGTATAAAGAATGCTTATGGTGGGTTGCCGGAGTGACAGAAACCTGAACCCCAGTTCGCACGCTTTTGCATAAGGGAATAATGGATCCTCGATCGTATTGCTATGGTTAGGCTTTTGCCTTAAATTCTATCTTGTATTTGCGGATGCTTGCTAGGTGTTTAATCATAAGAGTGCACTCATCTTAGTCTAGAGAGTGTACTAGCACAGATCCACCCACTCAACACTTATCAACACATAACATAGTATCGATACGGAATATGGTGAAAGCACATGACTACCTCTCCCGTGTGTCCTCAGGAACGCTTTAGTCTTTATAAGTTCAGTTGCTAGGCCTCTCCTTTGTTAAGAAAGGATTGGTCCACTTGTTACTCTCAGTGCCTTTTACATTGCTTGCTTTTACTTTCCTGTTGGTTATATCAAGAAAACCCCTAAAAAGTTATCTTTCAGTGCTTGCAGTAATTTCTTGCTCAGAATCGCTTATCAATACCTTCTGCTCCTCATTGGGTTCGACACTCTTACTTATCGAAAATGCTGCAATAGATCCCTTACGGTTGAGGGTTATCAAGTACCGTTTTCTGGCGCCGTTGCCGGGGAGCGTAGCGCTATTGGTAAAGTGAAACTGGTAAGGAAGTTTTTATAATTCTGTTTTTATTTTTTTTGCTATCGCTGTTCTTTATCCTTATGGACAACCCTGTTATTGGATCGTTGCTTGCGGGAAGACGCCCCACACCTGTGGTGGTTGATCCTCCCCCTACTGAAATCGTGCCTTATAAAATACCAGCTGGTATTATCGAGTATGTTTTGGCTAATAGTTATGCAGGAGACAGACATCCCAGTGAACACTTGCTATATCTGTCACAACTAAGTTCATTATTTAAGCTTGCAGGTGTATCGAGGGAGTTTGTCATGAGGAAATTGTTTGCCGTATCACTTATAGATAAAGCTTCGGATTGGTATAGGCTTCTCGATAACTCACACTTACTTGACTGGAAGGAGCTTATGTCTCTCTTTTATACTAAGTTTTATCCTCTTCATGAAATTCATCGAGACAGGAACTATATCTATAACTTTAGGTCTCGTGATGGAGAAAGCATTGCTCAAGCTTGGGGGAGATTGAAGTCCCTAATGCTCAAATGCCCTATTCATGAGCTTCCCAAGGAAATTATACTTACAAAATTTTATGCCAGGCTTTCTCGTCAGGATAAGGAGATGCTGGATGCCTCCTCTAGTGGGGTATTTCAGAAGAAGAGTGTTGAAGAAAGGTGGGATCTCATTGAAAGGATCCAGAGGAATACCGAAGATTGGGAAATTGATAAAGGTACTGAACCCGTTATAAATTTTGAACACGATTATATTGAGAGCTATGTGAAAACTGATTACTTCAATACTTTTTGCTCTAAGATTGGTCTTGATTCCCATCTAGTGATTGATTTCTGTAAGAATTTTGCCTCTCACATTGATTCTTTTAAAAAGAAGAGAGACCAGCACCATGAACCTTTTAAAGAGCCACCTATTGATATTTATGTTGCTGACCCTATTTTGCCTGCAGTTATATATGAACAGCCTCCTTTTCCCACGAGGTTAAGAGAGCACTCTATTGTGACAGGCATAATAAATAAAAGTGAGAGAAGAGTTGATGAGCCTGAGGACCAGATCAGGGTCGATCTTCAAGTTGCATTAATTAAAGACCTTGTTACTAGTGATGTTTTGGATTCCAATATAAATTTTTGTGCTGTTTCCACTAACCTTGTCACAGCCAAGAATAAAGGCCCAATTTCAGGTACTCCAGTGGTATCTGTTAAAATAGGAGATCACAATTATTATGGGCTATGCGATTTGGGATCAAGTGCAAGCGCTATCCCCTATTCACTTTATGAAGAGATCATCGGTGAGATTTCCCCTTGTGAACTTGAAGAAGTTGATGTTACCATTCATCTTGCAAACAGAACAACTATCTCTCCTATCGGAATTGTGAGGGATGTTGAAGTCCTATGTGGAAAGGTAAAATACCCTACCGACTTTCTAGTACTTGGTTCAGAGAGGGACAATTTTTGTCCAATTATTTTTGGTAGACCTTTTCTTAGAACTTGTGGAGCTATAATAGATTGCAAGAAAGGTAAAGTTTTTGTTGAATTCGATGGTGAGCCATATGAATTTAATTTTTCCAAGTTCTCTAAGCAGCCTCGTGGTACTGATTTACCTAGTGATGATAAAATTATTGAAAGTATTGCCTCTATTGCTATTCCCCCTAATGATCCTTTGCAGCAATACATGGAGGACCACGAGAATGATTTGCATATGCAGGAAAGAAATGAACTAGATGAAATATTCTTGATGCAGCCTGCTATCCTGAAGCACAACCTTCCGGTTGAACCTTTGGGAATTTTATCAAAACCGAAAGAAGACCCGGTGTTCGATCTTAAACCTCTGCCCGATACGCTCAAGTATGCTTATTTAGATGAAAAGAAAGTATATCCTGTTATTATCAATTCTAACCTTTCAGGATATGAAGAGGAGCGATTATTGGAAATACTTCGTAAACACCGAGGCGCAATTGGTTATACCCTTGATGACCTTATGGGGATTAGTCCATCTATCTGTCAACATACTATCAACCTTGAGCCTGATGCTAAACCAGTTGTTGATCATCAACGACGGTTGAACCCGAAGATGATGGATGTTGTGAGAATGGAGATTCTCAAGCTTCTAGCCGCAGGTATTATCTACCCTATAGCTGATAGTAAGTGGGTAAGTCCGGTACATTGTGGTCCTAAGAAAGGAGGTACGACTGTGGTTCCTAATGATAAAAATGAACTAATACCTCAGAGAATTATTATTGGATATAGAATGTGTATTGATTACAGGAAGTTGAACAAGGCAACCAGGAAGGATCACTACCCGTTGCCGTTCATCGACCAAATGCTTGAAAGGTTATCCAAAAATACCCACTTTTTTTATCTCGATGGTTATTCTGGCTTCTCTCAAATTCATGTTAACACTGCTGATCAAGAGAAGACCACTTTTACTTGTCCCTTTGGTACTTATGCTTACAGGCGTATGCCTTTTAGTTTATGTAATGCCCCTGCTACTTTTCAAAGGTGTATGTCTGCTATCTTTCATGGTTTCTGCGGGGATATTGTGGAAGTCTTCATGGACGATTTCTCCGTCTATGGAACTTCTTTTGACCATTGTCTTCACAACCTTAATAAGGTTTTGCAGAGATGCGAGGAGACAAATTTGGTACTCAACTGGGAAAAGTGCCACTTCATGGTTAATGAAGGAATTGTTCTTGGTCACAAGATTTCCGAAAGGGGAATTGAAGTGGACAAAGCCAAGATCGAAGCTATTGAGAGGATGCCCTATCCAAGGGACATCAAAGGTATTCGCAGTTTTCTCGGTCATGCAGGTTTTTATAGAAGATTTATTAAAGACTTTTCTAAAACCTCAAGACCCCTCACTAATCTTCTCCAGAAGGACGTTCCTTTTGTATTTGATGAAAATTGTAAGGAAGCTTTTGAAGTCCTTAAGAAAGCTCTAATAATCGCTCCTATAGTACAACCACCTGACTGGAATTTACCTTTTGAGATTATATGTGATGCAAGTGATTTTGCTGTTGGAGCTGTTTTAGGACAAAGAGTTGATAAGAAATTGAATGTTATACATTATGCTAGCAAAACCCTTGATAGTGCTCAAAGGAATTATGCTACTACTGAGAAGGAATTCTTAGCTGTAGTTTTTGCTTGTGATAAATTTAGGCAGTATATTGTTGATTCCAAAGTTATTATTCATACTGATCATGCTGCCATTAAGTACCTTATGACAAAGAAGGATGCCAAGCCAAGGCTTATCAGATGGGTACTCCTTCTTCAAGAATTTGATTTGCAGATTGTTGATAGGAAAGGAGAAGACAATCCGGTAGCGGACAATCTTTCAAGGATGGAAGATATACCGCATGATCCCATCCCAGTCAACGATAGTTTTCCAGACGAGCAACTTGCCGTTGTAAAAGTACAATCTCTTTCCGACCCTTGGTATGCAGATTATGCTAATTTTATTGTTGCAAAGTATTTGCCTCCAGGTTTAACACTTCAGCAAAGGAAGAAGTTCTTTCATGATTTGAGGCACTACTTCTGGGATGACCCACATCTTTTCAAAGAAGGTCCCGACGGGATCGTGAGAAGATGCATTCCGGAACATGAGCAGAAGGACATTCTCAGACGGTGTCATGATAGTCCCTATGGAGGACATCATGCCGGTGAGAGGACTGCACATAAGGTTCTTCAATCAGGTTTTTATTGGCCTACTCTCTTTAAAGATGCTAGAAATTATGTTTTAGCCTGTGATAAATGTCAGAGAGTTGGTAACATTAGTAGAAGGAATGAGATGCCTGTGAATTACTCACTAGTGATTGAACCTTTCGGTTGTTGGGGTTTTGAGTTTATGGGTCCTTTTCCTTCTTCGCACAAGTACACTCACATTTTAGTAGCTTTTGATTATGTGACCAAGTGGGTTGAATCAATCCCCACTGAAAGTGCTGATCACAAGACATCTTTGAAAATGCTTAAAGATGTAATTTTTCCTAGGTTTGGTGTACCAAGGTTTCTCATGACCGATGGAGGATCACACTTCACGCACGGAGCTTTTAGAAAAGCTTTGGCCAAATACGATGTTAATCATAGAATTGCTTCACCATATCATCCTCAAACTAGTGGGCAAGTTGAGCTCACCAATAGAGATATTAAGTTGATCTTGCAGAAGACAGTGAACAGAAATAGAAAGGACTGGTCAAATAAGTTAGGAGATGCTTTGTGGGCATATAGAACTGCTTACAAAAACCCCATGGGCATGTCCCCCTATAAGATGGTGTATGGCAAGGCTTGCCATTTGCCATTAGAGTTATAGCACAAAGCTTTCTGGGCTGTTAGAGAACTTAATGCTGACCCAAAATTAGCTGGTGAGAAGCGTCTCATGAACTTGACTTCTCTAGATGAATGGAGAAGTGAAGCTTACGAGAGCGCTAAAATGTTCAAGGAAAAGGTAAAAATATGGCATGATAGGAAGATTCTGAAACGTGAATTTAATGTTGGTGATAAAGTTCTGTTGTTTAGATCCCGTTTCAGGTTTTCTCCAGGTAAACTACTTTCTAGGTGGGAAGGACCATTTCATATTGAAGAAGTTTATCGGTCTGGTGCAACTAAGATTAATAATTTTGAAGGCACCAAACCTCAAGTTGTGAATGGGCAAAGACTTAAACATTACATAGCAGGAGACCCTGTCAATGTTGATGTGAATATAATATTCACAACAACTCACGAAGAACATGTTGCAGCCCTGTTTCAGACGCCAGCAGAAGCAGAATAAAGAAAAGGTATGTAGTACGGTAAGGAAACATCGCGAACCATCATAAAAGTTCCGTATTACGAGTTTTTGCAAAATTAGTAAAATTCTGAGCCTAAGTGGAGTCGGAGACGTGCTCCAGGGGTTCCAGGCGCCCCCCTGGCGCGCCCCACCTCCTGGCCGCGCCGCCAGGGCGCCTGGACACCCGGGAGTCCGCCTCCGACCCCGCTTTGGTCCGTTACCTTCCTTTCTGTGCATAAATTTTTCCTATATATTTTCCCGGATTGTTCCGGCAACGTATCTTGCGATTTCGCGTGTTTTCTCTTCGATCTGTTTCTGCCAGGGAATCTTTCAGCTGAATTTAGGTGCCATGGCTTCTGCAAGTTCCCCCAAGGACGAGTTCATCGTCAACGTCATCAACCCTTACCTCGCTGAGGTGAAGAAGCACCCTCAGGTTGTTCAGATGAAGGACGGTGTCCTTCATCAAGAAGATCTGAAGGGACCTATCAAGGAGGGGAGCGTCCAGGCCAGGCTGGAAGAAGTGGAGCAAGAAGTCTTCGAGTACAAGAAGATGATCGAGCGTGGTGTTGAAGCTAACTTTGACATCATCAACGAGCTGAAGAACTACTTCCTGAAGGAGATGAAGGAGATGTGGGAAAGCATCACCGCGTCTGAAGAAATGATTATAGAGCTCCAAGGGAAAATTAATGATCTACATAACTAGAACTGTGAGTATGAACTAAGGTTTATGCGAATGGGTATGGGTGCTGAATGCAGGATTCAGGAGACGAGCTTCTCATATGAGACTGGAGAACCACTTCCATGGAAGCTTTTCGCCAAGAACTACGTGATCAACGCCAACAAGGATGAGGAGTGAAATCTCCTTGGGTAACGGAATTCCCTTGGCTTGTTCCAAGCTTGGGGGAGTGCCCGGTATCATTATCTTTACCTTTTGTCTTTTAGAGTCAAGTAGAGTCGTATCATGTCTAGGGAGGTTATTATATGAGATAGGTGTGTGCATTGAGGTCTATCACTCCTTCGGTGAAGAATTGTATCCGTGAGTGTGGAGTCGTCTATGATGGAATATTAATGAGAAGTTTATCGGTTCATTTTGCTGCACTCGGTATTCTCTTCACGCAATCGACCTTATATGATGATTCTTATGGGGAGTATTGACCTTATGTCAGGTATGGCTGTGAAAACTTTATTTAATTTTGGCAAACATAGCTTTGGTCATAACAACAAGCATGATTTTCTTAAAGTATCAATATAGCCAAAACCTTATGGTATTATGCTTGAAGTGTTATGCTGACAAGGAAGACAACTTGATGTCTTATGCTTATTTTAATGTTCATGCTTTATATTGCTTGCATCTTAGTCATCATCAATTGTCTGTTCTTTCAAAACCTTTGCTAGCCTAACTTTGTACTAAGCGGAATTCTGCTTGTGCATCCATACCCTTAAACCAATACCTTCCATATGAGTCCACCATACCTTCCTACTCGTGGTATTCCACTACCACATCCTAAAGTACAAAATTTATGTGTTATCCTTAAATGTTCAAAATCTTTTATTTTGTGCCTCTGTTTTAGCTCATGAGGAAGTAATAGCTAATTCATGATCTTTTTGAGTTGGACAAGCTTCACCACGGGATTGCATGTCTAATGTGCAAACCCATAATACGAGAAGGAACTGGCAAAGAGTGCGCCCGGCTCGAAAATAATATAACAAACAAACCCTCCTTCACGCTTTGTTCATGAGAAATCAGAAAACTTTGGCAGTGATAAACAAAGGAGAATAAGAGGATGTGATCGTCCTCGTGTGGGAGCCGTTCCTCGAAACTTGTCCAGCTCAAGAAGTAGTTGAGTTATCTATTAGCATTCGTTGACAAATCATGCACCTCTCAAAACTTGTTTTCATTCTGTTTGATTTAAGGATAGCACTTGAATTTTCCCTACTACCCTAGAGCAGGGCCTATCTTTTAATTTTAAGTTGAGTCAGTTATTCCTACTCCCTTCTATTCTTAAAGAAAGCAGACATTTGATGTTGATAAGGATTCATTCATATAAAGTTGCATTAAGATTTTTCATATCATATCCTTGTTGACATTATCATTTGATAAGTAAGTTGTTTGTCAAGCCCAGCTAAGGCAAATATCTTCCTTTGTGTTAACACTTTCACTTCTTGCCTGATGACATGTTCTTTCAAAAGCTTCAATTAGTCTCATCAAAACATAAAGAAAGAGCAAAAGTAAAAGCTATTAGTTGTTCTTTGACCAAAGGACATGTTTGCCATGATTCAATGAGTTTCCTTAGCCCTACTTTCGAATATAAGTGTTACCACTCTTTTATAAGGGCCTTATGAGTTGAAGATTGCTATTGAGGATATTTGAGTTGGTGAAGAAACTGTGATGCTTCTTGTTCGTATTCTGTTTATCGACACTTCACTCTCTAAACTTGTGGACAGGTTTACCAAGCTCAGCATTCGCTTGGGGACAAGCGAGGTCTAAGCTTGGGGGTGTTGATACGTCCAAAATGCATCACTATTTTGTATCATAATTTATCCTTATTCATTGATATATTTCATGTTACGATGATGTTCTTATGTTGTTTTGGTCTATTTTCCACAGTTTGCAAACTTTTCGATGCCGAAGCAGCAGACGCAGGATTCAACAGTAAAAAGTGGACGCTGAGTTGCTGAAGAAGAATACCTCCAAATTACCTGAAAATTGTCGGGAGATATTTTTCAGACGGATCACGAAGGCACGCGAAATGGCAACCAGAGGGGGGCCACAGGGTGCCCAGGCGCCCTGGGGGCGCCCCCCTGGCCGCGCCGGGGGGGGGGGGCGCCTGGAGCCCCTGGCTCACCTCTGGCCGCCCCCTTTTGCATATATGCTCTCCGTTATCCAAAAACCCTAGAGACGGGAATTTTTACGGAGTTCCGCCGTCGCTCCGTGGCGGAAACCTACAGAGAAGAAAAAGCCATCTCCGGCGGGCAGATTCCGCCGGGGAGATCACCTCCCAGAAGGGGAGATCATCGCCATCGTCATCACCATCATCACGGGCATCATCGAGATCATCATCATCATCATCCCCAACACCAGCACCATCTCCATCTTCATCCAAATCCCATCTCACAATTGCAACTTGCGTTGTAACGCGTACTACCTATCATCTCTACTCCATCGGTGTTGATTACTACTTTGTGGTGAATGCTATTGAGTTTTGTTGGAGAAATATTAATATGTCCAGATTGTTTATCACCTATTTATACCCACTGATCATGATCTCTTTTATGTCTCGTGAGTAGTTACCTTAGTTCTTGAGGACATGGGGAAAGTCTTGTTGTTAGTAGTCATACGCTGTTGAAGTAATATGTGTTGTTTGATACTTAAGTTGTGTTGTCATTCTACTAGTGGTGTTGTGTGAGTCGAACACCCAACACTTCGCCTTATTAAGGACCTAGGAGAATACATTGTGTATAAAGAATGCTTATGGTGGGTTGCCGGAGTGACAGAAACCTGAACCCCAGTTCGCACGCTTTTGCATAAGGGAATAATGGATCCTCGATCGTATTGCTATGGTTAGGCTTTTGCCTTAAATTCTATCTTGTATTTGCGGATGCTTGCAAGGTGTTTAATCATAAGAGTGCACTCATCTTAGTCTAGAGAGTGTACTAGCATAGATCCACCCACTCAACACTTATCAACACATAACATAGTATCGATACGGAATATGGTGAAAGCACATGACTACCTCTCCCGTGTGTCCTCAGGAACGCTTTAGTCTTTATAAGTTCAGTTGCTAGGCCTCTCCTTTGTTAAGAATGGATTGGGCCACTTGTTACTCTCAGTGCCTTTTACATTGCTTTCTTTTACTTTCCTGTTGGTTATATCAAGAAAACCCCTAAACAGTTATCTTTCAGTGCTTGCAGTAATTTCTTGCTCAGAATCGCTTATCAATACCTTCTGCTCCTCGTTGGGTTCAACACTCTTACTTATCGAAAACGCTGCAATAGATCCCTTACGGTTGAGGGTCATCAACGGCATGTGGTGAAACTGGACCATAATGAACAGTGTATCAATTTATACCCATTAACGACCCATTATTCCTTTGGGCCGTTTCCAGCCCATGTTATCTTTCGGCCTTCTCGGGGCCCATTTATTCTTGGGCTTATTTCCCCATTCGTTCACTTACAGCCCGTTACTATCATTTTCTGCTTGTGGGCCAAATTCAGCCCGTGGTTACAGTCGGCCCATTTGTGGCCCGATAATACATTTGGTCATTTTCATGTAAAAAAAACCGTTGGGCTGTTTTCATAGAGTTATCAAATACGACCTATTAACGACCCATTATTGTCCATGAATAGTATGGCCCATGATTGGCGAAATGATGATACTCCCCGTAGAAGGCCCATGGATCCTACGGCCCGTAAAAGTCCCATGAATTGTACTGCCCGTAGAAGGCCCATGGATCCTATGGCCCGTATAGAGGGCCAATGGATCCTACGGCCCGTAGAAGGCCCATGGATCATACGGCCCGCAGAAGGCCCATGGTTACAATAGTTCGTGTGTTGCCATGATTATTTTGGCCTAGTTTCCAAAGATAGGTTATTGTGGCCACTAGAAAAACACAGAAAAAGAACTGCAGTGACTACAAGCAAATAACTAAACAAGACAATAAGGAAATAAATAAGCAAGCAATTAACGTTAGCCTATTACCGCTATTACACATATTACATCAATTGGGCATCAAAGTTCACCACCAGTGCAAATATAGGGAACAAAGCATCATATTACATACACTGGCCGTCAAAATTGGCCACCAGTGCAATTAAACGCAGAAGCAAAACAAGATCATAACTGAAACAACTTCAGAAGAGTTCAAGAAATGTGGTATCCACCATGCTGGCAATAAGCTTAGCAAGCTTATTAGCTTTGTCCTGTTTGGCTCTAAAATCCTCCAACGCTTGCTGTTGCACCAGAAAGTATGCATCTGAATGCTCTAGGGCCTTCCGCAGTCCTTCCACTTCTTGTCGCAGCACAGCTGATCGATGTCTTTCAGCTTGTAGTTGAGACTCAATAAACCGAATTAATTCAGACAGTGAGTTTGAATAGCTTGTGCAAGCGGTAGTGGCCAGTAACTCCAACACTAGACCAAGACAGGACTTTGGGGTTATCTGACTGTCTTCGACATAGTCTTCCTTAGCTGTTTTATCAGCTTTTTTGGAGACCAACAAGGATGTGTCACTATCCTGAACCTTATCTGCATTACTTCCTTTACCATTGCTTAATAAGGCACTCTCCCCCAATATTCTGTCAGCATTCTAAAAGAAGAAACAAGTAGACACATAACAATTTAGCATGTACTAGTATATGAAACTCATTTTGGTGAACCAGTTCATTAGTAAGGTGGACATGATTAAACTACCAAGTCTTCTATTGCCAAGTACTAGTATATAATAAAAGCATCAAACAAACATATATCTATGTCCTATGGTCACTTCATTGTCTTGCCAAATCAAAATAGAGACATGGTTCAAATCATATCAGTTCAAGACAAAGCAGCAGTGAAAGAATACAAAGCGTGGGAAACTACACGACACAACAAGATTTCAGATGGGTACCACGGGTCTACATGTACAACAACACTATTTGCTTTGTTGTGATGCTAGTAGTGTGCATGATATGAGAAGTCAACTGTATACACAATTGAAATTGAAATCAATAGAGCTATTGATAAGAGCAAGCCTGTTAAAGAAACATGCGTGAACATACCTACCGTGCCATTGGAGTTTCAATTGGAATCTACAATTTAAAAATAAGTTTATATGAGCAAATACAGTGATACAAGAGCAAAGCAGTATGCACGATAGCAATCGTAGTTAAAAAAGGCGCGCCTAAGCGAGCGGTTAAGCGCGCCTAGGCTCTAGGCGTTGGCGAAACGCATTTACATAATATGTGCATAACTCCGCATAAGCATGCGTTTTGGTCAGTAAAGCGCAAGGCGGTGGCAAAACGCAAAATTAACGCCTAGCGCTTTTTGGAAGTATGATAGCAATGGAATCTTAAATTAGAACAGTTGTTCTTCAGGTTTAGGTACTTGTTCTACATGAACAGAGTACAGTAAGACGCAAGAATATAGTACTTAAAAATAGAAAATGAGGTCATAGACCTTACCACATTCTTGGTTCGGGACCAGTACCGAACAAGGCGTTCCCAGTCATCGTCTAGTAAATGTGTCTCAGGAGAACGTAAGGGAATTTGATGAGTTTCTTTGCCGGTGAAGTACGTTTTCTTCAGGTAATTTCGATACTGCCACCAAGCATTCTTGAAGATAGCAGAGGTATTAGCACATGTTACCTCATCCTGAGTTTCCAAATCGGTCCTTCTCTATAGAGAAAAATGGGAAAATTTGTTGTATTATAACCATCGTGGGGGTAGGATGTATGGGACAAAGCAATGTAATTGCCATGAATAACATTACTTACACATAACTCCTGGACAAACACCTGCAACTAGCATTTTCCTTCATCTTCAGTATAATATTTCCAATATGGGAAGATACGCACATACGAGTTAACAACATCAAATGCGATAGATGCTAAAGTACGACTAGCTGGTTGTGCTTCCTCCACAGGAATAGGCGTACTAACTAGTGGAGTTGGGGTTCGCCGTGGTAGTACTGGCCCTTTGGGCACTGGAGCTGCCTTACTAACTGCTCTTGTTTGGGAGCTTTGTGGTGGAGATGGTGCTGTGTCAACATGAACTGGGTTACTATCTGCTGGGGTTGGGGTTAGATTTGGTGAAGTTGGTTCTCTGTCCATCGCAGTAGGGGTACAATCTGCGAGAGTTTGGGTTATGTGTGGTAGGGCCGGTTCTCGTGCATGTACAACCGGGGTGCTATCTCCACCAAGAGGTAGCATTGTTTTATTTGAAGACCGTGTTTTTAGTCCGCTAGATGCTCGCATCACCCGCTCCAATTCAAATGGCTGATAAACAGGAAACATAGTTGAATGTACAAACATTGTATGAGGGACATATGCAATAGATAGTGTGGAAAAAAGAGGACATGAAATAGTTGACATGTATATTGTTTAACTAAAACGGATAGCATGACATAATTTCACATATATGATGTCTATCTAAACTAGATAGCATAGCATAACATAATTCAAAGATATGATGAATAACTAAAACGTCATGCCAAGTTAGAGCATACACCACGATGGGGGAATATGACTGGTCATCTGTCTCTGAATCCATCTCTGTGGAGCTATCGGGACCCAACAAGAGATCTGCTTCGACAGGTAGCACTGTCTGCTCTGAAGGCCTTGTTTTCACTCCAGATTTTTCAATCTCCCACCAAAATGGCTGATTCACGGGAAGAGTAGTTTAATGTAAAAACATTGTCGACAAATGGAAATGTAATATAGAAAAGGATGGGCAAGATATCATTCAAATATATCATGCCTGGTTAAACAGGATGGCATTGCACATTTCACATATATTATGGTTGGATAAAAGACATGAGACTGTATAATTCTCATATATGATATAGAAACTAAACAGGTGGCGACAGAACATGTCTGAACTAAGCAGATGACATATATGATGTCAAAAGTAGGCACTGCAAGGCAACATATGCATGATATGACTAACATCATCATTCCAAGGTAGAGCAAACACCTTGGGGGGTAAATATAAGTGGTCAGCGGCGTCTGAATCCGCCTCAGAACAGATATCTTCCTCTGGATTACAATCTGGAGAGGGGTGGGGAGGGTTTGCCATTGAACCCACCATGGAGCGATGTCTGCATGACATTGTATTGCCGCGCAAAACTCTTCTCTTTTTCTCTAGATGTTCAACATGACTGTGTACAATATTTGACATGCATATGAAAAAAAATATGGCGAGATTATGTAAGGAGAGCATGCAGAAATTTAGAGTGATGGTAACAACCAGTGGATGGATCCAAAAATAATGATAGCAGGCTGATGATTTGTAACATCCCAATTTTACTAAATTAGGATGATATTAGATCATTCATATGCATCTCATATTTCTATTGCATCATTTGCTCTTTTTAAATTTTGGATAATTATGCAACTAAAGGCAAATTTTGGAGTGGAGATAACATGACTTCTCCCCTGTTTTAAAAATGTTCATAATGTCCAGAATATTATTTCCAGTTCATCTGTTATGTTCTGGTATTTTTATTAATCTCCAAAATATTTTATTTGATTGTTTTATTGCTGTTTGAGTGGCCAATTGCATCAAAATGATTTTACAAAATTGCATTAATTTTGGAACTAGTGTTCCTGTAGTTTTTATTGATAGGGCTATTTTTACTCTATGTCTAGGTATTTTTATCTAGATTTTATCCTGTGTATTTTATTTTATTTATTTTGGTTTTGCTGCTGGTAGTGTTAAAAAAAGAGAAGCGAGCCGACCGGCCAACTAGCCAGAGGCCCAGCCCACCAGCCAGTCAGCCAGCGCGACCGACCGCTGCGGCCCACCAAGGCCCACACCGCTGCAGCCCACTACAGCCGCAACCACCGAAGCGGTACGCACCGCACCGCCCGACCCAACCCGCATTGCGCCCGACCCACCACTCTCTCTCACTGCCAGCGGGCCCCACCCTTGTTCCTCTTCCTCACCGAGCCAGACATCACACGCGCGCACCGCACGCACACCGAGGCCGACCCAGATCGATCCGGCGCCTGGCTTGACTCCGCGCACGCCCGAGACGTCTAGGGCGAGCCCAAGCCCTAGCGCAGACCCCCCAGCCCTTCTCTCCTTTTCCTCGTTCGCACGCACTGCCCCAGCCGTTCGGATCTCGCGGAGGAGCGCCGCCGCCTGCCGCCGTTCGCCAACGTTCCCGTCACCGTAAGAGCTTTCCCCGCAGAAGCGCTTGTACCCTTGGACTCCCCGCTGCTTTGCGCGTTGTTTTGACACCTTATCCTCGCCAGGAGCTCGCCCGAGCGAGAGGAACAAGCAGACCGCCGCCGCCAGAGTTCATGCCATCACCGCCAACGCTACAAACCGCCTCACCGCCGTCCGACACCACCACCACCTCCGCCACTCACCTCCGCGTCCGCCCGTACCCTCCAAGTCGCCGGAGCCCCGCCGCCGACGCCCGAGCCACCGCCGCCGCTGTTTTGTCGCCTGGTGAGCACACGCTGCCGTCCAATCGCTCGGTGTCACGTGGCAAGTTCTACAGGAGCATCTACAGGAGTTCCCGCACTGTACCCAGGCGATTTTTGTTGCTTTTTGTCTTTTTCTTAGTTTTCCTCAAATCTTCAAATAGCCATATCTTTTAGTGTATGTATCCAAATTAGGTGATTCTTTTTCCTGTGCACTCGCAATGACCAGTAGAATACCACAGTACCAAGTTTGCACATGTTTGCGCAATTCAAATTTGAATACGTTTGAATTCGAATCAAATCTTCCGGAGGCCGTATCTTTTAAACCGTCTATCCGAATCGAGTGTTTCTTTTTGAATTATGATCGTAGTGCTGTGTAGGTGATCTGTACATGTTGTTTTGCTGTTGTTGTTGAATTTTAAAATGATTTTCTTGCTGTTGGATTTATTTTGGCTTTATTGGAGTTTCGGTGATTGATTTGTTATATTGTGTGAAACGTGTAGATTGTCCGGAGTGCGACGCAAGCTATTGTCAGGAGTGTGACCTTTTGAACCAGAACCAAGGCAAGTTACATGTTGATCATCCTTTACCTATTGTTTTTCTATGCATTGTAGGTTATGCCACACCACAAATTTATGCATTATAGGATTGTGATAATTTGAGCTATTGTTGAGCTATCTCCCATCTTTGCAAATCGTGGTAGATATAGTTTTGCTATGCTTGTAGACGGGGTTGGTTCCTGTATACATTGAGCTTATGTGAGGATTATTAATATTTAACAAACTGAGTAGTAACTCAGGACTTAACTCACCTCTGGGCAAAAGTGGTATTGATGGGTAGTTTCAAGAACATCATGGTTTATACCCTCTGAATGTAAGTGGACGTCCGCCCAGGCTCAAAAAGATCAGACAGACTTAATGACTAGTAGCTTCCATGCGCGACCACTAGCTAAATGGGCTCTGGCTTAGTTGAGTAGGTTGTGGGATCCTCGCCCAGGTATGCTAGCAGATTTAGATATGGATAGGTGTACCGGCCGCCGGGGGTGGAGGTGACTACTTCTGAAAGACTTCGTCACAATCTTCGGGTTGAGTCTAGTGGGTAAAGTGTGCAAAACTCTGCCGAGTAATAAAACTAATCATGATTAGCCGTGTCCCCGGTTATGTATATTTTGAGCCACTATGCCATTACAGTTGTTGGATGATCTTGACAGATGTGACACTTAATAATATTTGTGGGCAACTTAATAAATGGGTAGGTTGAAGTTGATTTTGCCAACTCAACCGTGTGCAATTAATGGTAGTAATAAAAGAACTAAATGAAAAATTGACTATTAGGTAGTTATGAGGACAAAATCATCTTTCTACAAAATAAACCCCAAGCCTTCCTTTGTTGTTCTATGCATATACATGTAGGTCTGCTTTATTACTTCTCCTATGTAACTTGCCAATACATTCAATGTATTGACCTATACGGCTGCAACGTCTCATGTTGCAGGATTTTCAGACGAGGAGTAAGGTACCGTTAGGGTCGCGAGTGTGCACTCAGCATCGCCAGTTGGGCTATGATGGGACTCATCGTTATTTTCTGCTACTTTCTACTGTGTGATTGAATAATAGCTAGCCATGAGCTATGCAGATTGTTTTATTTTATATACTCTGGATCATACGTTGTAATAAATGATGCACTTGTATTGTGGTATTCATCTATATTGTGTGTGCTAGCGAGTTCGATCCAGGGACTAGCACGGTAAGCATAGAGACTCAAATCCTTCGAGGGTTGGTCGTTACAGATGGTATCAGAGCAGTGTGTTGACTGTAGGACGTGACCCTAGAAAATGGATTAGAAAAGCCATATGAGTGAAGATTCTTTTATAAGCTAGTTATACTTTTTACTGTTTATTAGTTCACCCGTCAAGTATCTTGAACAGTTAAGTAGGAACTAGTGCTGAGACCACCATTTATGCTTGTTTTATTTTGCAACGTTATCGTGTTAGCGTATCTGATTATGTCCACTTTCGTGGTATGGAGATACTAGATTTTTGCTTGATTGGTAGCTTGTTTGTTAGGTTTACCTCGTCAAAATTATTCGACTATACACACACACACACACACACACACACACACACACACACACACACACACACATATATATATATATATATATATATATTATTGTTCTTGTTTGTCTGTTTGTTTGTTGGTGATATTTGTTGTTGAGTTTTGCTGCTTTGTATTGCCTTGATCATATATGCATATGGGTAGAATATATTTATATCTATAGCTTTGGCCCTATTATATCTATAACTCTTCTATGCTTGCTCACCAGATGCCGCCGAGGCGTGATAATAGGCGCAATGCTGCAGGAGGAGACAACAATGGCAATGAAATACCGCCATACATGCAGCAGTTGCTTCAGGGGCAGACACAGTTGATCCAGTTGCTTGTGCAGAACCAGAACAACCAGAACAACAACAACAACCCGCCACCCATGGATATGCTTATCAGGTTCCTGAGGTTGAATCCTCAGAGGTTCTCCAGTTCCCCTGAACCTATTGTGGCTGATGATTGGCTCCGTGCAGTCACTAGGAACCTGGAGACGAATGGATGCACAGATGCAGAGAGGGTGAGGTTTGCCTCACATTTGTTGGAGGGTCCTGCCGTAGCTTGGTGGGACAACTACTTGGTCTCTTATCCCATTGCTGGTATCACTTGGACTTAGTTTTAGACTGCTTTTCGTGCTGCACATGTGTCTGCTGGTGCTATGAGTTTGAAAAAGAAGGAGTTTCGCAGTTTGCGGCTGGGATGACACACAGTTAATGCGTATGTGGATGAATTTAATAATATTGCACGTTATGCTCCTAATGATGTTAACAGTGATGCAGCTAGGCAGGAGAAATTCTTGGAGGGCCTAAATGATGTGTTGAGCCTTCAGTTGACAGTGGCCACTTTTGATAATTGTCAGGAGCTGATTGATAAGTCTATTATGCTCGAGGGGAAGCATCAGGCCATAGAGAATCGCAAGAGGAAGTACAACAACAATAACCGTTATAATTCAGGACCACAGTAGAAGCCACGCACTTCATATCAGGGTAATGGAGGTAATGGGCATCATCATCATCATGGAGGTAATGGACATAATCATCATGGAGGGAATGGCCACAACCATAATGGCCACCATAATCACAATGGGAACAAGAGTAACAATGGCAATGTCAAAGGTAATGGTAATTGTAATGGTAATAGAGGGAGTAATAACCAGAGCCACCAGAGTGTGCCTGTGCAGAGGGACATTAGCCAGGTTCAGTGCTATAAGTGTAGGCAGATGGGCCACTACTCCAACACTTGCCCAGAGAGCAAGAACGGTAATGGAATTCTGAAGTCAGCAAGCCAAACCCCTTCCAAAAGGGTCATGTTAACCATGTTAATGTGGAGGAGGTTTATGATGAACATGATGCCGCGATTGGTAAGTTCTTGATTAATTCGGTACCTGCACTCGTTCTTTTTGATTCTGGTGCATCACATTCATTCATCTCACGGGTATTTGTGGATAAACATAAGCTGCCTACCGTAGTACTTAAGTCACCTATTCTAGTAAGTTCTCCGGGGGCTGAGATGGCAACAAGTTTGGGATGCTTTCAGATGCCTTTATCCATTGGGAAGCATGTTTTTCCCACAGATTTGGTTATATTGAAGTCACAGGCTCTAGATATTATTTTGGGTATGGACTGGTTGACCAAATATAAAGGTCTTATTGATTGTGCCAGTTGATCTATTACTCTCAGTGCACCAGGAGGTAAGAGGATCAGATATGTATGTAAGTATAAGCATAATCAGGTGGAAGTGAACTCTCTTAAGGGGGGTAGTCTGGAAGATGTGCCAGTTGTGAGGGACTACCAGGATGTGTTTCCAGAGGAGTTGCCAGGTATGCCACCAGATAGAGACATTGAGTTTCTTATTGATTTAATACCAAGCACTGGACCTATTGCAAAGAGACCGTATAGAATGCCTCCTCAGGAGTTGGAGGAATTGAAGAAGGAGATAAGGGAATTGCAGGAACAAGGATTTATTCGCCCAAGTTCATCACCTTGGGGAGCTCCAGTTTTGTTTGTGGAGAAGAAAGATGGGACCTTGAGGATGTGTGTTGATTATCGTTCTCTGAATGAGGTAACCATTAAGAATAAGTATCCCCTGCCTATGATAAATGATCTGTTTGACTAGTTGGAGGGAGCTATCGTGTTTTCTAAGATTGATCTTCGTTCTGGTTATCATCAATTAAAGATTCGTGAGCAAGATATTCCAAAGACTGCTTTTACTACGAGGTATGGGTTGTATGAATATACTGTTATGTCATTTGGATTGACTAACGCTCCTGCATACTTCATGAATATGATGAACAAGGTGTTTATGGAGTTCTTGGATAAATTTGTGGTTGTTTTCATTGATGATATATTGTTGTTCTCCAAGAATAAGCAAGAGCATGAGGTACATCTGCGTTTGGTGATGGAGAAGCTGAGGGAACATCAGTTGTATGCCAAGTTCAGCAAATGTGAATTTTGGCTGGATGAGGTAGCATTCCTTGGACATGTTGTGTCAGATAATGGAGTTGTAGTTGATCCATCTAAGGTTGCTGCAGTTACAGAGTGGGAGACACCCACAATAGTTGGGGAAATTCGCAGCTTCTTGGGCCTTGCAGGTTATTACAGGAGGTTTATTGAGAACTTATCTAAAATTGCAAAGCCTATGACTGAATTGTTGAAGAAGGAGAAAAAGTTTGTTTGGACTGATGAATGTGAAGCCAGCTTTCAGGAATTGAAGCAACGTTTGGTTACAGCACCAGTCTTAATTCTGCCTGATATACATAAGGACTTCCAGGTATATTGCGATGCTTCTCGTCAAGGACTTGGGAGTGTTTTGATGCAGGAAGGTAAAGTTGTTTCATATGCTTCACCTCAGCCTAAGAATCATGAGCATAATTATCCTACACATGATTTGGAGTTAGCCTCAGTTGTGCATGCATTAAAAACTTGGAGGCAGTATCTTATTGGTAATCATTGTGATATATTTACTGATCATAAGAGCTTGAAGTATATTTTTACTCAGAAGGATTTGAACCTCATGCAGAGGAGATGGTTGGAACTTATTAAGGATTATGATTTAAATGTGCAGTATCATCCTGGTAAGGCTAATGTTGTTGCTGATGCATTGAGTCGTAGGAGCCATGTTAATGCAGTTGATATTAATGATATGCCACAAGAGTTATGTGAACAGTTCAGGGATCTCAGGTTGGAGATGGTTCCTAAGGGATATTTGGCAACACTTGAGGTAAAGCCTACTTTGCTTTACAGGATCAGGGAAGCTCAAAAGGGTGATAAAGAAATTGCTACAATAAAAGAGAATATGACTAAAGGTAAGGCAGAAGGTTTCCATGAGGATGAACATGGGACCATATGGTTTGAGAAGCGTATTTGTGTACGGCAAGATGCAGACATCAGGAAGTTGATTCTTCAGGAGGCACATGATTCACCTTATTCTATTCACCCAGGTAATACTAAGATGTATTTGGACTTGAGGGAAAGATTTTGGTGGCCTAGCCTGAAGAGGGAAATTGTTGGATATATTGCCACGTGTGATGTGTGCCGGAGAGTTAAAGCAGAACATCAGAGGCCGGCAGGTTTGTTACAACCATTGCCTATACCTGAGTGGAAATGGGATCAGATTGGTATGGACTTCATTATAGGTTTACTCAGGACTCGGTCAGGTTATGATTCTATTTGGGTAATTGTTGATCGCTTGACTAAAGTTGCTCACTTAATTCCGGTAAAGACTACTTATACCAGTGCTTAGCTAGCTAAAGTTTATATGTCTAAAATTGTTTGTCTCCATGGAGTTGAATATGATGAGAAGTTGGATGCTTGATAATTGTTTTGAGATATGAGGATAGTGATATTAGAGTCATGATAGTGGAGTTATTATGAAATTGAGAAATGTTTGTGTTAAGGTTAGTGATTCTCATAGCATGCACATATGGTGAACCGCTATGTGACGAAGTTAGAGCCTGGGGTATTTGTAAAGTGTCAACCTTTGTGTGGAGGTCGGGGGCGCGCGATGGTTAACTCCTACCAACCTCCCCCCTAGGAGCATGTGTTGATTGCTTTGTTTTGATGACTTGTAGATTTTTGCAATAAGTATATGAGTTCTTAAGACTAATGTTGAGTCCATGGATTATACGCACTCTCACCCTTCCATCATTGCTAGCCTCTCTTGTACCGCGCAACTTTCGCTGGTACCATACACCCACTATATATCCTTCCTCAAAACACCCACCATATTATTCCTCAAAACAGCCACCATACCTACCTATCATGGCATCTCCATAGCCATTCCTAGATATATTGCCATGCAACTTTACATCGTTCTGTTCATATGACACACATCATATTGTCATATTGCCATGCATGATCATGTAGTTGACATTGTATTTGTGGCAAAGCCACCATGCATAATTTTTCATACATGTCACTCTTGATTCATTGCACATCCCGGTACACCGCCGGAGGCATTCATATAGAGTCATACTTGTTCTAGTATCGAGTTGTAATATCGAGTTGTAATTTAATGAAAGTGTGATGATCATCATTATTAGAGCATTGTCCCATGTGAGGAGAGGCTAAATCAATAAAGCCCCTCCACAAAAAAAAGGCCAAAGAAAAAAAGGCCCAAAAAAAAGAAAAAAAAGGACAATTGCTACTATCTTTTTCCACACTTGTGCTTCAAAGTAGCACATGTTCTTCATGATAGAGAGTCTCATGTTTAGTCACTTTCATATACTAGTGGGAATTTTCATTATAGAACTTGGCTTGTATATTCCAACGATGGGCTTCCTCAAATGCCCTAGGTCTTCGTGAGCAAGCAAGTTGGATGCACACCCACTAGTTTCTTTTGTTGAGCTTTCATACATATTTAGCTCTAGTGCATCCATTGCATGTCAATCCCTACTCACTCACATTGATATCTATTGATGGGCATCTCCATAGCCCGTTGATACGCCTAGTGGATGTGAGACTATCTCCCTCCTTTTTATCTTCTCCACAACCACCTCTCTATTCCACCCATAGTGCTATGTCCATGGCTCATGCTCATGTATTGCGTGAAAGTTGAAAGGTCTGAAAGAATAGAGTATGAAAACAAGTGCTTGGCTGAAATCGGGGTTGTGCATGATATGAATATTTTGTGTTATGAAGAGGGAGCATAGCTAGACTATATGATTTTGTAGGGATAACTTTCTTTAGCCCTAATATTTTCAGAAGACATGATTTCTTTGTTAGTATGCTTGAAGTATTATTGTTTCTTATGTCAATATAGATTTTTGTCTTGAATCTTTCAGATCTGAACATTCATGCCACAATTAAGAGAATTACATTGAAAAACTATGTTGGTTAGCATTCCACATCAAAAATTCTGTTTTTATCTTTTACCTACTCGATGACGAGCAGGAATTAAGCTTGGGGATGCTTGATACGTCTCCAACGTATCTATAATTTTTGATTGTTCCATGCTATTATTTATGATGTTTTGGATTTTAATGGGCTTTTTTATACACTTTTATATTATTTTTGGGACTAACCTACTAACCCAAAGGCCCAGTCCAGATTGCTGTTTTTTGCCTGTTTCAGGGTTTTACAGAAAAGGAATATCAAACGGAGTCCAAACGGAATGAAACCTTCGGGAGAGATATTTTTGGAGAAAATCACGCACGGGAGACTTGAGAACCACGGAGTAGGGGCCACGTGGTGCCCACGAGGGTGGGAGGCGCCCCCCTAGGGTGCACCCCCTGCCTCATGGGTCCCACGTAAGGCCCCCGATGCCGTCCTTCCTCCTATATAAGCCTACGTACCCCGAAACCATCAGAACAACAGAGAAAACCCTAGTTCCACCATTATAACCTTATGTTCCCATGGGATCCCATCTTGGGGCCTGTTCCGGAGCTCCGCCGGAGGAGGGATCTACCACGAAGTGCTTCTACATCATCATCATCGCCTCACCATGAGTTGTGAGTAGTTTACCACAGACCTTCGGGTCCATAGATAGTATCTAGATGGCTTCTTCTCTCTCTTTGGATCTCAATACAAAGGTCTCCTCGGTCTTCGAGGAGATCCATTCGATGTAATCTCTTTTTGCGGTGTGTTTGTCGAGATCCGATGAATTGTGGGTTTATGATCAAGATTATCTATGAGAAATATTTGGTTCTTCTCTGAACTCTTTATGTATAATTATAATATCCTTGCAAGTCTCTTCGAATTATTGGTTTGGTTTGGCCTACTAGATCTATAGTTCTTGCAATGGGAGAAGTGCTTGGCTTTGGGTTCAATCTTGCGGTGTCCTTTCCCAGTGACAGTAGGGGCAGCAAGGCACGTATTGTATTGTTGCCATCGAGGATAAAAGATGGGGTTTATATCATATTGCTTGAGTTTATCCCTCTACATCATGTCATCTTTCTTAAGGCGTTACTCTGTTCTTATGAACTCAATACACTAGATGCATGCTGGATAGTGGTCGATGTGTGGAGTAATAGTAGTAGATGCAGAATCGTTTTGGTCTACTTGTCTTGGACTTGATGCTTATATACAATGATCATGCCTAGATAGTCTCATAATTATTCGCAATTCTATCAATGCTTGATAGTAATTTGTTCACCCACCATAGAATATCGCTATCATGAGAGAAGCCACTAGAGAACACTATGGCCCCCGGGTCTATTCTCAACATATCAATCTACACCTACTTTACTTTTTCCGCTTTTACTTTCTGTTCTTATAACCAACAATACCAAAAATATAAACTATCATCTCTATCAGATCTCACTTTCGTAAGTGACCGTAAAGGGATTGGCAACCCCTTATCGCATTGGCTGCGAAGTTCTTATTTGTTTGTGCAGGTGCGAGGGACTCGCGCGTGGTCTCCTACTGGATTGATACCTTGGTTCTCAATAACAGAGGGAAATACTTACGCTACTGTGCTGCATCTCCCTTTCCTCTTCGAGGGAATACAACGCAAGCTCGAGAAGTAGCAACGGGGTCCAGGGCACTGCTCTGTTGTGATGGATCGTTCTGTCGTTGGAGCAGCCCCGGTGAGCCGTAAGACGTCAAGGCTGAAGTAGCACAAGACAAACATCGTCAATCTCAAGTGGGATTCTAATAGCATCTCCAATAGATGATGTAAAATAGATGTAAATTTTACATCACCAAAAACCACCTGACTACAACAGATGAGGTAAAAACTGTGGACTCTGAACTTAACTGTCAAAACTGAAATTTACTGTGGAATCTGAATGTTACTGTCGAAACTAAACGCAATGGTAGCAGAGAGGCACTTGACATGTAGTTTAGGGAGGGCCTGTAGTTCATCTTCAACCTGCATCCCCTGAGCCGCCAGCCATCACCGGCCGAACCGCCGGCCCCAGCGCTGCCTCGCCGCCCTGAAACAACTCCCCACCGCCGGTCCGCCGCCACCCCGGCCAGCCCTATAGGGCCCCGTCCCCACCCTGAACAATAAGATAGATAGTGGGGTACCTCTCCGGTGAGCCCCCGTCCCCGCTGCGGGTGGTTCTTCCTTAGCTCCAGCGAGCCCCCCCACCCCCTGAAAATTGACTGACCCAAAAGTTGATTCAGTCGACTGAAGTGTAGTTAAATCAGAGCAGAGCAGCAACACGAGCGAGGGGGAGAACAACAGCAGTAGCGCAAGCGAGTGAGCGAGAGCCGGAGCGGCAGCAGCTGGGCGAGTGAGCGATCGAGCAAGAGCCGGAGCAACATCAGCAGCGCGAGCGAGCGAGTGAGAGCCGGAGCAGCAGCAGCTGATCCAGCTAGTATGGATGCCGCCACCGAAGGGGCCTTGCACCGGGGGAGAGCCACCGTGGAGATGGAGCACCGTCGGCGCCGGGAGTTCGAGCTAAGGAGAAGGTGCGACGCGATGAGTGTACAACCTCTTTGGTGGCGCCGAGTAGGCCTCGGCTTCGTCCGAGGAGTCGGTGAGGATGCTGCGGTTCCGGTGGAGCAGGTTAAGGCGGCGCTGTGGGGATGGAGCAGCCGCGATATATGGGGCGATCGTCGGAGCAGCTCCTTGGAGGTGGAGGATGGGGCGGCTGAACCGACAGGACGACGAGATGGACGATGGATCCTCATCCGGGGAGGTGGACGAAGGACGTCGAGCTGTTGCGGTGGATGACATCGTCGGGGAAGAGGCTCTGGCTGGGCAATGGTGATATGGCGGAAGGAGGAGGGTGGTGTTTCGCAGCTGTAGCGGAGAGGTTATGGCGGCCTGGGATTTAGAATGGCAAAAAGGAGGCGATGGAGACGCGCTTGTCCAAAATGTAGGGTGTGTTACAAAAGTACCCCCCACCGATTTGAACTAGCGGCCCTTTCGGCTAAGGGTTAGAAGGGGGATTTCGCTTGTCGGGATTTGGCAGCTGGAGGGAGTTTTCGCGCTCGTTGTAATTTCGGGATAGCAAGGCGCGGGTTGTGAAGGCGCCAGTTTTGGGAGCATGATATCTGAATTTGCGGGATATAACAAGGCGCGTGTTGAATTTTAGGGACAAGCCTAACGTGTAATATTGTACTTGTACGTACCAAATCAATTCGCACTTCCCTCAACCAAAAAGAAAACGAAAAACACAAAACTATTCACACCACACAAAGAGAGAGTCTTGCCCCATTTTACTATAAAAATGCTATTTAAAGCTACTCATACCAACAATTTAGTGCAATTAAATGCTATCCGATAGTATGAATCCATGATATGTCCAATTAATTTTTTTCGCTTGCTGTATAATGCATGTAACCTACTCATACCAACATTTTAGTGCATTCCAAATGTCTATACTACCGCTGCAATTCGAACTGAATTTGAATTCATTTCTCTATTTCAATAACAATCTACAATCATGATTGTTGCCAACTTCAACCATCATTCGTGTATTACTACCTCCTTTCAGGTTTATAGGGCTCAATTCAAAAATCTCACCAACAAGATATATGATGAGTGGTGGAACAATTTTTGTAGTTTGTAAAGGCACACAATTTATGCACTCGTTTTCCTCACAATTTTATGTTTACCAATGCATTAATTGCGATGCATGCATACATAAAATACGTGCATTGGTAAATTTTCTGTTAATCTTTGCATGCAATGATTTAATGCACCTTGAAATCTGAACATGTGATGGGGAACAATCAAATTGAGCCTTATAAAATGAAAAATCTAAAATTTTGAGATAAGCCCTATAAACCGGAAAGGAGGGAGTACCTTAATAACACACCACATGATTACTATAGAGATAGATATGAACTATGTGTACTACATGAACTCGAATTCTGTTTTTTGAATACACTTGATGTTGATTCCAAATAATAGTACATTTGGTGTACTAACTATATATTCATAATCTAAGCGATGTTCCATACGTGTACACCGTGTTTATCACACATAGTATAGTGCCCCGCCCCCTACATTATGACAAGTATTTAGACCTGAGCTGCAAAAGCCACACATTAGCCCAAATTATGATCAATGTTCTATATGTTATACGTAGTACTAGCAAGATGCCCATGCGTTCCACAGAACATCAACATGATCAAGGGGAGGCCTAATTTGCAAATATGGAGAGGGGTGTGGGTATCTTTTTTCAAAAATTCCATAGTTTCCTTCCTATTCGTCAGATATAAATCGGACGGCCTATATTGCAGGATGGAACCATCATCAACAACTCTATTTTTTATAAGAGTAGAGATAAAATATATTATATGTAGTATAACATGTTCATAACCACACCATGTGTATCACCGTTATATATATTCACACATGCGTCGGTGTAAAACACTATGATAAATTCTTAAAATATCCGAATTTGCTTTTTATAATGAAGTATGATCTCGATTCGTCTTTTACAACCACACAATCCTCTTATCTTTGTAGCTAGCTAGAGCTAACTTTCTCTCGTGCATGCAGATGCCCGCATCCCTCTCACCCTCCCTCAGCATTCTCTAGCTCCATCACGCAAATTCGTCTTTTCACTTTAGGTCGTTCACCCACGGTGTGTGTAGGCCCCCCAACTCCTTCTTTATGGCAGACATCGATCGATATGCCTCTCTAGCTAGGTGTGCCTAGCACAAAACACAAGCTTCCCCTCTTCTCTTATCACCGTCCATGCCTCACTCCCACCACTCTTTTCATCGATCTCGTACTCGCACACTCCTCCCCCCTCGATATAGTATGACTCTCGCACCACCTCCTAGATGCATCCCTCTCTCTCTATCTTCTCCCCGTGCCTCATTTGCTTCTAACACACACATGCATGTATACCAGTCGATCTCCCAACATATACCTAGGTCGACTTTAACTATTCCCCCCATCGATCGACGTGCCTCACAAGTTATGTCTCTCCTTTCTCTGACAAAGGATGATTGATCTTCCTATGTAGTTATGCCTGCTTACCACAGCCATATCGCCCCCTCATCATTCGTGCATGCCTCCTGACCCGTCTCTCACACGCACGTGCACAGATAGGCAGCCATCCCATCTCTTATTGATATTGCAGGCGTGCCCTCCGGTTGTTTTGCAAGCCTATCCCACCATTTGTTAGAAGCAAATCCACTACCACCCCCTCCAACACTCTAGCTCTGTCACTCTCCCAACCTTATTCCTCTCCTACACATATGCGTGGATGCCAATCGATCTCCCTTAATACATGAGGTAGATCGATATCCCTTAATACATGAGGTAGGTGTAATGCCCAGTATGCGACTATGTCTCCCACGTGTCGAGGCACGACTTAAAGACATAAGCGCATACTAGAATGATCTCAAGTATGGTATCTTTGCACATCTCATGTAAAATTCAGGGATGAAATTGTGAAAGATAGTTTCCTTACACTCGCCACGTCACACAATGAATACAATAGCATACATCATCCAAAGAACACAGGGTCCGGCTACGGACGAAATCCAAAACGAGAAAGATACCATAAAACACAAGCCCGGATCCTCCTAGTAAGAACCACTACCGATCGTCGGGATAAGAAACATAGTAACGTCCACGCTCTTCATCGAACTCCCACTGAAGTTCTGAACCGTCTCCTGCATTGTTCTTAGCGGTACCTGCATCTGGTGTGTGTTGAATCTGTGAGCCACAAAGGACTCAGCAATCCCGTTCTCGGGTATCAAAACTACCAAGGCCTTAGGTGTGGAAAGGCTATCAAAGTGTTTGCGGCAGCACTAAGCACTAGCTTACAAGTTTAGAGCGAGAAGAGAACAAGTGCCAACGATCGCCAAGTTGATCAAGAAGTGATCCTAGCTACTCACAATCAAACATAACCCCACCGTGTTCACTTCCCGATGCCCTTCAGAAAGAGACCATCACGGTTACTCACACATGTAGTGTATTCTTATGAAAAAGGTGTCAAGTTATCTACAACCGGATATTAACAAATTCCCATCTGTCACAAAACCGCGGGCACGGCTTTCCAAAAATCAAACCCTGCAGGGGTGTCCCAACTTAGCCCATCACAAGCTCACGATCCGTGGAGTCGCAACTCCAAAGTGGGAAGACCCGAGTATCCTCGGAATCCCGTGCTCAAGATATTTCGACAAAGGTAAAACTAATCCAGCAAGACCTCCCGGCGTTCCGACACCCTGATAGTAGCCACGCGTATCTCGTCTCAGGCCACGACCGGATGGGAAAAGCTACGGGTGTATACCAGACCTTGGGTTTCCCCGAGGTGGCCTCGCAAGTTGCCCAGTTTGGACCAACACTTATGAGGAACACTGGCCCGGGTTGTTAATTAAGAACTCGGGTTTGCAACGCCCTATGCAAGTTTTAGTTATTAGGCAAATGTAAAACCAATGTTGGGCGTTGCTGGAAAAGCTTTAAACAGAGCGAATTATCAAGGGGGCCCATAAACCCCAACCGTGTTAGGAACGCAAAATCAAGGAACATAACACCGGTTTATCGGTTCCTAAGGTGGCATGAGTGGAACAAAACACCAAGCAAAAAGGCTTAGCCTTCCACCCATTACCAATATATAGGTGAATTAGTTTATCAGGTATTTATATATTGTGTTATCCCAATAACAAGTTCATCATGGAGCAATCTTCAAAACTTCACCTGCAACTAACAACGCTATAAGAGGGGCTGAGCGATGCGTACTTAGCCAACCAACGGTTTGCTAGGAAGGCGGTTAGCGTGTTTCATGGCAACAATAGGGGGGCTGACAAACAGGAATGGGCATCGAGGCAATATCTAAAGAACGAGACATCTAGCATAGGCAAAGATAGAAGTGATTGCTGGGAATGGTCATCTTGCCTGTTGAGTCAACGGAGGGATCGTAACCTTGCTCCTCAAACTCAGCCTCGAAAGGAACCTCGAACTCCGAATCATCACCGGGCTCTAACCAACACAACAATGCAAACACCGGAACAACAATCAATCATCATGCAATGCTCAAACACATGATGCATGAATATGATGCATATGGACATGGTAGGATATGATGCAACTCCTAGGGACAAGAAGAGTGCACAAGCAACATGGCAATAAACAAGATAACACACATGTAGGAACCAAGCAAAAGGAAACAAAACTAACATGGCCACAAGTGGTTATGTAGATGTTTTAAACAAGCACCCAACAAGTTTTATAAGTTTTTTAACATGGCAAGGTGTGCAACTAGGACTAACAGCAACATGCTAGCAATTTAAATGGGCCGGAAAGAACAAACAACATTTTCCGGAAACTCTCATATTCATATAAATACAATTAGGACAGATCTAAGAAAGTCATATTTTAAAGTATCTGAACATGCAAAACAACAGCACCACATTAATCTACACATTTTTCCACCCCAAATACATATAAAGTTTGTCAAATTTGGAGTTAGGGTTGTTTAGTTATGATTTTTACAAGTTTGAGCATATTTAAACACAAATAAATATCAAACAACATTTTAAATGCTGTTAAAATAGCAACAAACTGCATATTAATATTCTACATGAAAAACTAGGCAGTTTTCATATATAAAGGATTTTTATCAGATGCATATATTAAAAGATATAAATATGCAAAAGAAAATGCAGAAAATAAAAATAAAAACATAAACATAAAAGAAAAACAAAGGAAAAGGGGCTAACAGACCCAGCCTGGATCTAGCCTGAGACGCTGACCCGTGGGTCAAGAGGCGCTGAGGTGGCGCTGAGTGGGTGTGGTGTGGGTAGGAGTGGCGCTGTGAGGCTGACCGGTGGGACCGGCCTGTCAGTGGCACAGACAAAGCAAAAAGGGGGGATTTATCCACTGCCCCCGGCATGATTCGAACCCAGGTCTGCACGCTGCGAGGGAGAGGCTCGGGCCACTGAGCTGTGTGCGTTCGACTGATAGAAGAGGGGCGTGTTGCCTTATGTGTTAACTAAAGATGCAGATAGCAGAGAGGAAACAGAGCCCGTAGGAGGAACTCGTCGGAGCTGCTCCAGTGACCAATACAGGCGGCGGAGTGGTGCAGTGTGCTCCTGGAGGAGTTCCGCACCAGCGACGTGCACTTGCAGCACCTAACGAAGACTACAACGACGTCGGCGGCAAGCAAGAGAGGTGGCGGCGACGAACTACAGCGCGGCAAAGCACGTGCTAAAATGGAGCGGCGAAAGCACAAACAGGACCTACGTGACACGGCGGAGACGACGGGGACCGGCGGAGGGACTACGGTGGTCGGGACACTCGCCGGGGACGAGGCCCGACGGCGGCGAGCTCAGGTGCACGGCGAACTAGGTGATAGACGGCGCGGAAGAAGGGGAAAAGGGCACGGCGAGGTGCGGATGCTGACCACGAACACAGAGGTGTGTTCAGCTGGCCGGGAGGTGGACGGAGTCGATGGCGGCGACGAGCAAACACTTACGGTGGCCAGAGTCGACGTCGAGGAAGAAGAGCACGACGTCGTGGCCTTCAGCTCCGTGTAGTAGCTATAGACGATGTAGTCGACGTCGGGGAAGGAGAAGGACATGCTTGGCGAGGCTGTGGAGGATGAGGGGCTCGTCGGCGATGAGCATGTGCGCTCAGATGCGCTCGGGGACGACGAAGGTGCGGCAGATCTGGTGGCTCTCAGCTCACCAGGCGGTGGGAGGAGGAAAAGGAGAACCCTAGGGGGTTGTTGGACAAGGCGAGGGGTTAAAAGAGGGGCCAGGGAGACGACGGTGCGGGATGACATCGTGCTCGCGGTCCCCATGGCGTGCGCTGGAGGAGGAAGAAAAGGTGGGTGAGAAGAGAGGCGTGGTCGATGACATGCGGGCCCTTCTTTGCCACGTGGGCGCAAAGAAGCAGGGGTAAGCGGGGGCGAGGGTGAGAATAGGTGAGAGGAATGGCGCAGGCTGGCTAGCTGGGCTGCGGCCGTGCGCTAGCTGCTGGGTCGTGGGGGAGGCCGAGCCCAAGTCTGCTGGGCTGCGCTGCTGTGGCTTTTTCTTTTTCTTTTTCCTCAGACAGTAAAACAAAGGAAAAACACAGGCTGAAAGAAAAGGAATTTGGGGAAAAATAAAATATCCCCAAGCTCCTGGATTTATGCCCTATTTTATAAAAATGACTTGGACATTTTTAGAGATAGAAAAATAAAATAAGTTTGAATATGGTTCAAACTTTTATCATTTTTGAACCTAACCAAATCATTTCAAATTGAGGCAAGGCTTTGCAATGTGACTCATGTCAAAGTAACAAGATGTGGGGAGGATATGAACATTTTAGGAAGAGGCTTAGTCACTTGCAAAATATCTTAAAGAATGGAAAGAAAGAAGGAAGGAGAAGAAGAGGTGCAAGAAGAAAAGGGGTAGGGTTAGCATGGCCATGGTCTTGCTATCACCACCAACACAAGAACAAGATTAAAGGTCCAACACAAGACAAACTAAGGATGCATAACACAATGACAAGTGAAGAATGCTATGAAGATCAAGATGCCATGGTGATGACGAAGTAATGCATGAGTGCAAAAAGGAAAATAAAATGACAATGCAATACAATAAGAATGCATAATTGAAAAAGAACCCCCAAGGAATAGGACAAGGATCAAATTGATAATTGCTTTATTGCCATATCTGGAAGGTATCACATATGGGGTGTTACAAACTCTCCTCCACTACAAAAAGATCTCGTCCCGAGATATAGGACTGAAAGGTGGTATACTCGGAACGGAGATGATCTTCTCGTTCCCATGTAGCTTCTCGGTCGGTATGGTGTGACCACTTCACTTTCAAGAATTTGATGGACTTGTTGCGGGTCTTGCGCTCAGTTTCTTCAAGAATAGCAACGGGGTGCTCACGATAAGACAAGTCTTGTTGAAGATCAATCTCTTCGAACGGAATGGTGTGTTCAGGCGTTTTGAAGCACTTGCGGAGTTAAGACACGTGAAACACATCATGTACATTTGCAAAGTTGGAGGGAAGCTCGAGTTGGTAGGCTAGATCGCCTCTCTTGCCAAGAATCTTTAAAGGTCCCACGTATCTTGGAGCAAGCTTGCCCTTGATATCGAACGTCTGAGTGCCCTTCATGGGAGAAACACGGAGATAGACATGATCTCCAATGTCGAAAGCCAAGTCACGATGCTTGCCATCATAGTAGCTCTTTTGACGCGATTGCACGGCCTTGAGATTCTCACGTATGACTTTGCACATTCCTTCGGCTTCTGAGATCAAATCATTTCCAAGGAGTTGACGTTCACCAGTCTCAGACCAGTTGAGAGGGTTACGGCACTTTCTGCCATAGAGGATTTCAAAAGGAGCTTTTCCGGCACTTGCTTGGAAGCTGTTGTTGTTGGAGAATTCGGCAAATGGAAGGCAATCTTCCCATTTCATACTGAAGGAGATGACACAAGCTCTGAGCATATCTTCAAGGATTTGGTTCACTCTTTCGACTTGACCACTAGTCTAAGGGTGAAATGCAGTGCTGAAGCGAATCTTTGTGCCCATTGTTGACTGAAAAGAATCCCAGAACTTGGAAGTGAACAAGCTTCCATGGTCTGAGGAGACCACTTGACGAATGATGTGCAAAGAAACAATTCTGGAGGTGTACAGCTCTGCCAGCTGAGCTGTGTTGATGGATTCTTTGACTGGAAGAAAATGAGCTACTTTAGTTAGCTTGTCAATCACCACAAAGATAGCATCATTTCCCTTCTTGGACTTGGGAAAACCAGTGATGACATCCATCTCAATGTGATCGAATTTCCACTCGGGAATAGGTAGATGTTGAAGGAGTCCGGCTGGACGTTGATGTTCTGCCTTCACTCTTCTGCAGACATCACATTCATTCACGAATCGGGCAATCTCCCTTTTTATGCGAGTCCACCAATATGATTGCTTGAGTTCATGGTACATCTTGGAGCTTCCTGGATGTATCGAGAGAAGTGAGTCATCTGCGTCGTTCCTTATGAGCTTTCTGAGATCACCTTTGGGAACCACAATTCTGTCCTCAAAGAACAAAGTGTCTCTTTCATCAATGCGATATCACTTGTACTTGGGAGTACCCTTAGCAATACCATGTTTCACTTTCTGGACCATAGCATCACTGAGTTGGGCCTCACGGATTTGATCTTCCAAGGTAGGAGCAACTTGAAGGTTTGCAAGAAAGCCTTGCGGAACGACTTGGAGGTTGAGCTTCCTGAATGATTCACAAAGTTTAGACTGGAACGGTTTGAGGAGGAGACTATTGCAATACGCCTTTCTGCTCAAGGCATCTGCAATGCCATTGGCCTTGCCAAGAGTATACTCAATGCTTGGATCGTACTCTTGAATCATTTCAACCCAACGAGTCTGGCGAAGGTTAAGGTTTGGCTAAGTGAAGATGTACTTCAAGCTCTTGTGATCGGTGAAGATGTCCACTTTTCTGCCCAATAGAAGGTGTCTCCACGTGATCAAGGCATGAACAACTGATGCTAGCTCAAGATCATGTGTGGAATAATTCTTCTCATTTGGTTTCAGTTGACGAGAAATGTATGGAACAATCTTCTTGTCTGGCATGAGAACACCACCAAGACCTTGCAATGAAGCATCACAAAAGACTTCATAAGGCTTGGACTCATCCGGAGGAGTAAGAACCGGAGCAGAAATGAGCTTCTCTTTGAGTGTCTTGAATGCCACATCACAATCAGGAGTCTACGAATACTTGACCTTCTTCTGCAACAGGTTGGAAAGAGGCTTGGCAATCTTGGAGAAGTTCTCAACGAACCTTCTGCAATAGCTAGCGAGACGAAGGAAACTTCAGAGTTGTTTGACATTCTGCAGAGGTTCCCAGTTGAAAATAGCTTCAACCTTCTCGGGGTTAACAGAAATGCCCTCGGCAGAGATAATATGGCCAAGATAGAGGACTTTATCTAGCCAGAATTCACATTTGGAGAACTTCACATAGAACCGGTGCTCACGGAGCCTGTCAAGGACAAAATGGAGGTGCTTGGCATGGTCTTCTTCATTCTTGGAGAATACCAAGATATCATCCAGATAGACGAGAACGAATTCATTGGTGTAGGGGTTGAATATGAAGTGCATCATCCGAGAGAAAGTGGGTGGAGCATTTGCAAGGCCGAAAGACATGACCGTGTATTCATAGGAGCCAAAACTTGTTCTGAATGCAGTCTTAGGAATATCCTCTTCACGGATACGAATCCGATGCTAACCCATCCAGAGATCGAGCTTCAAGAAAACCTTGGATCCTTTGAGCTGCTCGAACAATTCACTAGATGAGTCAGCTTTACTTCCAGCCCAAGTAAAGTTGCAGTGTGAGTGTTTGAAATCTGACCGTTGGAACACGTGTCAGTTCCTTAGTGACCTGAAGACTTATTACACTTGAGGACTGTGTTTCCTCCAGTCGGTTAGGCGTTGCGTTCTGTGCATCCAAGAGTCATTGTGGATCGCCGGTGAACGAAGTTTGTGAAGGTTTGGAAGTCTACCTTGAAGACTTACCAGAGTGATTGGGCGAGGACTAGGTGTCCTTAGCTCAAGGGGAATAAGGAGAAGACGCGGTCTTCTGAGTTAAATCTCAGCCTCCCTAACCAGACGTACAGTTGTCACAGCAACTGGAACTGGTCTAACAAATCACTATCTTCCCCGAGCTACTGGTTCTATCCTTTCCTTCCCTTTACTTACTATCTTATGTTGTGAAGTCATTGCTTGCTTACCTTATCTGATTGACTTCACTATGTGTGACTACTTGTTCTAATTGGCTTCATTCCATCTTCCATCTTGATCCTTACTGCCTAGCTGCTATTAGTCTTCATGCTTTCACTTTATTGAATACCTGACTATGGCTTGTCTAGTGCAGTCTACTTTCCGCTGCATATAAATAGAATTGGATTTATACTTTGTCTTCAAAACATCCATGTTTTGAAGTATTTCATAAAAATCGCCTATTCACCCCCCTCTAGTCGATATACTGCACTTTCAATTGGTATCAGAGCAAGGTACTCCCTTGTTCTGTGTGATTCGGTTTAACCACCTGGAGTTTTAGTTATGTCGACCGTAGGAATGAAGACAACGTCTTGCCCCCATGTTTGAAGGTCACGAGTATCCCAAGTGTCGGGGCCGGATCTCGGGAATAAAATATTCCAGAAATTAACCCCTAGTGTCATCACCAGCCCAGGATTTGCTGTTACTGGTGGACACATCCTTGTTACAGATTACCAAGCATTTACAAGAATTTGATACAAGACCATAACGGTCTACTGAAATAACAATGACTCCGGTGGTGGATGAAGAAATTGGCTTGCGGATTTCCATATCGATGGGGCTCCATTCCATCAGAATCAGCTGACCCGGATAACTCCTATCCCGCGTAGCTGCACTCCTAGGCTTCGCAAGGACGTCACTGTGGTACTCCTTGAAGAACTCCTAACCTGGCCAAGTAAATAGCCAGGGACAAGCCTGTGAGTACGTTTGAATGTACTCGCAAACATCATGGACACAAGATATAACAAATGCAGCAAAACAATAATATGGTCATGGTGAATTAAACTATATGCACATGCTCATGATATACTTATATTAAATGCATGCTGACGGGAATTAAAACATGGCATGATGAATAATATTTAGTGCAGAAAATAAATATTAGCATCAATAAAATATAAAAGGAATGCCGATCGGGTATCAAGTGACACCTCGGTCGGTCTTGAAAAGAAATGCCAGTCGGGTGTCTAAAAGAGAAATCGGACGATACCATCCGAGAACTCAGGCGACGCCACGAAAGGACTTGAAAAGAAATGCCAGTCGGGTGTCCACAAGAGTAGTGGCGTGATAAACCGCCTGACACTCGAGGGACGCCACAGAAAGGACTTGAAAATAACGGCGAGTGTCCGGGATAGTCTAGCCATCCCCTGAGACACTCTGGAAAGTAAAATAAGAGCAGGGGGTTAGTTCACAAATATAATCATATCATCCATAATATTCCTAACATCACCAATAGCAGTAAGAAATAATCTGCCTAATACACCATGCTCAAAATTAAATTATTTCCTCCGGAGACCGACTCTAAGATCGACACTTGACCAATCCCAGACTGTAGTCCTTAACCGCGGACACGGCTATTCGAATAGATACGACTCTGCAGAGGGTGTACTCTTTACCCACAAGTATAGGATTTCTTTAATCAGTATCGGGACACTGACTAATTCCCATTATGGTCTTTGGGTTGAAAACACACCTAACCAGCACACACCAGCTTAACTTTTCTGCTGCCAGGAGTCACCCAAAACAACAGTTAAGTAAAACTCTAAGTCGGAGAGGCTACAACCTCCATGAGCATGGGATCACTATTCATACGCGCGGATTACAAGGGTACACTCCCTCTCGGCTACAACCGGAAACACCCATGCTCCCTGACCTGATGACTGGGTTTAGTCCAGGGCCCTGGAAGAACCTCATCGTGGCCCTCTGTACGGTGTGTGCACGGAAAGGGGTTAACAACTTACTAAACCATACCTTACCCGAGGCAGGGACAAGTGGTAGCACGAAACAAGTATGGGGGTTACCGGAACAAGACTCGATCTATGGTCGACTCAGGAGGCTTATGTTTCCTGCAGGGTTATCACAACAGAACTTATTCTCTCAACAGTTTCACCAGGACAGGGCTACAACCCTTGCCTGCTTCCACATATATCTCATGACACCACCGTGTCAAAATATGGCCCGTGCCCACCGGCACGTCCAAAACAGGAGCACATTCCTGGATTTTCATAACTTAGGCATGCTGCAAATTTGAAGGGGATGCATGCAAGAGAAAGTATAATTATGACCATGCATGCATGCAATATTTCTACTCATATGCCAAGCCTATCAAAGTATCAAACATGCCCTAAAATATTATAGCATGAAAAACATACGCCATATCAAGTGTTCAAAATGCTTGCCTTAGTTATGAAAAGGTGCTGGTTACTTTGCAAGGAAACATCTCTCCTTCAAGTCCTATTTTCAAAAATATCTAAATTACCACACAATTCAAAAACAGCACTAAAAAGTATTTCAAATACTTTTGAAATAAATACTAAAATAAACCAGAAGATATTTAAGGAATATCAGAAAAAGAATTAATTCATTTAGAGTTTATAAGAATTAGTTATGGTATTATTAAGTTGAAAATAATGAATAAAAGGACTATTTAATTGATTCAACAAAAACTAAGCATAGGAAAACAAATGTTCACCTAATTTAGATAAATAAAACATGATTTTAGAAGCCTACAGAAATTGGAATCATCAAACTAGGATTTGATTTGGTGGCTGTGGAATTTATCGAAAAGCTGCTGGAATTGATAAAAAGGAAGGTTAGATTCGCGCCCGGAGCGCTGTTTAGCTCCACGGCACCACTGGGCCGAGCCCAGTTGTCTGGCTGAGGGAAGGGGTGCTGACGTCGATGGCGTATTCCACGGAATACGCCTCCTTTGCGCGGTGACGGCTCCAGGAGGAGACCGCCTCCACTTACACAGCGGGGGCCCGCGGCTTGTGGTCACTGACAGTGGGCCCGCCTGGCCCACTGGTCAGGTTTGACCCCGGTCCACCCGCCCTTCTTCCTGGCGACAGAACGGGGCGGGACTCCGGCGAAGCTCGCCGGCGAACGGTGGCGCCGTTGGAGAAGTCGAGGGCACCGTTGTGTTCAGGAGGTGGAAACGGTTCGTCCGGTGCCCTCCGTGGTGGCTGGGATGGTGGGAGTTGCCGGCGACGAGGTCCTCGGCGGACGGCGCCGTCGGACGAAAAGGGGACTCCGGCTAGGGCGCGGCTCCAGTGGAGTTGAGGTTGGGGACGGGTCGGTGGATGCTCAAGGAAGGTTTTGGTGTAGAAAGTAGGGAGGGGATGCACTGAAGGGGTGGTGTGCTTCGAGAGAGTAGCGGCGGCAGAGGTTGCCGGATATGGGGAAGGTGACCGTTTCCGGTCGATTGGGTGCATGGGGAAGTTCCTAGAGAATAGGAAGGGGTCGTGATCGACTGAGGAGGCTTGGGGTTGAGTATTTATAGGCGGAGCGACGCGGTCCGGTGGGTTCCAGAGAACGGACACGGCGGCGATGCTTTTACTCCGGTAGGCGTGGTCGTTGGGTGGCCGGTGCGGGTTGGCGAGGACGTGGCCTGGCCGCCGTTACTCCCCAGGCGAGCTGGCGTCTCGGGGAGGTGCCAGGTACTCGGGGCGGCACCGTCCATGGCAGATCGTGGCAGCGGCCATTAATGGCAGGCGCGGCCGGTGGCGAGGCCGTTGATGGACGGCGGAGTTTGGTGAGGGAGGTGGCTGCTTGCAGTGAAGGCGGGGCATCCGGTTTGGCTCGGGGGCGAGCCACGCGTCCAGGGCGTTGACGTCGGTGCGACGTGGCGATGCGGGACTCGTCGGGCGGCGCATCCGGACGGCGTGGACGGTGGTGGCCGGCGCAAGCGGCCAAGGGAGGATGTCGGGGGAGTAAATGGTGGTTGAGAGGATCCAGAGGGGGACTCGGGCGAGTGGGGAGGCAGCAGGGCAGTGGCAGGAGCTCGATGCCACGGCTGCAGTACGGGCGCTCTGGCCACGCTCTGGACATGCCCCTGAGGTGTTCGATGAAATGCCAAAGCATGTTAGGCTGCTCCAACTGAGCTTGTTTTTGGCAGGCTGATGCTCCTGATGGTTCTAGAGATGGTGGACATGATGGTTTGGGAAGAGTGGCTAGATGCTAGTGCAATCCAAAAAGATGCCTAACTTCAGCCATGAGCTCAAGGTGCTCGACAGAAAGTTAGGGTGACCTAGGTGACCTTGTTGGATGTGCATCTTGGCAGGACGGGGTCTCTTTAGATGGTAGAGATGATGGTGAAGTTGTTTTGGGAAAAGGAAATACTTGCTAGTGTAAGTTGTACTGGAATTCAGTTCTGGACTGAATATTCAGAGGGATATTTGGTGGGTCTAAATGATGCTAATGGAGCTGATCTTCTGGAGTTAAGAGTTTGGTAGGAGGAACTAGAAGATGGCCAAGGCTCAGAATTTTTGGGGCAAGAAATAATAGGGTTGTAGTTGAAACCTAGAGAATGGACAGAAATAGAAAAGAGGATGGTTCACTCAAATTTTGCAAAACACCAAGTTGGGTTTTTGCACCAAAGTGATATTTAGGCATCATATGACCTCTCAGAATTATGGTGGAATTTTTAGAGAATTATCTGAAATGGTTGTAGTGCAACAGAAGCATTTAAAACACTGCAAAAGCTATTAAAAGAATTTTCTAAGGCAAAATTTTATTATGAAAATAATTTCTAAAGTTATCAGACAAATAATGAAATGACCCAAGATACAACCAGAGCCCACCACATTATTTCCAAAGCTTTACTATATGAAGAGAAGATTTTCTAAGACAGGAATAGAAAAGGCTCTGAAAATTATTAAAGAATTCAAAATTTTATCTCTAGCCAAATTTTATTTACTGAAAAAGTGGTTCAAAATTTTGGGGTGTTACAAACTCTAACCCCCTTAAGAAAATCTCGTCCTCGAGATTTGTTAAGGGCGGAAGAATTAAAAAGTATACCACACAAACAAAGCACTCATATGCAAGAATGCAAACAGGGCATTACATTCACGACATACAAACAAAACAAGATCACATCATGCAAACAAACAGTACAAGCTACGCAAACGCATTCGCGACCGTCTATGGTCCAAAAACGAGATCTTCGGGGTTAAGCGGAAGGTTTCCCGGTGTTGGAACACATCCTTCTTCCTCCGGAGGGAGTGGAGGGAGTTGAGGGAGCAAACGAAGAACGTGTCCCTCCTGAGTTGGCAGAGGGGGTCCGCCAATGGCGATCCGGGGATTCAGAACAGCAAGGTAGTGGAGATACTCCAGTATTTGCTGGGTGAAACGCTCCTGGGCCATCACATACTGAATGAGATAGACCAGGGCTGGATCGCTCTCCGCACGTCCACAGCGGAATGTAGCTTCTGCTCCAAAAGCAGGGCGACTTGGAAAATAGCAGTATTCCCTTGCGTTGGCACAGGGCACCGCAAATCGAAGACGGGTGACTGCTTCATATGCAGCAGACTCAATGGCCATGCCTGGCGTTGGCATGGATCTCCCGATGAAAATCACATAGGGAGGGCCTTGGTTTAAATCTGCTGGTGGAATATGTACAGCTGCCCAGTATTTCGAGAGATCAGGAGTGATTCTCGATTTGAATAGCTCATACAGGGGTGGATGGGTGGAGCCAAGAGTATTGCGGATAAAATCCCACAATAACATAACAAAACTACCAGGTCTTGCATCGGGGGTCCTCAGATAAGCTCCAGGGTGAGACATGGGTGGATGGATGGAAAAAGGTAGTGCTTGATGCTGATGGTTGCTGGTGTGGAAAAATGAGCGTGGCCTCTTATAGTGAGCCTGGGTCATGAAACATGAAATGGTGCCGGTACGACAGAGACACCGACTCCGGCGCGGGTTGTCTGAGTCAAAGTCTCGGGCCTCAATCCCCAAAAGAAATGGGACAAATTACTGTGCGTGTCGGTTAGGGGTCACATCTAAAATTTACTCTGCAACCACTCATCAAGCAACTTATGCCAGATCACACACACCATTAGATGGTGACACACAGGGGGTCTACAAACTCATTATGCCACACAACAGCTACTGCGGAACTAAAGGAAAAACCGAGCCACTAGGGCTTGATAACCATTCTGGTGGACTCATTCCACCTGGTTGATATCTATCCTGGCGCGTCTTGCGGATGCCGAGTCCTCTCCGGGTGCTTCCGCGTCGGAGCTGGCCGGGGTAGGATGGGGAGCTACAGGGCTGGAGTAGCGGTGGTGGCCTTCGCGGGTTGTCGAGGTCACCGTCCCATTGGAGTAGGCCTCCAAGAGACGACGGAGATTTCCGGGTGAGGCGAAAGCATTGCCCGGGTAGGTGACATAGTCAGAGCTTGGGGGCTCAACCGGCCTTCCAAGCAGCACTAACGGGGCGTCGGTGGCGGGTGCGACTTCACTCCTTGCTGGGGTCAGGAGAGCGAGCGTCCTGCGGGTCTCAATCAGATCAAGAGTGACCTGATCGAACAGTGCCTCTTGCGCTCTCAGGTAGTGCACCAGATGCACCAGGGCAGGATCCGACTCATGGTCCCCGTTGGCGACTTGGGTCGGGCTACCATAGCCTTCACGACTAGGGTAGTAGTAGAAGGGGCGGCAGTTAACCCTCGGCGACAGGTGCCGGAGTTGAACTATAGCCTCTCGGGCTGCAAGTTGGATGGATTGAGGCTCGTCGGAGGTTGTCCTCCCGGTGAATCGGTAGGGACGCTCCGATGTGGTGCCCCTCCCGTAGATGTGCACCGTGGCCCAGAAGTGATGGATGGAATTACTCGTGTGCTCTTGGTACACGACATATTCCGGTGGCTCATTGATGCTAAAAGCACGACGGGTGAGATTGGCGAGGATGGTTACGAAGCCTTCAAGCTCGACTGCGGTGGTCTCGTTGTGCACGAGGGGGCCTGTCATTTTGGTGGTTGGATACTGAACTGGGGATGGGGCTGTGATGTGTTGAGTTTGGGGTAAGGCTTCCTTTATAAGTCAGCAGAGTCTTCCATCGCACGCTGGTGGATGGGAAGACTCAGGTGTTGGCACAGGCACACGGCCTATGGATAGACTGATAGGTTGGGCACCGGCTATCAAAAGATGTCGGTTGCCACTGTGGATGAGATAGATTTGACCGCGGACAGGAAAAGTTGTGGGTGGTGTGGAAACCTAGGGATGGTGACCAGGCTAGGATAGGATTAGCCAATGGTCAGCCTGGCTCTGATACCAAGGCTGTCAGGGCCGGATCTCGGGAATAAAATATTCCAGAAATTAACCCCTAGTGTCATCACCAGCCCAGGATTTGCTGTTACTGGTGGACACATCCTTGTTACAGATTACCAAGCATTTACAAGAATTTGATACAAGACCATAACGGTCTACTGAAATAACAATGACTCCGGTGGTGGATGAAGAAATTGGCTTGCGGATTTCCATATCGATGGGGCTCCATTCCATCAGAATCAGCTGACCCGGATAACTCCTATCCCGCGTAGCTGCACTCCTAGGCTTCGCAAGGACGTCACTGTGGTACTCCTTGAAGAACTCCTAACCTGGCCAAGTAAATAGCCAGGGACAAGCCTGTGAGTACGTTTGAATGTACTCGCAAACATCATGGACACAAGATATAACAAATGCAGCAAAACAATAATATGGTCATGGTGAATTAAACTATATGCACATGCTCATGATATACTTATATTAAATGCATGCTGACGGGAATTAAAACATGGCATGATGAATAATATTTAGTGCAGAAAATAAATATTAGCATCAATAAAATATAAAAGGAATGTCGATCGGGTATCAAGTGACACCTCGGTCGGTCTTGAAAAGAAATGCCAGTCGGGTGTCTAAAAGAGAAATCGGACGATACCATCCGAGAACTCAGGCGACGCCACGAAAGGACTTGAAAAGAAATGCCAGTCGGGTGTCCACAAGAGTAGTGGCGTGATAAACCGCCTGACACTCGAGGGACGCCACAGAAAGGACTTGAAAATAACGGCGAGTGTCCGGGATAGTCTAGCCATCCCCTGAGACACTCTGGAAAGTAAAATAAGAGCAGGGGGTTAGTTCACAAATATAATCATATCATCCATAATATTCCTAACATCACCAATAGCAGTAAGAAATAATCTGCCTAATACACCATGCTCAAAATTAAATTATTTCCTCCGGAGACCGACTCTAAGATCGACACTTGACCAATCCCAGACTGTAGTCCTTAACCGCGGACACGGCTATTCGAATAGATACGACTCTGCAGAGGGTGTACTCTTTACCCACAAGTATAGGATTTCTTTAATCAGTATCGGGACACTGACTAATTCCCATTATGGTCTTTGGGTTGAAAACACACCTAACCAGCACACACCAGCTTAACTTTTCTGCTGCCAGGAGTCACCCAAAACAACAGTTAAGTAAAACTCTAAGTCGGAGAGGCTACAACCTCCATGAGCATGGGATCACTATTCATACGCGCGGATTACAAGGGTACACTCCCTCTCGGCTACAACCGGAAACACCCATGCTCCCTGACCTGATGACTGGGTTTAGTCCAGGGCCCTGGAAGAACCTCATCGTGGCCCTCTGTACGGTGTGTGCACGGAAAGGGGTTAACAACTTACTAAACCATACCTTACCCGAGGCAGGGACAAGTGGTAGCACGAAACAAGTATGGGGGTTACCGGAACAAGACTCGATCTATGGTCGACTCAGGAGGCTTATGTTTCCTGCAGGGTTATCACAACAGAACTTATTCTCTCAACAGTTTCACCAGGACAGGGCTACAACCCTTGCCTGCTTCCACATATATCTCATGACACCACCGTGTCAAAATATGGCCCGTGCCCACCGGCACGTCCAAAACAGGAGCACATTCCTGGATTTTCATAACTTAGGCATGCTGCAAATTTGAAGGGGATGCATGCAAGAGAAAGTATAATTATGACCATGCATGCATGCAATATTTCTACTCATATGCCAAGCCTATCAAAGTATCAAACATGCCCTAAAATATTATAGCATGAAAAACATACGCCATATCAAGTGTTCAAAATGCTTGCCTTAGTTATGAAAAGGTGCTGGTTACTTTGCAAGGAAACATCTCTCCTTCAAGTCCTATTTTCAAAAATATCTAAATTACCACACAATTCAAAAACAGCACTAAAAAGTATTTCAAATACTTTTGAAATAAATACTAAAATAAACCAGAAGATATTTAAGGAATATCAGAAAAAGAATTAATTCATTTAGAGTTTATAAGAATTAGTTATGGTATTATTAAGTTGAAAATAATGAATAAAAGGACTATTTAATTGATTCAACAAAAACTAAGCATAGGAAAACAAATGTTCACCTAATTTAGATAAATAAAACATGATTTTAGAAGCCTACAGAAATTGGAATCATCAAACTAGGATTTGATTTGGTGGCTGTGGAATTTATCGAAAAGCTGCTGGAATTGATAAAAAGGAAGGTTAGATTCGCGCCCGGAGCGCTGTTTAGCTCCACGGCACCACTGGGCCGAGCCCAGTTGTCTGGCTGAGGGAAGGGGTGCTGACGTCGATGGCGTATTCCATGGAATACGCCTCCTTTGCGCGGTGACGGCTCCAGGAGGAGACCGCCTCCACTTACACAGCGGGGGCCCGCGGCTTGTGGTCACTGACAGTGGGCCCGCCTGGCCCACTGGTCAGGTTTGACCCCGGTCCACCCGCCCTTCTTCCTGGCGACAGAACGGGGCGGGACTCCGGCGAAGCTCGCCGGCGAACGGTGGCGCCGTTGGAGAAATCGAGGGCACCGTTGTGTTCAGGAGGTGGAAACGGTTCGTCCGGTGCCCTCCGTGGTGGCTGGGATGGTGGGAGTTGCCGGCGACGAGGTCCTCGGCGGACGGCGCCGTCGGACGAAAAGGGGACTCCGGCTAGGGCGCGGCTCCAGTGGAGTTGAGGTTGGGGACGGGTCGGTGGATGCTCAAGGAAGGTTTTGGTGTAGAAAGTAGGGAGGGGATGCACTGAAGGGGTGGTGTGCTTCGAGAGAGTGGCGGCGGCAGAGGTTGCCGGAGATGGGGAAGGTGACCGTTTCCGGTCGATTGGGTGCATGGGGAAGTTCCTAGAGAATAGGAAGGGGTCGTGATCGACTGAGGAGGCTTGGGGTTGAGTATTTATAGGCGGAGCGACGCGGTCCGGTGGGTTCCAGAGAACGGACACGGCGGCGATGCTTTTACTCCGGTAGGCGTGGTCGTTGGGTGGCCGGTGCGGGTTGGCGAGGACGTGGCCTGGCCGCCGTTACTCCCCAGGCGAGCTGGCGTCTCGGGGAGGTGCCAGGTACTCGGGGCGGCACCGTCCATGGCAGATCGTGGCAGCGGCCATTAATGGCAGGCGCGGCCGGTGGCGAGGCCGTTGATGGACGGCGGAGTTTGGTGAGGGAGGTGGCTGCTTGCAGTGAAGGCGGGGCATCCGGTTTGGCTCGGGGGCGAGCCACGCGTCCAGGGCGTTGACGTCGGTGCGACGTGGCGATGCGGGACTCGTCGGGCGGCGCATCCGGACGGCGTGGACGGTGGTGGCCGGCGCAAGCGGCCAAGGGAGGATGTCGGGGGAGTAAATGGTGGTTGAGAGGATCCAGAGGGGGACTCGGGCGAGTGGGGAGGCAGCAGGGCAGTGGCAGGAGCTCGATGCCACGGCTGCAGTACGGGCGCTCTGGCCACGCTCTGGACATGCCCCTGAGGTGTTCGATGAAATGCCAAAGCATGTTAGGCGGCTCCAACTGAGCTTGTTTTTGGCAGGCTGATGCTCCTGATGGTTCTAGAGATGGTGGACATGATGGTTTGGGAAGAGTGGCTAGATGCTAGTGCAATCCAAAAAGATGCCTAACTTCAGCCATGAGCTCAAGGTGCTCGACAGAAAGTTAGGGTGACCTAGGTGACCTTGTTGGATGTGCATCTTGGCAGGACGGGGTCTCTTTAGATGGTAGAGATGATGGTGAAGTTGTTTTGGGAAAAGGAAATACTTGCTAGTGTAAGTTGTACTGGAATTCAGTTCTGGACTGAATATTCAGAGGGATATTTGGTGGGTCTAAATGATGCTAATGGAGCTGATCTTCTGGAGTTAAGAGTTTGGTAGGAGGAACTAGAAGATGGCCAAGGCTCAGAATTTTTGGGGCAAGAAATAATAGGGTTGTAGTTGAAACCTAGAGAATGGACAGAAATAGAAAAGAGGATGGTTCACTCAAATTTTGCAAAACACCAAGTTGGGTTTTTGCACCAAAGTGATATTTAGGCATCATATGACCTCTCAGAATTATGGTGGAATTTTTAGAGAATTATTTGAAATGGTTGTAGTGCAACAGAAGCATTTAAAACACTGCAAAAGCTATTAAAAGAATTTTCTAAGGCAAAATTTTATTATGAAAATAATTTCTAAAGTTATCAGACAAATAATGAAATGACCCAAGATACAACCAGAGCCCACCACATTATTTCCAAAGCTTTACTATATGAAGAGAAGATTTTCTAAGACAGGAATAGAAAAGGCTCTGAAAATTACTAAAGAATTCAAAATTTTATCTCTAGCCAAATTTTATTTACTGAAAAAGTGGTTCAAAATTTTGGGGTGTTACACCAAGTGGAAGGCCATGATGAAGAAACGTCTCATGGCGATTAACAGTGAGCTGTGGACCGTCACTGAGATTGGTCTTACCGATTTGTGCAAGATGGCAGAAGCTGATGACATTCGCAAGTTCACTCTTCTCAACCTCACAGCGAAGGACGTCATCTGCTCCTGTCTGTCTCAAAATCAGTTCAGGAATGTCATGCATCTCGATCATGCGAAGCTTATCTGGGACCGTCTCTCTGAAGTCTATGAGGGTCATCGAAATCGTGATGATTCCGCGTTTGGGGATTTCAAAGAATCTCTCAAGACGATGACTTTCGATCCAGAACCATCATCCTCTGCACCATGTCTTATGGCAAAAGGTACCAAGGTAACCGAATGCTATCTATATGAGTCTAGTGATGATGAATCTGGTGATGAATTTGGACCCAGCTATGTCAAACTTGCTTCCCTTGCCACTAAACAACAAATTGCTTTGGAAAAGGCTCAAAGAATGCTTAATAAGAGCAATGATATGTTGGGTGAAGAAATGGATCAGTCGAAAAACTTGGCTGAAAGTCTTCAGAGACTTCAGACTAAGTTAAACACGCTTCAAAGTCATCATAACACTCTCTTATCTAATCATGAAAAGCTAAGAGTATGTTATGAAGATCTTCAGAAGGAGCGCGATTCATTACTTGCTCAACAAATCAGTGCTTCTCAGGAAGAGTTTGTTCCACCATGTCTAAAATGCATTGAGCGTGATAACGCTACATCTGTTGCTGAATGTTCTACTGCTGCCACTATTGCAATATCTTCAACTACTGATGTGGTAACTAACCCCTCTGCTGAGGATACCACTACTATTGCTGATGAAAATGCTAGGTTGAAGACTTTGCTTGAAACAGGGATGTACAAAAGCCTCAAAGGGCATCAGACTCTATGTGATGTCCTCAAAAAGCAGATACTGAACCGAAACCCTAGGAAAGAGGGTGTTGGGTTCGACAGGAAAATGAATGTTGATGGTTCATACTGGAAGCCTGAGCAGTATCCCAAAACCACATGGGTTGATGCAAAGGAACCTTTAGTGGATCCATCTACCCTATCTAGCTTCACTTGTGCTAATCCTATTGTCATCGATGAATCCTTTGATGCAAACTATAAACTGTTTAAGAATCAAAATGGCGAAGTGTTTGCCAGGTATATTGGTACTAACTGCAGGAACGGGCCACCTATGAAGAAGATCTGGGTACCCAAAGGTTGTCTTGAGAAACTTCCAGCAAATGTTATCATGACACCACCTAGGAAGAAGACAAACCCCAGACCAAAGGCTTCATATGGTCCTAAGGCTTCATACAGACAAAGGACTCACTTGAGTCACCCTAACGCCAATGTTTTGCAGGGAAACTATACTCAGACCCATGAATATGAGCGTGTTTCCTCATACCGCTATATTCATAAAACAAAGAATTTTTCTGCTTATTCTTATGAGTATTATTCTCCTCCTGCAAGACTATTTGCTAGGGCTCCAAAGCCAAAATTCTCAGATGCTGCTCTTAGACTCATTGCTTCTAAGCCACCCCTGAAGATGTGGGTGGTTAAGAAGAACTGACTTTCTCTTGCAGGGAAAGGTCTCCAGCCGAAAATCAAAGGCGTCTGATGCTATTTCTAGGGACCTAAAACACTTGTAGGGCACATGATCAAATGCCCAAATGGTTAACTATCCATTTTGTTCATGAATCGCTTGCTAATCATCTTATATGTCCTAACTTGGATCTAAGCTTTCATAATCCACTTGTACGTCAAATGTCTATGCTTCACAATGACTATTGGTGAAGCCTATCCTCCTAACTGCATTGTAGGGAGTGACACCAAAGTCTTCAGAATGGATTATGGACAGCGGATGCACAAATCATATGACTGGAGATCGAAGTCTTCTCATGGACTCAACCTTACGTCCATCTAACAAGAGTCACATCACATTTGCTGATACTGGTAAAAGCAAAGTGTTGGGTCTAGGTAGAGTTGCAATCTCAAGGGATCAACACATGGATAAAGTCATACTTGTTGAATCTCTTGGTTTCAACTTAATGTCTGTCTCGATGCTTTGTGACTTAAACATGATTGTGATATTTGAAAAATTTCGCTGCCTTGTACTAATGGAGTCTGACAAGTCTCTAGTATTTGAAGGATACAGAAAAGGTGATCTGTATATGGTAGATTTCTCAGCTGGACCGCATATGGCCGTATGTCTTCTAGCAAAAGCTTAAGAGTGCTGGCTCTGGCATCGAAGGCTAGGACATGCCGGCATGAGGAACTTGCACACTCTCGCAAAGAAGAAGCACATCGTAGGCATCGAGGATGTCAAGTTCAAGAAAGATCATCTATGTGGTGCCTGTGAAGCTTGGAAGATGACTAGGGCCAAGCATCCTTCGAAGACAATCGTGACGACATCCACACCCTTCGAGCTGCTTCACATGGACTTATTTGGCCCTACTCACTACTCCACGTTCTCTACCACAGCTTGTCTCTATGGCTTCGTCATTGTTGATGATTATTCAAGATACACATGGGTGCACATAATTCTCTACAAGACTGAAGTGCAAGATGTCTTCAGACGCTTCGCCAATCGTGCCATGAACAACTATGGCGTCAAGATCAAGCATATTAGAAGTGACAATGGCACTGAGTTCAAGAACGCCGGCCTTGATCTTTATCTGGATACAATGGGAATCACTCATGAGTTCTCAGCCCCGTACACACCTCAACAGAATGGCATCGTAGAGCGCAAGAACAGAACCCTAATTGAGATGGCTCGAACGATGCTCGATGAATACAAGACACCAAGAAGGTTCTGGCCCAAAGCTATTGATACTGCATGCCATATCATCAACCGTGTTTATCTTCACAAGCTTCTAAAGAAAACGTCCTATGAACTCCTCACTGGAAAGAAGCCAAACGTAAGTTACTTCAGAGTATTTGGAGCTAGGTGCTGGATCAAGGATCCACATCACAAGTCAAAGTTTGCACCAAAAGCACATGAAGGCTTCATGCTCGGATATGGAAAAGACTCACACTCCTACAGAATCTTCAACATCTTTCTCTATAAAGTAGTTGAAACTGTGGATGTGCGGTTTGATGAAACGAATGGTTCACAAAGAGAGTTCCTGCCAAATGTGCTGGATGAGGCTTCACCAAATGAATCTATCAAGCTAATGGGAACTGGTGGGATCATGCCTTCTGAAGCACAGCCTGACGAGGAACTCATCATTTCTGCTCCAAATCAACCTAACGACAATGCTCAGCCTGAAGACAATCCTCCTGATGATGACAATGTACAGCAAGAGCAAAATCTTCGTCCAGCTCATCCTCGTGTTGCAAATGAAGTACAAGTTGAGAAGATAATTGACAGCATAAATGCACCTGGTCCACTTACTCGTTCAAGAGCAACACAGCTTGCAAATTTCTGTGGGAACTTTGCTTTCGTCTCAATATCTGAACCCAAGAAAGTTGCTGAAGCCTTTATGGAACCCGAATGGATTCAAGCAATGCAAGAAGAGCTTCAACAGTTTGAGTTGAACAACGTGTGGGAACTTGTCAAGCGTCCAGACCCTCGCAAGCACAATATAATAGGCACAAAATGGATTTATCGCAAAAAGCAAGATGAGCACGGTCAAGTTGTCAGAAACAAAGCTCGTCTCGTTGCTCAAGGATACACTCAAGTTGAAGGGATTGACTTCGATGAAACATTTGCTCCTATGGCTAGACTTGAAGCTATTCGTATACTGCTAGCCTATGCAAATCATGACAACATACTTCTGTATCAAATGGATGTAAAGAGTGCCTTTCTCAATGGAAGGATTGAAGAAGAGGTGTATGTTGCACAACCACCTGGCTTTGAAGATCCAAAACGTCCTGATATGCTATACAAACTCAACAAGGCACTGTATGTCCTCAAACAAGCGCCTCGTGCTTGGTATGACACACTCAAAGAATTCCTGAAGAGCAAAGGCTTCAAACCTGGATCCCTAGATCCCACACTCTTCACGAAGACATATGATGATGAACTGTTTGTCTGCCAAATCTATGTGGACGACATTATCTTCGGCTGCACTGACAAAAGATACAGTGATGAGTTTGGTCATATGATGCAAGAGCAATATCAGATGTCCATGATGGGTGAGCTGAAGTTCTTTCTTGGTCTTCAAATTCGTCAGCAAAGCAATGGCATCTTCACATCTCAAGAGAAATACCTCAAAGATTGCCTGAAGAAGTTTGGAATGCAAGACTGCAAAGGTTACTCGACGCCTATGCCAGCTAAACACCATCTGGGTCTCGACACCAATGGTAAAGATTTCGATCAAAAGGTATACCGCTCCATGATTGGCTCTTTACTTTATTTATGTCCATCTAGACCAGATATTATGCTTAGTGTTTGCATGTGTGCTCGATATCAAGCGGCACCAAAGGAGTCGCATCACTTAGATGTGAAGCGAATACTTCGATATTTGGCTTACACCCAACACTAGGATGATGGTATCCAAAGGGCTCAGAGTTTGATCTAGTTGGATTCTCAGATGCTGATTATGCTGGTGACAAAGTTGATCGCAAGTCTACATCAGGCACATGTCACTTTCTAGGACGATCTCTTGTCTGTTGGTCTTCAAAGAAGCAGAACTGTGTATCACTCTCCACTGTTGAATCTGAATACATTGCTGCTGGATCTTGCTGCGCTCAGCTTCTCTGGATGAAGCAAACGCTCAAGGACTATGGTGTCTATCTGAAGCATGTGCCACTCTACTGCGACAATGAAAGCGCCATCAAGATTGCCAATAACCCAGTTCAGCACTCGAAGACAAAGCACATTGAAATTCGTCATCACTTTCTCAGAGATCATGTCATGAAGGAAGATATTGATATCATACACGTCAACACTGAAGAGCAACTGGCAGATATCTTCACAAAGCCCTTGGATGAGAAAAGGTTTTGCAAGTTGCGGTGTGAGCTAAATATCTTAGAATCCTAAAATGTCCTGTAATCAGGCACACATCCTAACACTTATGCATATTGATGACTTAGATGTGCAACACACGAAGTAAAGTATATCTTCAATCAATGAAGACTTACATTCTAAGTGTGAATACATTAACGCAGAATTTGACTTCGGAGCGCCACGATAATTGTGCGCCGTGTCTGGGTCTAATACTTCCTATACGGTGGGTAAGCCCGGGCGTTCGGTCTATTCGGTTTGTTCGGTCCGGTCTTTTCGGTCTTTCAAAAATTCGGTCTTCCATAATTGAAGACCGAAATAATTTCGGTCTTTTCGGTTTATCACTATTCGGTCTTCGGTCTTTAATATTCGGTCTTCGGTCCCGACCAAACAGACCAAATTAATTTCTACAACTTAGATTTATATTTCTTCAAGTATCATATGCAAACTGCATGTACTACCGAGATGTATGCATATACAGAGGTGCATGTGTACAGAGACACCAAAAGTGTATATAGAGGTGCATGTGTGCATAAGAAAAATTCAGACAAGCAATAGTTGTTGGTAATCTGGACAGCACAGAACATGAACATCACAAAATTTGTACATCACATAAATAATCACCTGAACACAATATGTACATCACAGAATATGACACATCACAAATGAGGTTAACCATGACCAAGGCATACAATATATACAGATTTCTGGTCGCACACTGAACATCTTCTTTCCTGCATGTTAATCCCAATCACACCACTTATACAACCTGACCATCACTATTCTCATTGTTCTATCTTTCTTCTCTATATTCTCTGACCAAACATCTCCTCATTAATTTGATGCACATAGAGAGATTAGAGATGAAGTAGCTGGCTCACCTTCAGTTGTGAGGTGGAGCATGGGTAGAGGATGGTAGGCGCCGAGTCGGCGACCAACGTGGAAGAGGACGAGGTGGTGACAGACTGTAGATTAGATGCTGGTGATGAATTGCGAGGTGAAGACCGGGATGGATGGCCGCATCAAGAGCAGTGGAGCAATGGGGGAGGGTCGAGGTTGGCGGCGCGGCGTGATGGATGGGGCACGGCGGTTGGCAGCGCGGCGCGACGGACGGGGCACGGCGGTTGGCGGCTTGATGCTGGTCGTCAGCGCCTCACACGTCCTAGGCGCGGCTTAGGACGCCGGCCTTCACCGGTCAGGGGCGCGCGGCGCGCCTCGGTGCGGCAGTCGTCACGGGCTGACGGCTCGCGGGGGTTGAGGCATCGGGCCACAACGGCGGGCGGCGGCTAGGGTTCATCGCGTGGGAGAGAAAAGAGGAACGGCTGCTGGTTGCTGTGAATCGTGAGGTGGGGCTGAGGACATGCGGTCTGCGTATCTCGCTCGAGATTTGGGCTGGCGGGATGGGCCTTTGCTAAATTCTTCAAATGGGCCTCTACAGCATTCACTTATAGCTATGTCTTCTTATTTGAATCTTGTGAACTAAGTGAATGTGATCGGACCCTAACCTCTCTATGCTCTCTCATCTCAAACTCTATCTGTCCAAATCATATGCATTCTGTTGGAACTGTCGAATATCTTCTCTGCGTCCTTGTCAGCAGAAGATACGGAGACAAACTTTAAATATGATTTTAATGCTCCATCCTTTATGCCTGAAACCCGGAGAAGCCGGAATGACCACTCCGACAGTCGTGGCAAACGTGGGATCGTGGAACAACTCCCAATGTGTTACATGTCTGCCACGTGTCCCTCAGATGTGAACCGCCAAGGGCACCTGCGTAATTGCGTTGTGCCGTCTCCCATGCTTATAAATGCACGTCCCATCACGGTCAAAAATTCTTCTACCACCTCTCCACCTCGACCAACCCTAGCGCCTCCGCTAGCTCTCGACGACACCGGCGACAAAGCGCTTCGCTGCCGCAACCTCGTCGACGCCGTCTTCACGCCGGCCGTGGACATCATCTACTCCGCCATCGCCGTAGCTGTCCTCCGTCGCCAAGTTAGGGCACGGAAGATCGAACTGCTCGACATCTAATTCTTCTCCGTCTAAGCAGTTCATCGTGTGGTAAATTAAACTCTCTTTTTATCATCTTCTTGATCCAAAAAGATTCGTCACTTTTACCACAAGAAGTTTCTGCCTACACATATATAGATCTATCCTGTCTGCATCTCATATCTTGCCTAGTACATTCACATATGCTTCAAACATAGTTAGATTCCTCACTTGCACCTATTCATGAATTCGTACAAATCTGGAACCAACTCTCATCATATAAGTTAATGTCTTTGCGCTATGAGGTCAAAGTCTTCTAAACTGATTTATCTTCAAAAACTTTTGAGAATGCATATGACCTCTTCCCCTTCCCTCGCATCTCTAATGCTGTCACAGGTACATGTCCGTGGGAGAATCCCTTGGTTCTCATAGTCTGCATTCATTTGCAGAATTCTTGCAGCATCATATTCACTCTCCCGAAGCCAGTTCTTGTCTGACCAGCAGACCGAAGCATTTGCCAGTGCTGAAGCCAGTCAGTTTGAAGCCTTTCAGATTGAACCCAATGGCAACCGACAAGTCAGTTAGGAAGGGTGGCAGACAGCACCGTGGCAACCCCTCTAAAGATTTGCCTCCTGATCTAAGTGAAATGTACAAGACTGATCCAAAGGAGGATTACAATCAGAGGAAGACACGAATCCAATGGATTCGAAGATATTGGGCTGAACAGTGGTTTAAGTACAGGTTCTTGACCCAAGAGTATGCTGAAAAGAATGCCATCAAGCGTCCATGGGGAGATATTACGTACAAGAATCTTCCACCCAAGACTCAAGCTGAAGCCATTGCTCAAGGCTTCTACCCTTCCATGGTGAGAGGGCCACAACTAGCTGATGCCGGTCCTTCTTCTCTGCTCTGGTGTCGCGACGACAATTTGTTCAAGCACAATCTTCAATATGCCAAGAACTCAGCCAAAGAGAACAAGAAGAACTGGGGATTGGACTTCAATCATGGCCCCTATGCGCCCCGTGCTGATGGCACGCGCGAAGCTGAACCAAACCTGGTTGGGCCTTTCTACAACTTAGAAGGCCTCATCAGTCACATCAGGGTACAAGGGTCAGATATAGATCAACCTGCAGATGACGCTGATTCTGATGAAGCGCCTGCAACTCCGAAGCCCAAGAAGAAGAAGAAATCCAAGGCTTTGAAGACCACTCCACCAATTGCTTCGAGAGTGAAGCCTTTGGCCACTGCTCCACCAGCACCAAGTGTGCAGTCTGAGGAGCACTCTCACATCTCCAAGAGCAGACAGCTAAGGAAGAAGCCCTTGCACAACCCCAGTCCAGCTCTCAGTCCTGACGCTGTTCTGAGGAATGCCAATGAAGCCATTGATCTCTCGAGCGATGAAGATCTAGGTGACGATGCTCTGGAGCAATTGATCAAGAGCAAGCAAGACGCAGAAATCTTCAATGATTTGCCGCTCTTCGACGTGGAAGTGCTGAACAATTTCATTGATGAATGGTTTGACACCCCCAACCTCAGCTTTGACGATCTGCAGCTTCCTGTTGGCCTCGGCGTCTCCTTCAGTGGCGCCATTGCTTCTGAGCTAGCTCTTGCTCAGAGAATTGTTGAGCTGAAGCAAAAGATTGACTATGAAAAGGCTCAGTTCAAGAAGCATATGGACAAGCTCAGCGTCCAAGAGATCCAGAACTTCAAGGTCATGATGCATGAACTCAAGGAAGCCTTTTGCTAAAGGCGTGAAGAAGCCAAAGGTTCACGTGAGTGAATCAAGGCCTTGGCTGCCAAATGTGTTCAAGCCTATAATGAAGCTGAAAAGCGCAAGGCCCTTGGGCGTCCTGGCATTGACCCTTGGATGGCTGCCAAGAAGAAGAAGAAGCAACCTGTGCCCGATGCTGAAGAATCCAGGCAGGAAATGCCTAGCATTGTCTTCCCTGCCAGCATGACTGGCACGAAGCCCAAGGTTACCCCAGCTGCTTCAGAGCTCAAGAAGACAAAGGTGGCTGAAGCTGAAGCTCGCAAGCGCAAGCAAACAACTAATGATGCTCCACCCACCAAGAAGCGCAAGACAAAGAAGGACAAGCCTGCTTCCACATAGCCCATTTTTGTCGAGCCCATATCGGTTGCTCGTCCCGCATCTACACACCGAGAACGTCGCATGATAGTCCATGAGCCTGCTCCCACAAAGGCTGAAGACGTTCCAGCTGTTGACCCCACCGTAGCTGAAGACATTGGTCCTCATGACAATGTTGAAGATGATGAAGTCCTTCCTCAGATCGAGCACAACGTGGAATCTTCGCCTGTTCTTACGAATAGCGAACGCATCAGCATTGGTCGTCCATTGACGCCAATTGCACAGGATGACTCGTGGGCTGATCACCCACAAGATACACCAGCAACTCCCCCAACTCAAGTCACCAGTTCGGTGCTTGAAGACGAAGACTTTGAGGCCCAACCAACTCCATCCCCTCAGGCGTCGCCAGCATTTCGCAGGCTTCGCAAAGGACCAAGGCCTCAAGTCATTACCCCAAGTGTTCCAGAAGGAGAAGAGCAACAATCAGTTCCTGAAGCTACTCCTACTGTGAACCTCTCAGAATCTGAAGCCAAAGCGGCTGAAGATATTCCGGCTGCATCAGCCGAAGAAGAACAACACCAAGAAAAAGAAGCACGTGCTGCCACACCCCCTGTTCTCGAGGAGAACGTGTCCGACCCTCCAGCTCCTGAAGTGGAGGTTACAAATTCAGAGGCTGCCACCACAAACACTGAAGGCAATGACGTGGTCATGGCTGAAGCCAATGTGGCACATGAAGTCATTGTGGTGGCTGAAGTGATGGCGCCTGAAGCAAATCAGCAGCCTGAAGCCACTGCCTCTGCTCCTGTTCTGCCTCCAAGGCCCCATACAATTGAGCAAGCATACAAGCAAGATGATCAGCTCGTCTCTATCAGATGGCCTATTCCAACTCCTCCGCCTGCTGCTGGACCGCATGCTGCTGGTCCTCAATTTGACCATCGTGTTGAGCACAGGCCACAGGTTCAGAAGCCTAAGCCAAGGTTTCCAGGTATTGCCACCTCTTAAGGGTCCTTCAATGCCAATAGCTTCACTGCGCACAACACTTTTTTTGACAGCGCCAAGAACCCCTATTCCAAGCCAAGAATATCATCAGATAGGTTCTGGAGCCATCAACAGCGCAATTATTACTCAAGAGTACTCTATGATCAAGGGCGCATTTTCCCTCATATGCGTCTTGACACTGAAGCTATTGCTGGACTTCCCTGTCTTGAGGAAGCTCTTGATTGCTTCCGTGATGCTGGCCTGCTCAACTTTTTGACTGACAAAGAGCATTGGAATGAAGAGGTGCTTCTGCAATTCTATGCTACCCTCCACATTCGAGGCTACAGCAGGGATCCGAAGACATGGGTCCTTGAGTGGATGACAGGCAATGTCCATCATGAAGCCAAAGCCTTTGATCTCATTGAGCTTACTGGCCTGCCCACTCCAGGAGAATCGTATGAACCTGGCTGTCAATTGCACAATGAAGCTTTGGAGAGTATCTTTCAGAAGCGTAAGCCCAACATGAGCCAAATGCTGAGCATGATGAAGCCTTTGCCCAGCGATGCTGAATATCCAAAGGAATTCTTTGTTGAAGACCTAGAGTATCTGCCACGCACCATCTATCATATCATCAGGCATACTCTATGGCCTGTCAAAGGGCAATCTTCATCAACCAAGCTTGAAGGCACAATGAAGACATTGGTCTTCTATATCTTCAATGGCATCAGATTCAATGCTCAAGATTTCTTCATCCGGCAGTTGGTTGTGTCTAGCTCTGATCTGTTTGGTCTCAAGTTCTATGCTCCATGGATTATGCGCCTCATCAAGCTTCTTTCAGCTATCACCTATCAGCCTTCTGCTCGCAACCATCATATATACTTGCCGGAGGTTGATATGCCAGCTGAAGCCATATACCAAGGGCCTGCCAAAGAGCCTGTTAGTCTTCACAACGTTGATCACCAGAGCTTCACTCAGCAAATTGAAGGAGTTCCTGCAGTCTCTCGCGTTTATCCTCTGGCTGGCCGTACTCGTCTACCTCGACATGCTGAAACTGAAGCTACTGAGAGCACCATTACCCAAAGGCCTCAGAAGCATTCTCGTGTTCTCAATAACCGAGAGCTTCTGGTTGCCCTCCATCAGAAATAGGATAAGCATCACTACTGGCTGATGTGTCAGATGCAAAGCCTCTTGGTGGACGTCAATCGCATTCGCAATCTTGCCACCAAAAATGCCTTTGTTGCTCATGAAACCTATCGGAGGTCATGGAAGAGTTTAACTTGGCTGAGTACTGAAGCGGATCTTCAAGACGATGGCTTCACAGAAAGATTGAAGTTTGACCACACTCCTCGAAGGAATGTTGTTCTGCATCGAACTCCATCTCTTGAAGACTCTGACTACTCCTCCTCCGCTGCAACGGTTGACGCCAGGGCGATAGATGATCAAGATGATGCTACCTCACCACCTCCTCCTTCAGCGCGTGTCGACACTGCACCAACTACTTCTGCACCGCCAAACACCAACGCCGACCCTGCATCCTCTCCTGCTCCAACTGGGAACGAGTAGAGGCTCTATGTCTTCAAACCTTTTTGGTCCTTACTGACAAAAGGGGGAGAAGCATATGAGTTGATAGTCTTCAAGTAGGTCCATGTGGGCGGGTGCTTTATATTTTGCCTAGTGTTTACAACTCTCGTTTTTGCTACGTTTGGTTCTTTGAGTTGTAACACTTAAACTGATGGTCGTCTGCTATGTTTTCTGGTACTCTGTAATGCGATGATAAATTCCGCATGTGCTACGTTATATTCCGCACTTAGTCATTTTTGCAGACGTCCATTTCTCATTATGCATATCATTATATTCGACATATCAATTGTGCATGATGAATTGTCTTCATAAGTTGAAGAGGATCTCCACAAGTACAACCTGCCATGTGCATTTGCATTCAAAGGCAAATCAACTATATGCACATCTTCAGGGGGATCCTTTTGCTACTTACGAAGACAATATCTTTATCCTTTACAATTTCAAATACTTTTATCCCCGTTGAAAACTTCAACCATTTTGTCATCAATCACCAAAAAGGGGGAGATTGTAAGTGCATCTAGTGCCACCCCTAGTTGGTTTTGGAGTATTGACGACAAACCTGGTTGAGGGACTAATGTGTTCGTGAGAATTGCAAGATAACACAGGTAGTAGTCCCTCATTGATTCGGTTTACCTACCGGAGATGACCCCTAAAAATGTATAAAGACATTGACGACAATGGTGGTACATGAAGATAATCATACTGAAGACTATGACAAGAGAAGACATTGTGTGAAGACTATGGAGCGCGAAGACTTAGATGTTTCGTTGTTTCCTTTTCTTCTTTGTTGAGTCATAGGAACCACCGTACTATTAAGTGGGGTCCAAGTGAACTAAGTCAGAGTGACTGAAGTGATGCTCAACCAAATCATATGTCTTCGAGCGAAGACAATGAGAGCAAATCTTATCCAGAGCTGGATGAGTCAGCTTTACTTGTAGCCCAAGTAAAGATTCCGTGTAAGTGTTTGAAATATGACCGTTGGAACACGTGTCAGTTCCTTAGTGACCCAGGGTCACTTCGGACAAATCAGGTCGGGTTGCCCAATGGCTATAAATAGCCCACCCCCTACACCATAAATGGTGGCTGCTCAGAGTTATTGCACGGCTTTTGTCGTTTGAGAGCAACCCACCTCCGAAGCATTTGAGAGAGAGAGATCCTTGCGAGGACAAAGCCAAAACACCCAGAGCCAAAGAGTGTTTGGCATCACTGAAGTTTTTCCGTCTGTGTGACCTGAAGACTTATTACACTTGAGGACTGTGTTTCCTCCAGCCGGTTAGGCGTTGCGTTCTGTGCATCCAAGAGTCATTGTGGATCGCCGGTGAATGAAGTCTGTGAAGGTTTGGAAGTCCACTTTGAATACTTACCAGAGTGATTGGGTGAGGACTATGTGTCCTTAGCTCAAGGGGAATAAGGTGAAGACGCGGTCTTCTGAGTTAAATCTCAGCCTCCCTAACCAGACGTATAGTTGTCACAGCAACTGGAACTGGTCTAACAATTCACTGTCTTCCCCGAGCTACTGGTTCTATCCTTTCCTTCCCTTTACTTACTGTTGAAAGTGCAACTAATCCCCGGGTGGTTTTGGTAATTAATAACAACATATATATCATTGAACTAATATTATCTTGAGAATCATTTCAGAGAAGTTCGATGATATGGGTATGGAAATGTCTGAAGAAGTGGACCCCTCAAAATGCTAAGACTAGCATTGGCAAAAGCTCAAGACTCCATTTTTGGTTTAGTGATCAAAGATCACATTGAGTCCATAGGAAAAGCCAATACTATTAAAAGGGGATGAGGTTGTGTTAATGTTCTTGTTGCTCAAGTGCTTGGTGATCTAACTCCCTCAACTATCAGCACTATTCACTACTTAACACAAACCCTAACATCTCGGTCACACCGATTTCTCCAACTCAGTCCCACCGAGATGAACCTCTTCAGTTGTTTCTCCAAACCCTAGCTTCTCGGTCAAACCGATTCTGAGTTTCGGTATCACCGAAAAAGGGCTGCCAACCTTCTGTGATCAGTTGACATCAATTCGGAATATCCGAGTTTATATTTTCGGTCTCACCGAAATGGCAAACCCTAACCTTTGACTCACTTCGGTCTCACCGAGATGGTATTTTCGGTCCCACCGAAAATCCCAACGTTCACTATATTTGAACTTTCGGTCTGACCGAGTTTTCACTTCGGTCTGACCGAGATTGGTCAAATGTGTGTGTAACGGTTGGATTTTGTGTGGAGGCTATATATACCCCTCCACCCCCTCCTCATTCGTGAGGAGAGCCATCAGAAAGTACCACCACTTCTACCACACACTTTCTGAGAAGTGAACCACCTACCCTTGTGTTGAGATCAAGCCATTCCATTCCTACCATATGAAACTTGATCTCTAGCCTTCCCAAGTTGCTTTCCACTCAAACCCTTCTTCCACCACAGCCATATCAGTGAGGAGAGTTGAGTGTTGGGGAGATTATCATTTGAAGCACAAGAGCAAGGAGTTCATCACCATCAACACCGTCTATTACCTTTTGGGGGGTGGTGCCTCCTAGATTGGTTAGGTGTCGCTTGGGAGCCTCCGTCGTGATGTGGAGTTGAACCAAGAAGTTTGTAAGGGCAAGGAGATCGCCTACTTCGTGAAGATCTACCCCGAGTAAGGCTAGTCCTCCGTGGGCGTAGGCCGTGATGGAATAGACAAGGTTGCTTCTTCGTGGACCCTTCGTGGGTGGAGCCCTCCGTGGACTCGCGCAGCCGTTACCCTCCGTGGGTTGAAGTCTCCATCAACGTGGATGTACGATAGCACCACCTATCGGAACCACGACAAAAATCTCCGTGTCACCAAACTGCGTTTGATCTTCTCCACCTCTCTTTTACATGTGCAATTTACTTTCCGCTGCATATACTCTAGAATTGCATGTGTAGGGTGTTACTTGATTTGATCTTGTTTGTGAAACTGCCAAAAACTTTGCATGATCTAAAGGCAGATTTTTTATATTGTCAAGTAGTCTAATCCCCCCCCTCTCTAGACCTACTTTCGATCCTACAAGTGGTATCAGAGCTTTGGTCTCCATTGCCTTGGTTTCGATTGCATTGGACTCCATAAGCTTGGTTTCACAACCTTGGAGAGTATGGCGTCTAGTGAGGGTAATTATCGTAGAGGTCCTTACTTTGATGGTACAAATTTTGCTAGTTGGAAGCATAAAATGAAAATGCATATTCTTGGTCATAATCCTGCCGCATGGGGCATTATTTGTGTTGGCATGCAAGGTGATTTCTTTGAAGAAGGAAAAGTTCCGGATCGCGAAGCTACACCCGAAGAGTTGCGGATGTTGCAAAACAATGCTCAAGCTTGTGACATTCTCTTCAATGCTTTGTGTCCCGAAGAGTTCAACAAAATCAGCCGTCTTGAGAATGCTAAAGAGATTTGGGATACTTTGGTTGAAATGCACGAAGGTACTGAATCTGTGAAGGAATCAAAGCTAGATATTCTTCAAGGTCAACTTGACAAGTTCAAGATGAAGGATGGTGAAGGAGTCGCTGAAATGTACTCTAGGCTTGCTCTCATCACAAATGAGATTGCTGGCTTAGGAAGCGAATAAATGACCGACCGATTCATCATTAAGAAGATTCTCAGAGCTTTGGATGGAAAGTATGACACCGTGTGCACTTTGATCCAAATGATGCCAAACTACAAGACTCTCAAGCCAACTAAAGTCATTGGAAGAATTGTTGCTCATGAAATGACACTTAAGGATAAGGAAGAGCTTCACAACAAGTCAAGTGGTGCTTACAAAGCTACAAGTGATGCTCCTACTACCTCAAGTGACAAGCTAATTTCCAATGAAGAGATAAGCCTAATGGTCAAGAACTTCAACAAGTTCTACAAGAATAGAGGCAAAGAAAGAAGCTCAAAGTCTAGATCATATGATGGAAAGAGATCTTCTAGTCGTGATCGAAACTGCTACAATTGTGGAAGACCCGGACACTTCTCAAATGAGTGTACGGCTCCCCACAAGAGAAGAGAAGAATCTCCAAGAAGAAGAGCAAGAGATGAGTCACCTCGGAGAGAGAGAAGGAGTAGAGATGATCGTTATGAACGAAGACCCTCTCGGAGAAGCAAGGATTCGGAGAGGAAAGACAAGTCATCAAGGAGCTACACAAGAAGAAGACATCAAGCTCATGTTGGTGAATGGGTCTCCGGCTCCGACTCTGACAGACAATCCGATGGAAGCTATCACTCCGACTCCGACTATAGTCAAGATGAAGGTGTTGCCGGACTTGCACTAGTATCCTCCAACTCCAACTCCTACGACTTATTTGATTCACCAAATGAGGGAATTGGAAGATGCTTCATGGCTAAAGGCCCCAAGGTAACACACCCTGAATTCATTGACTTTGATAGTGATGAGGATGACTTACTTGGTGAAGATGAGCTCTTGCATGATAAATCTAGTGAGCTTAGTAATGATGAAAATGCTAGTAGTCTTTATAGTCGAGAAGAGTCGAATGACAATGCTATGAAGGAGATTGAGCGTCTAACTAAAGAACTAAACACTCTTAAGTTAGCTCATGAAACAACTCAAGAAGATCATAGAGAGCTCCTAAGATCTCATGAGAAGCTACGCTTCGAGAAGCTCACTCTAGAGCAAGAACATGAGTTTCTAAAAGCGATCAATGATGATCTTCGAAAGAAGAGTTCTTCATATCTTGCCAAACGACTTCTCTTGTCCAATTTCTTGCCACCTATTAAGACTAAGCATGACAAGCATAAGAAAAATTCTTCCTCTAGTAGTAACAATAACAATGTTAAATCCAATATTGTTGCTTCTAGTAGTTCTCTTGATTCCACTAACAATGTTTCAAGTCAAGTTACACTTGAGCAAGAAAATAGCTTATTGAAGGAAATCATAGAGAAAGGTGTCTACAAGAGTCTTGCCGGAAGCAAGAACTTTGAGGAGATTGTTCGCAAACAAGGAAGACACCGGAAGAATCAAGGGATTGGTTTTGAGCGAAAGTTCAACGCCGAAGGTGTTGAGTGGGAAGAAGGTCAATACCCTACTCCACAGTTTGTCTCACAAAAGGAGAAGTATGATCCTACTTCTTCCAATGTGGAACAAGCTCAAGATGACCTTCCACCACAAGACCACAAGCTAAAGGCCAAGGACAAGCTTCAAGAGGAGATTGATGCATTCATTGAAGCACCTCAAGCCATGGTCAAGTGGGTTCCCAAGGACACATCAAGTTCTACTTCGTCAAGCTCAACTACAACACCAAGGATTCCCATCAAGATGATGTGGATCCCAAAGAAGAAGAACTAGTAGGTTCTTGAGGGTGACTCCGCCAACAAACTTCACTCATATTCATTTTGGCAAGAACTTGTGCAATCAACTTCCACATCATGCACTTGTTCATGGAGTCACAAACCCTCTTGTTGGTAAGTCAAGGGACAAGGTAATCATTGCTTTCATGGACATTATCTCTTGTGTACTTCACTCTATGTCCATGGATATTCTTGTTTGTTCCTTGTGGGACTAACCCATGTAGGTATTGAAAGTGCCCTAATCCAAGGATAGCTCTCAACTCTTGATGATCTACATCAACATTGAGCATCCACATCTTCAACATCTACATGAAGTCTTCTACGACAACCCAAGGTTAGTTTGACCCTTTAAAAGGGGTTCTCACATCTAGGGGGAGCTTTGCTCTAAAAAATTGAGCTAAAACATCTTCAAATGATGTGAACACATAAATGCTTTATGTAAAAGTGGTAACCCCACTTGTGCTTAAACGATGAGTATGACCTATGATCAAATGTTCTCATTTGGCTCCTAAGTCAATATACTCATATATAGATGACCTAGTCATCGACAATTTGTGTGCTAGTAGCTAGAGTTTTGGTTGTGCATGTTTGACACATATTTCAGTTGCTATCTTATTGTGTGAGCATGTTGAATGCATGATTCTATTCATTCAAGGACATCCATTTGTGGTTTTGATTGTTTTGGTTTCTTTTTCTGGCCAAATGGATGGACAAGAATGCCTAAGCACCTTCCCTAGCTATCTATGCTATCTTGTCTCAAATTCTATTCATGCTTATATCACAACTTTGAACAAGTCTTTTTCGTACAGTCCGAGTGAGGAGCACTCGGAACCACCGATTCGTCTAAGGCTGACTTCCAAAACCTTCTAAGTCCATTTCGGTCTGACCGGCTTCCCAATCTCGGTCCAACCGAAACACTTAGATTGATCTAGGTTTCATCTCGGTGAAACCGAGTTCAAAATCTCGGTCTGACCGATATGCGTAACTGCACTGCAATTATGCATCTCGGTGACACCGAGTTTTTCAACTCGGTCCCACCGACAGCACGGGGTTATATATACTGAGGGCTGCGCGCGATCTATTCCTTTCAAACGTTCGCCCTCCAAGACCCCTGCTGCCGCCGCCCTGGTCTACGGATCGTCGCCGTCGTCACCTGTGCGCCCTCGCCGCAGGTCTCCGCCGCCGTCAACGGTAATCTTCTCCGCCGTTGCCGCCGTAGAGGGACACCACCAAGTTAGGGTGTGTCCCGATCCCTTTCATGCTCCACTTCTGATTCTTGCATGATAGGACTGCCCTGATTCAATCCACGTTTGATATGATCCCAATACATTGTTCAGATCTTCTAGTTTCGAGGAAAATTCTTAGGTTTAGGTTTCCACGGAATGCATCTCGGTGAAGCCGATTCCTGAAACTCGGACTGACCGATTTGGTCTCTGACCATTGCACTACATAGTTCGGTCTGACCGAGTTGTGGAAATCGGAATGTCCGAATTGAAGTTTCTGTGAAACCCTAAGTTTTCGGTAGGACCGAAACCCATTTCGGTCTGACCGAAAGTGGTGTGTAGGTTCTGTTGAACACTTCGGTTACACCGAAACTTGAAATCGGTTTGACCGAAATACATTCTGTGAAAACTCAAAACTAAGTTTTTAAACTCATTCTTCTTTGCAAAAACTTCTGCAGTTGTGATAACTCTTCCATTCTGCCTATACCTTATCTTTTCACAGGTCTTTCAGCCATGTCAGATGTCAGTGACAGCCAGAACAGGTCTGAATCACCGTTTGCTGAAATTCCAGAGGCAGATACAAGTCCTGCAAGCAGCTCTAGTGATGATGGTGAGAGGAGCACCCCTAGTGGTTTGCCTCCCGCAGCTACGAGAACCAGGAAGAAGAGAACTTCTGATGATGAGGATTCCGACTTTGTTGCTGAGGAAGTTACCTCCAAGCCCAAGAGGAATGTGGTTGCCAAAGAGCACCAAGGGCAGCAGCCAAGGAAAGGTACAAGCAAGGTAAAACAGTCTGCAGTTGCCAAGAAGCTCAACTTGGAAGAGCCTGCTCCAAGCAAGGTGAAGAAGACTTCCAAGAGGAAGAGAGTTGTTTATGCTGAACCTCAAGTTGATGCTGAAGAAGAAGAAGAAGAAGCACCCCAGCCTCCTCCTCAGAAAGCTAAGTTCATGGGTGATGCTATTCGGGCTCAAGCCTCCTCCAAGCCCAAGAAGCCTGCTCCAGCTAAGGCAGCTCCAGAGAAGCCCGAGAGGACAACCAGAAGCATTCCAGCTTCTGAGAAGAACAAAGGTGAGATGCCACCTTCTGAGTCAGATGAAGAGCATGTGTTGCTCAAGCTCCGTCCCAAGTTGCCACTCCACAATGATGCTCATCCTCAAGCTGAGGACATGAAGGCAAGGAAGGACAAAGGTCTCAGGCTATGGAGACAGTCTGATCCATATGCCGTAAGAAGAAGGACTGCTGTGGACCCCAGATTCCACACCAGAGAGCAGCAGGATTTCTATGAGACAGTGCTAATGGATAAGAAGCCCATTGTTGCTGACACCAGGTATGTTGACTGGAAGTACATTGACAGTAGAGAGCACCGGGACTTCTTTCCCCATGTGCATGAGAGCTTTACTGCATGTGGAGTTGCTGATTTTGTGGGTCAAGAACTGACAGCATGGAATGACGAGATGATCATGCAGTTCTATGCCACAGCCCACTTCTACCCTGATGGCAAGATCACCTGGATGACTGAAGGTCAACGGTTTTCTTCAACTGTTGCAGAATGGGCAGAACTTCTGAACGCTCCTGTGCAGAGAGAGGACGACATTGATGTCTATGGGATTCCTAAGAAGAGTCATGATTCTATGAAGAATATGTACAAGGAGATCCCAGCTGCTGATTTGGAGGGATGGAAGCTCGGCTCAGTGTATTATCTCCAGGCTGGTCTGACCACCACTAACACTATTCTGAGGCATACTTTGATGCCTAAGTCAGGTGACCACCGGATGATACGAGGCTATTCTATCAACATGCTGCACATTCTCGATGAGAAGGCACCTTTTAAGGTGATGGACTTGATGGTAGAGACCATTAAGAGGACTGCAGCTGACCAAAAGAGGTCATGTGGGTTTGCTCCGCAGATACAGATGCTCATCAACGCCAAGTTTGGCACGGGCAAATTCATGTTGGATAGGAAGCACTTGCCACTGCAGCCAGAGCATGAGGACAACGTAGTTGTGATGGATGAAGAGGATCCCACCTCAGTTGAAGGGCAAGCCAAGATCGAAGCTGCAAAGAAAGCCAAAGCTGACAAAGAGGCAGCAGCAGCAGCAGCTAAGCCAAAGAGCTTTGGAGAACAGATTCTTGAAGCGACCCAGAGAATTGAACAACGCCTGGCCAGCATTGAGCAATCTCAGGAGAGCCTTGAGAGGATTGTCGAGGACAAGATCCACGCTCTAGACGTGAAGCTGACTGAGATTCAGGTGTCTGTCAACAAGCTTGAGGCAGACATGGAGGAGACTAGGCAGGAGAGAGCAGAGCTTATGCAGGATGATCTAGTCCAGGACTCTCATCGCCAGGCTGCTCAGGTTCCCAGAGGATCCAGATCTGCAGCTATCCCAGTGACAGACTCCAGGGCTACCACTTCAGCACCAGCTACAGCTCCAGCAGTTCCTACAGCTCCAGCATCCACTCCTCCACCGCAGACATCAGCAGAGGTCTTCGCAGATGCAGCTATCTCTACACCGACATCGACCCAGACGGGAGCAGCCAGCCGAGCCCGCAGTGACGTTTAGCTCTATACCTTTTCGAACTTTTTGGTAACTTGTTGCCAAAGGGGGAGAAATTGTTATAGATCATAGGGCTTCGAGAGAGAGAGTGCTCTTTCGTCTTTTCGTTCTTTTGCCGGTTTTCCTTGAGATACATTGGTTTCTTTTGGTTCCTGAAACTTTAAGTGTGCTTGCTACTATGTTTGATGCTACCTTAATGAGTGCTTAGCCATACTATGCTTTAATGTGTGCTTATTGCTTATCCTATGCTATTCCTTATTGTATGGCTATTTACTCTTGTCTTGGTGATTAAGTGCATGTTATTCATTCTTATCATTTTGTGCGCTCCACCAAGATGTATGTGACATGGAAGAGTGACCCATAATCCTAATCGATTGTGCATTTGCATTCAAACGCAAATTTTAAATAATGCACAAATTTAGGGGGAGCTCTTGTTTATCACATACTTCTCAAAGCGACGATGTTATTCATTGATTATATCTTTTGTCGAAGCTTTGATCTATATGTTGTCATCAATTACCAAAAAGGGGGAGATTGAAAGTGCAACTAATCCCCGGGTGGTTTTGGTAATTAATAACAACATATATATCATTGAACTAATATTATCTTGAGAATCATTTCAGAGAAGTTCGATGATATGGGTATGGAAATGTCTGAAGAAGTGGACCCCTCAAAATGCTAAGACAAGCATTGGCAAAAGCTCAAGACTCCATCTTTGGTTTAGTGATCAAAGATCACATTGAGTCCATAGGAAAAGCCAATACTATTAAAAGGGGATGAGGTTGTGTTAATGTTCTTGTTGCTCAAGTGCTTGGTGATCTAACTCCCTCAACTATCAGCACTATTCACTACTTATCACAAACCCTAACATCTCGGTCACACCGATTTCTCCAACTCAGTCCCACCGAGATGAACCTCTTCAGTTGTTTCTCCAAACCCTAGCTTCTCGGTCAAACCGATTCTGAGTTTCGGTCTCACCGAAAAAGGGCTGCCAACCTTCTGTGATCAGTTGACATCAATTCGGAATATCCGAGTTTATATTTTCGGTCTCACCGAGATGGCAAACCCTAACCTTTGACTCACTTCGGTCTCACCGAGATGGTATTTTCGGTCCCACCGAAAATCCCAACGTTCACTATATTTGAACTTTCGGTCTAACCGAGTTTACACTTCGGTCTGACCGAGATTGGTCAAATGTGTGTGTAACGGTTGGATTTTGTGTGGAGGCTATATATACCCCTCCACCCCCTCCTCATTCGTGAGGAGAGCCATCAGAAAGTACCACCACTTCTATCATACACTTTCTGAGAAGTGAACCACCTACCCTTGTGTTGAGATCAAGCCATTCCATTCCTACCATATGAAACTTGATCTCTAGCCTTCCCAAGTTGCTTTCCACTCAAATCTTCCTTCCACCACAGCCATATCAGTGAGGAGAGTTGAGTGTTGGGGAGTTTATCACTTGAAGCACAAGAGCAAGGAGTTCATCACCATCAACACCGTCTATTACCTTTTGGGGGGTGGTGCCTCCTAGATTGGTTAGGTGTCGCTTGGGAGCCTCCGTCGTGATGTGGAGTTGAACCAAGAAGTTTGTAAGGGCAAGGAGATCGCCTACTTCGTGAAGATCTACCCCGAGTAAGGCTAGTCCTCCGTGGGCGTAGGCCGTGATGGAATAGACAAGGTTGCTTCTTCGTGGACCCTTTGTGGGTGGAGCCCTCCGTGGACTCGCGCAGCCGTTACCCTCCGTGGGTTGAAGTCTCCATCAACGTGGATGTACGATAGCACCACCTATCGGAACCACGACAAAAATCTCCGTGTCACCAAACTGCGTTTGATCTTCTCCACCTCTCTTTTACATGTGCAATTTACTTTCCGCTGCATATACTCTAGAATTGCATGTGTAGGGTGTTACTTGATTTGATCTTGTTTGTGAAACTGCCAAAAACTTTGCATGATCTAAAGGCAGATTTTTTATATTGTCAAGTAGTCTAATCACCCCCCCTCTAGACCTACTTTCGATCCTACAACTGTCTTATGTTGTAAAGTCATTGCCTGCTTGCCTTATCCGATTGACTTCACTATGTGTGACTACTTGTTCTAATTGGCTTCATTCCATCTTCCATCTTGATCCTTACTGCCTAGCTGCTATTAGTCTTCATGCTTTCACTTTATTGAATACCTGACTATGGCTTGTCTAGTGTAGTCTACTTTCCGCTGCATATAAATAGAATTGGATTTATCCTTTGTCTTCAAAATTTCCATAATTTGAAGCATTTCATAAAAATCGCCAATTCGCCCCCCCTCTAGTCGATATACTTCACTTTCAGTACGTCAATTATGTAAACAAATGCTGGAAGCTTGATAGCATTTCCAGAAGCCTCTTCGGCATCCGGGTCCATGTGCCATGCACAAAATTATACTCCTTCTATCCTAAATATTTGTCTTTTTACAAATTTCAAATTGGCATATTTTAGAGTGTAGATTCACTCATTTTGCTTCATATGTGGACTCCCTCCGTTCCTAAATATTTGTCTTTCTAGAGATTTCAACAAGTGACTACATACGGAGCAAAATGAGTGAATCTACACTCTAAAATATGTCTATATACATCCCTATGTAGTAGTCCATTTGAATCTCTAAAAAGACAAATATTTGAGTAGTCACACGTTGAAATCTCTAGAAAGACAAATACTCAGGAGTATATTCAAGAACCGAGGGGGTAGTGCATAGCCGCATGGGAGACTCAGACCGGTCATTGCGCCGCATTAATAGTGAGTAATGAGCAGTCAAATCATAAGCCCTACCTTTCCCACTGTAAGTTGCTCGGAAGAAGCAACCATCAATAGACTCTTCTTTGAATCCGCTCATACTACTCCATCCATCACTGTTTATAGAGCGCGCTTCAGAAAAAGAGAAAATCTCTGGGACCAAGGCGACTAGCGATCGGCCTGAAAAATAGCATTGGTAGTTATAGCACGGCATCCATTACTAGAGGAAATAAAGCGTACACACATGCATGCAGTGCTTCCACCCCGGGTACACACATGCATGCACTTACTCTACTCCGTAGTACTACATCAAGAGAAAATTGCGGTTACCACGCCCTAATTAATTGAGCATTAAACCAAACGCGTCTAAAGTCTCTCTGTTGGTGGAAATGCATTGAGAGAAGTGCATCATAATGAAGCACGCCCTGTAAACTGTGACGGAGGGAGGAGTAGCATGAAGGTGAAAAACCAAGTACGCGTATGGCCAGTCGGTCAACGCACCTCCTCTTGGCATATCACTGACATGTGGGACCGGAGTGTGAGCAAACCGATCTTGATGGCAAAATGGCCAACCCGTTGTTCCTTGAGAGAGATGAGGAGCGAGAACACACAGATGGGCTCGCACGGAGGCCAAGATATATTCGAGCATGGTTGATTGATATCATCAATACATGTTGGGCTGTCGTTTTCCGCCCTTCTCAGGAATAAATGTGTACTTTATCAGAGATTAAGAAAAATAAGAGTACAGAGGCTCCACCATGCGGTTCGGGTAGTAGTACTACTCGTACTACAAAACCTTGCGCTTGGGTCTTCGCCTCTTCGTGAAGTCGAACAATGATGGTACTCCGCATGTTCGGTACTACAGTGTACGTCTCTGGCAATCTGACACCGAATGAACTGATGCATATCCACCGCCTGGGCGAGGGTACGTTGCATTAGTCAAAAGGCATAAGCGAGCTTCACCTTGTCCTGCAAGCTTCTCCTCGTTCTGCGAGTTGACGGGACACACCAACAAGTAGTGCTAGTCCATACTCCCTCCTTTCCGGTTAATATGGCTTAATATTTTTGTTTGCGCGTAAATGAGAGAGATTTATTCATATATAAGCATTCTTAGGACGATCAGCCAAGACACTGGTCACTAGGAAGCGAGGTACCCTGCAAAAAAAGAAGTAGGAAGCGAGGTGTTTCATTAAGCCAGCTCTCGGCCACATTCAAAGTGCAGCAAGCACGGTTCACACAAAGATGCGCCGCAAGGTTTGCTGACCTGTTTACATGCTGAATAACAAAAAAAGAGGAAATATTACCGAGCGCTCCTTTTTGTAACAGAATATGAGCTAGAACTAAGCGAGAATTGCGGTGAGTGTTCCATGCAATCAACTTCCATTATCACATGCGAGAAGCCTTGAAGAGAACCAAATGTGTTGAAGATTGCTTTATCACATTTTAAAAATATAATAAGAGTGCAGACGCTCCTCCATCCGGTTCCTAGTACTAGTATAGTACCTCTATAGACTATAGTTGTAGTACTAGTACTTGCAAACTTTGTTCTTGGCTGTTCTTCTCTTCGGGAAGTGCAACAATAATAGTACTAGTATAGTGTATGCTTCTGGCAATCTGACACCGAATTAACTATTGCAGGTCCACCGCCTGAGCAAAGGACATCATGCATTAGTCAAAAGATTCTCCTTGTCCTGCGAGCCACCGCGCGCAAGCTTCTCCTGTCCTGCAAGCTTCTCCTTGTTCAGCAAGTTGACGGGACACAGCAAAGTAATGCTAGTCCATATTGCCTCCTCTCCGGTTAATATGGCTTAATTTCAAACGAAATAAATACAATGTCTGTCACTGTATATTTGTAAACATATGGTCAGTGGACTTCATAATACGCTTATTGCGCTCAATATATACATTTTCCGGTGTTTATACGGTCACTAGCTCACCCTGGCTGAGTATGTGTGTGCATGCACGTGTAGGTTGAGCACTCGAGCGTGACCGTGTGTGTTCCGTCGTGTTCTCGGACATGCATGCATTAGGGCGTCGCGCGTGTTTTTGCGTCCATGTGTACGTGTGACTGTTGCATACACGTAGGGCGAGTACGTGTAGGGGCCACTAAAGGAGCAGTCAAATCACACAGTAAGTTAGTCGGAAGAAGCAACCATCATTTCACTCTTCAATGACACGTACGCATATAAAATGGTTGATATGGAGAGAAAAAGAAAACCACTATATATACACTAGCAGGAGCCTAAGCTACAAGCCTGCTTGCTTGGGTTGCTCTCTTCACAACCGTAGAACGACGGTGGCCACACCGCTGGTCACATATCCGGCCTGATCCCGCAGCTGGGGGTAGGGAACAATGTCCTGCGTAGACGCGGTCGACATCGGCGAGGGAGAAAATCCACAATCGGTGCGTCCCAATCGGGGGTCACCGTGGTATGGGCCGATGCCGCGTCCCAGCCGCCCTTCTAGCTACAGCCCGACATCCGTTTCAAAAATATTAGTGCATGTCAACAAAAAATATACTAGTATCTTTGTTCCGTTTCGAAAAAAAAACATATAAGCTGTTACTTCTTACCCAAAGGATCTTTATATCCAACAGACACAAAATATCCATTCGACTGTTCGAAATTACTTTCACTTCTGATCTGATGTCGAGGTAATTGCTGCATCGCCACCAAAACCCACCATCTCTTAAGCTAAAGTAGACCGAGCTAACCCTATATTAGCATCTTACTAAGATAAACACAAGGCATTGCAGAATCATTTAGGACATGAGCTTGTCAATCTGAATGTGGAGGGACACTAGCTTAGCCGCGGCCAGCAGCTTGGGCGGAACTGTGAAGAAGGTCAGCTCCAGCACGGCGACGTTGCCGGGATCCCTGCTGCTTGTCACCTCCATTTCCACCTTGACGGCGTCGGTCCTCCCTTTGGGCTCCCCCGACGGGCCGTTCGCCCATAGCTTGGCCACGTAGTGCGGCAGTGGGGACACCCCCGCTCTGATGCAGACGACCAACACGGCGATAGGCACACCAATGTCGAGCACACCGCCGACCAAGAAAAACGTGCGGCCGTCCTCCTCCACGAACAGCAAGAGCCATGGCTCCGACAGTGGCACTTGCAGCTGGAGCGCCTTGCCGTACTGGATCCTATGCACGGGCATGGGATGCACGGTGCCGATGTGGTGGGAGAGCACCGGCGGCAGGCCTACGTAGCCGTAGACGGGCACGGGGCATTTGCAGGGCGCAACCGGACACACGCTTTGGTGATCGGCGAGCTTGTGGTAAGTGACATAGAGCCCACAGCCTTCGTGCGGGCACTCCACCCTCACCGAGGAGAGGACGGCGTCCACCGCCATGTTCCGCATGTCGAAGCCACCACCGCGCTCGCACTCTGGCACTGCCGCTGATTCCTGGGGCGCTCGACGCGGCAGTCCGCGCAAGCCAGGTGCCCTCCCTTGCACTGCACAAATCAATCAAACAACACATCAATCAAGAAACCTGCACCTTGCTCGATTAGCCGAAAGGAAGAGGTGTATTCGAACCTCATACACTGGAGGCTTCAAGGGGTGGAGGCACAAGGGGCAGTGGATCAAGGTGAGGTCCATCGAGACCATAGAGAGCTCCATCGTCGGGACCTGTTCCGTCTGCATGATCTCGCCCTCCTCGTGCACAACCATCTCTCGCTTTATTAGGGCCGGGGAATTACAAAGCTTTACCGTCACATATTCATACTACTTCAAGGTGCATTAAATCATCACATGCAAGTATCAAAGGAGAGTCACGGCATGCATGAATGCGTTGTAATTACTGCATCGGTAAACACAAATATTGAAATATATCGAGTGTAGTGCTTTGATGTGTGATACGTCTCCAACGTATCTATAATTTTTTATTGTTCCGTGCTATTATTTATGAAGTCTTGGATGTTTAATGGGCTTTATCATACACTTTTATATCATTTTTGGGACTAACCTACTAACCCAAAGGCCCGGTCTGGATTGCTGTTTTTTGCCTGTTTCAGGGTTTTGCAGAAAAAGAATATCAAACGGAGTCCAAGCGGAATGAAACCTTTGCGAGAGATATTTTAGGAGAAAATCACGCACGAGGGACTTGAGAACCACATCAGGGGATCAAGGGGCTGCCCACGAGGGTGGAGGGTGCGCACCCCTTCCCAGGGCGCGCCCCCTGCCTCGTGGGGCCCCCGAGCACCCCCGTGTCCTCCTTCATATATAAGTCTACGTACCCCGAAACCTTCGACAACAGAGAGAAAACCCTAATTCCACCGCCGTAACCTTCTGTTCCCGTGAGATCCCATCTTGGAGCCTGTTCCGGAGCTCCACCGGAGGGGGATCCATCACGGAGTTCTTCATCATCATCATCATCGCCCTCAACATGAGTTGTGAGTAGTTTACCACAGACCTTCGGGTCCATAGCTAGTATCTAGATGGCTTATTCTCTCTCTGGATCTCAATACAAAGTTCTCCTCGGTCTTCGAGGAGATCTATTCGATCTAATCTCTTTTTGTGGTGTGTTTCTCGAGATCCGATGAATTGTGAGTTTATGATCAAGATTATCCATGAATGATATTTGGTTCTTCTCTGAACTTTTTATGTGTGATCATAATATCCTTGCAAGTCTCTTCGAATTATTGGTTTGGTTTGGCCTACTAGATCTATAGTTCTTGCAATCGGAGAAGTGCTTGGCTTTGGGTTCAATCTTGCGGTGTCCTTTCCCAGTGACAGTAGGGGCAGCAAGGCACATATTGTATTGTTGCCATCGAGGATAAAAAGATGGGGTTTATATCATATTGCTTGAGTTTATCCCTCTACATCATGTCATCTTGCTTAAGGCGTTACTCTGTTCTTATGAACTCAATACACTAGATGCATGCTGGATAGCGGTCGATGTGTGGACTAATAGTAGTAGATGCAGAATCGTTTCGGTCTACTTGTCTCAGACGTGATGCCTATATACAATGATCATGCCTAGATAGTCTCATAATTATTCGCTTTTCTACCAATTGCTTGATTGTAATTTGTTTACCCGCCGTAGAATATCGCTATCATGAGAGAAGCCACTAGAGAACACTATGGCCCCCGGGTCTATTCTCAACATACCAATCTACATCTACTTTACTTTTATTGCTTTTATTTGCTGTTCTTATAAACCAAAAATACCAAAAATATAAACTATCATCTCTATCAGATCTCACTTTCATAAGTGACCGTAAAGGTGTTGCCAACCCCTTATCGCGTTGGCTGCGAAGTTCTTATTTGTTTGTGCAGGCGCGTGGTCTCCTGCTGGATTGATACATTGGTTCTCATAAACCGAGGGAAATACTTACGCTACTGTGCTGCATCTCCCTTTCCTCTTCGAGGGAATACAACGCAAGCTCGAGAAGTAGCAAGAAGAATTTCTAGCGCCGTTGCTGGGGAGGCTTACGCAAAAGTCATATACCAAGTACCTATCACAAACCCTTATCCTTTGCATTACATTTATTTGCCTCTCGTTTTCCTCTCCCCCACTTCACCCTGGCGGTTTTATTTGTCCTTCTTCCGCCGTTTGTTTATCGTTTGCTTGCTTCTTGTTTGCTTGTGTGTGTTGGATTGCTTGCTTGTCACTATGGCTCGGAACAATACCAAATTGTGTGACTTCTCCCATACCAACAATAATGATTTTATTAGCACTCCGATTGCTCCTATTACCGATGCCGAATCTTGTGAGATCAATGCTGCTTTGTTGAATCTTGTCATGAAAGATCAATTCTCCGGCATTCCTAGTGAAGATGCCGCTACCCATCTAAACAACTTTGTTGATTTGTGTGATATGCAAAAGAAAAGGGATACGGATAACGATATTGTTAAATTAAAGTTATTTCCATTTTCACTTAGAGATCGTGCTAAAACTTGGTTTTCCTCTTTGCCTAGAAATAGTATTTATTCATGGAATAAGTGCAAAGATGCTTTTACCTCTAAGTATTTCCCTCCTGCTAAGATCATCTCTCTTAGAAACGATATTATGAATTTTAAGCAACTAGATCATGAGCATGTTGCACAAGCTTGGGAGAGAATGAAATTGATGATACGTAATTGCCCTACACATGGTTTGAATCTATGGATGATTATTCAGAACTTTTATGCTAGCTTGAATTTTGCTTCTATAGAAATCTTTTAGACTCGGCCGCGGGAGGCACTTTCATGGAAACCACCTTAGGAGAAGCTACCAAACTCCTAGATAATATTATGGTTAACTATTCTCAATGGCACACCAAAAGATCTACTAGTAAAAAATTGCATGCTATCGAAGAAATTAGTGTTATGAGTGGAAAGATGGATGAACTTATTTGCTGCCAAGAGTGCTTCTTCTGATCCTAATGATATGCCTTTGTCCACTTTGATTGAAAATAGCAATGAATCTTTGGATGTGAATTTTGTTGGTAGGAATAATTTTGGTAACAATGCTTATAGAGGTAATTTTAATCCTAGGCCTTTTCCTAGTAATTCCTCTAATTATGGTAATTCCTACAACAACTCTTATGGGAAGATGCCTTCTGAATTTGAAACTAGTGTTAAGGAGTTTATGATCTCGCAAAAGAATTTCAATGCTATGCTTGAAGAGAAATTTGTTAAGGTTGATGAATTGGCTAGAAGTGTGGATAGAATTACTCTTGATGTTGATTCTTTGAAACTTAGATCTATCCCACCTAAGCATGATATCAATGAGTCTCTCAAAGCCATGAGAATTTCCATTGATGAATGCAAAGAAAGAACCGCTAGGATGCGTGCTAAAAGAGAAGATTATATTAAAGGGTGTTCTTCGAGTTATCATGAAAATAAAGATGAAGATCTAAAAGTTATTGATGTGTCTCCTATTAGATCCTTGTTTTCTAGTATAAATCTTGATGAATATAGGATTGGAGATGATTCTGCTTTAAGGTGTCCCAATGATTCGGAGTTTTTAGATCTTGATGCTAAAATTGTTAAAAGTGGGAGTGAAGAGATTAAAACTTTGCATAGTGATGAACCCACTACTTTGGATTTCAAGGGATTCAATTATGACAATTGCTCTTGATTGATTGTATTTCCTTGTTGCAATCCGTGCTAAATTCTCCGCATGCTTATAGTCAAAATAAAGCTTTCACCAAACACATAGTTGATGCTTTGATGCAATCTTATGAAGAAAAACTTGAGTTAGAAGTTTCTATCCCTAGAAAGCTTTATGATGAATGGGAACCCACTATTAAAATAAAAATAAAAAATCATGAATGCTATGCTTTGTGTGATTTGGGTGCAAGTGTCTCCACTATCCCAAAAACCTTGTGTGATTTGCTAGGGTTCCATGAGCTTGATGATTGTTCTTTAAATTTGCATCTTGCGGATTCCACTATTAAGAAACCTATGGGAAGAATTAATTATGTTCTTATTGTTGCCAATAGGAATTATGTGCCCGTAGATTTCATTGTTCTTGATATAGATTGCAATCCTTCATGTCCTATTATTCTTTGTAGACCTTTCCTTAGAACGATTGGTGCAATTATTGATATGAGGGAAGGAAATATTAGATTCCAATTTCCGTTAAGTAAAGGAATGGAACACTTACCTAGAAAAAAATCAAATTACCATATGAATCTATCATGAGAGCCACCTATGGATTGCCTTCCAAAGATGGCAATACCTAGATCTATCTTGTATCGTGCCTAGCTAGGGGCGTAAAACGATAGCGCTTGTTGGGAGGCAACCCAATTTTGTTTTTGTTTTTGTTGCTGCTAGGTAATAAATATTGCATCTAGCCTCTGATTAGATGAGGTTTCATGTTTTGTTTAGTGTTTTTGCCAAGTAGAACCTTTGGGAAGACTTGTGTGAAGTTTATGTGATCCTGCTGTGAAAAACAGAATCGTTAACGCTCGCTAAAGTGGTCGTCAGATTTTACTGGAGCTTGCTATTTAGTTGATTTTTTTAAAGATGATTAGTAGACAAATTCCTCAAATTTACCAATTTATTTTGAATTTTTTGGAGTTCCAGAAGTAGGCGAAACCCGCAGATTACTATAGACTGTTCTGTTTTTGATAGATTCTGTTTTTCGTGTGTTGTTTGCTTATTTCAATGCTTTTATGAGTAGTATTGGAAGATATGAAACATAGAGAAGTTGGAATACAGTAGGTTTAACACCAATATAAACAAATAATTAATTCATTGCTGCACCTTTTAGTAGTGGTTTGCTTTCTTATACTAACAGAGCTCACGAGAATTTTTGTCTAAGTTTTGTGTTGTGAAGTTTTCAAGTTTTGAGTACTGCTTTGATGGACTATGGAATAAGGAGTAGCAAAGTCCTAAGCTTGGGGATGCCCATGGCACCCCAAGTAAATTCAAGGTAATCAAAATCCTAAGCTTGGGGATGCCCCGGGAAGGCATCCCCTCTTTCGTCTTCATCCCTCGGTAACTATACTTGGAGCTATATTTTTTATTCGCAACATGATATGTGTTTTGCTTGGAGCGTCTTGTATAATTTGAGTCTTTGCATGTTAGTTTGTCACAATCATCCTTGCTGGACACACCTATTTGAGAGAGTTAAATATGGCCTAGAAATTGTTAGAACACTCTATGTGCTTCACTTATATCTTTTGAGTTGAATAGTTTTTGCTCTAGTGCTTCACTTATATCTTTTAGAGCACGGTGGTGGTAATATTTTGTAGAACTTGTTGAACTCTCATGCTTCACTTATATACTTTTGAGAGTCTATTAAAACAGCATGGTAATGTGTTTAGGCTAAAGAAACTAGTCTTCACATGGTAGACATCCAATGTCAATGTAGTAAAAAAAATCACACCAAGTGCATTGAATAGAATGAGATGTTGGATGCTTGATAATTGTTTTGAGATATGATGATAGTGATATTAGAGTCACGCTAGTGGATTTATTATGAATTTGAGAAATACTTGTGTTAAGGTTAGTGATTCCCGTAGCATGCACGTATGGTGAACCGCTATGTGACGACGTTAGAGAATGAGGTATTTGCAGAGTGCCAACCTTTGCGTGGAGGTCGGGGACGCGCGATGGTTAACTCCTACCAACCTCCCCCCTAGGAGCATGCGCTGATTGCTTTGTTTTCACGACTCGTAGATTTTTGCAATAAGTATATGAGTTCTTATGACTAATGTTGAGTCCATGTATTATATGCACTCTCACCCTTCCACCATTGCTAGCCTCTCTCGTACCGCGCAACTTTTGCCGGTGCCATAAAACCACTATATATCCTTCCTCAAAACAACCATCATACCTACCTATCATGGCATTTCCATAGCCATTCCGAGATATATTGCCATGCAACTTTCCATCGTTCCGTTCATATGACACGCATCATATTGCCATGCATGATCATGTAGTTGACATCGTCTTTGTAGCAAGGCCACCATGCATAATTTTTATACATGTCACTCTTGTTTCATTGCACATACCGGTACACCGCCGGAGGCATTCATATAGAGTCATACTTGTTGTTGTAGTATCGAGTTGTAATGAAAGTGTGATGATCATCACTATTAGAGCATTGTCCCATGGGAGGAAAGGCTAAATCTATAAAGCCCCTCCGCAAAAAAAAAAGAAAAAGAAGAAAAAAGGGACAATTGCTACTATCTTTTTCCACACTTGTGCTTCAAAGTAGCACCATGTTCTTCATTGTAGATAGTCTCATGTTTAGTCACTTTCATGTACTAGTGGGAATTTTCGTTATAGAACTTGGCTTGTATATTCCAACGATGGGCTTCCTCAAATGCCCTAGGTCTTCGTGAGCAAGCAAGTTGGATGCACACCCACTAGTTTCTTTTGTTGAGCTTTCATTCATTTTTAGCTCTAGTGCATCTGTTGCATTGCAATCCCTACTCACTCACATTGATATCAATTGATGGGCATCTCCATAGCACATTGATACGCCTAGTTGATGTGAGACTATCTTCCTCTCTTTTTGTCTTCTCCACAACCACCTCTATTCCACTCATAGTGCTATGTCCATGGCTCACACTCATGTATTGCGTGAAAGTTGAAAGGTTTGAAAGAATAGAGTATGAAAACAAGTGCTTGGCTGAAATCGGGGTTGTGCATGATATGAATATTTTGTGTGATGAAGAGGGAGCATAGCCAGACTATATGATTTTGTAGGGATAACTTTCTTTAGCCATAGTATTTTGAGAAGACATGATTGCTTTGTTAGTATGCTTGAAGTATTATTGTTTCTTATGTCAATATAGACTTTTATCTTGAATCTTTCATATCTGAACATTCATGCCACAATTAAGAGAATTACATTGAAAAACTATATTGGTTAGCATTCCACATAAAAAATTCTTTCTTTATCATTTACCTACTCGAGGACGAGCAGGAATTAAGCTTGGGGATGCTTGATACGTCTCCAATGTATCTATAATTTTTTATTGTTCCATGCTATTATTTATGATGTCTTGGATGATTAATGGGCTTTATCATACACTTTTATATCATTTTTGGGACTAACCTACTAACCCAAAGGCCCAGTCCAGATTGCTGTTTTTTTGCGTGTTTCAGGGTTTTGCAGAAAAAGAATATCAAACGGAGTCCAAACAGAATGAAACCTTCACGAGAGATATTTTTGGAGAAAATCACGCACGAGGGACTTGAGAACCACGTCAGGGGATCAAAGGGCTGCCCACGAGGGTGGGGGGCGCACCCCCCTTCCCAGGGCGCGCCTCCTACCTCGTGGGGCCCCCGAGCACCCCCCGGTGTCCTCCTTCTTCCTATATAAGTCTACGTACCCCGAAACCTTCGACAACAGAGAGAAAACCCTAATTCCACCACCGTAACCTTCTGTTCCCGTGAGATCCCATCTTGGAGCCTATTCCGTAGCTCCACCGGAGGGGGATCCATCACGGAGTTCATCATCATCATCATCATCATCATCGCCCTCACCATGAGTTGTGAGTAGTTTACCACAGACCTTCGGGTCCATAGTTAGTATCTAGATGGCTTCTTCTCTCTCTAGATCTCAATACAAAGTTCTCCTTGGTCTTCGAGGAGATCTATTTGATGTAATCTCTTTTTGCGGTGTGTTTGTGGAGATCCAATGAATTGTGAGTTTATGATCAAGATTATCTATGAAAGATATTTGGTTCTTCTCTGAACTTTTTATGTGTGCTCATAATATCCATGCAAGTCTCTTCAAATTATTGGTTTGGTTTGGCCTACTAGATCTATAGTTCTTGCAATGGGATAAGTGCTTGGCTTTGGGTTCAATCTTACGGTGTCCTTTCCCAGTGACAGTAGGGGCAGCAAGGCACGTATTGTATTGTTGCCATCGAGGATAAAAATATGGGGTTTATATCATATTGCTTGAGTTTATCCCTCTACATCATGTCATCTTGCTTAAGGCGTTACTCCGTTCTTATGAACTCAATACACTAGATGCATGCTGGATAGCGGTCGATGTGTGGAGTAATAGTAGTAGATGCAGAATCATTTCGATCTACTTGTCTCGGACGTGATGCCTATATACAATGATCATGCCTAGATAGTCTCATAATTATTTGCTTTTCTATCAATTGCTCGACAGTAATTTGTTTACCCGCCGTAGACTATCGCTATCATGAGAGAAGCCACTAGAGAACACTATGGCCCTCGGGTCTATTCTCAACATATCAATGTACATCTACTTTACTTTTATTGCTTTTATTTGTTGTTCTTATAAACCAAAAATACCAAAAATATAAACTATCATCTCTATCAGATCTCACTTTCGTAAGTGACCGTAAAGGGATTGACAACCCCTTATCGCATTGGCTGCGAAGTTCTTATTTGTTTGTATAGGTGCGAGGGACTCGCGCGTGGTCTCCTACTGGATTGATACCTTGGTTCTAAAAAATTGAGGGAAATACTTACGCTACTGTGCTGCATCTCCCTTTCCTCTTCGAGGGAATACAACGCAAGCTCGAGAAGTAGCAATGTGTCGCGTCAACTCGTACAAGACGGAGAAGTTTGATTACTACAATGCCCTCTCCCTCGCGGATTGAGCTGCGGTGCCATAACTGCACCTGCCTTTGGCTGCATGACAGGTGGGCCAACCACCTGTTGGGCCCACCTGTTATAGACGTAAAGGCGGGAGCAGTAATTCAATGAAGTTGCGTCCCTCCCTCGCGCATGAGCGTGGTGGCTGGCAGGACTAGTAGGAGCTTTCGCTACACGCTTCTTGACGGCGGCGAACTTGCGGATGGAGTTGACCATCATGTCGTCCATGCGAGAGGCGAAGCCGGCGTCGGCGAGGGCTACGACGCCGGCAGTCGCCAGCACCGTCTGGAAACGCTGCGCGGTGCGGGGCCACAGGCCGGCGCCTTGGATGATTTGGCACAGCCGACTGCCGCTCACGACCATCGATTTAACCGCACCTGCCTTTGGCTACATGACAGGTGGGCCACCGACCTGTTGGGACCACCTGTCATGGACGCAAAGGCAGGAGCAGTAAGTCAATGAAGCTGTGTCCCTCCCTCGCCCATGAGCGTGGTGGCTGGCAGGACTAGGAGAAGCTTTCGTTCGCTACGCGCTCTCCCTCCCGTACGCGGTGGACATGCAGCAGTTCAATCGGTGTCAAATGGCCCGAAGCATACTGTAGCACTCCTCCACTACAGTAGTACTCCCGAAGAGGTGAAGAGCCAAGCACAGCCCGGACGCTCGTGTGGCAGTTTCATGTGTAGAGTAGTCTAGGATAGCGCGTACCGTGCCTGTAAGCTTTAAAATCGTTGGGGTCGGCAACACGGCTGCATGCTATATTTTTTTGAGTAAAATAATCTTTTGGCCCTACCTGTCATCCTAGTGATTCTAGTTTGCACGCTCATCTCGTCAAGACAGGAGTATATATTTTAATTTGTGGTGGGGTAAATGTTAAAGGTTGCAGCAAATGGAGTATTGTACACTACGGGTCTTTCAGCCAAGTTTAGAGGCAACCATGTGGGGCCAGTGCTATGATGTGTCACGTCAACTCGTACAACGAGGAGAAGCTTGATTTTATGACTACACGCCTTCTCCCTCGCCCATGCACGCGGTGGCTCGCAGACGAGGACATGCTTTTACTTATAGTACTACAACAAGCTATCCCTCCCGTTTGCGGTGAACGGACATGCAACAGTGGATTCGATACTGCAGAAGCAGTAGAAGTAACATCATTGTTCGTCTTCTCGAAGAGGCGAAGAGCCAAGTGCAACCCGAACGTGGCAGTTGCGAACCTTGGAGCACGCATATAGCCAGGCTCTTGCATGAGACAAAATTGCTATGTGAGCCCACTATTGTAGTACTCCCTCCATCCGGAAATACTTGTCATCAAAATGAATAAAAGGGGATGTGTCTAGATGTATATTAGTTCTAGATACATCTTTTTATCCATTTTGATGACAAGTATTTTCGGACGGAGGGAGTACTTGCTAGTATAGCCCTGAAACCAGAAAGGAGTATTTGCCAATGTAGAGATTTCAACAAGTGACTAGACTACACCGAGACAGAGTACATATGGAGCAAAATGAGTGAATCTATACCGTAAATAAATATGTAGCTCTCTCGTTTTCCTCTCGGCCTTGGTCGCGGTGCACAATATTGAGTATACTAGTATCATCTTGAAATTTACGAAGTCACCGTAGGCACCTCGTCGTCGACGGGAACGTCTCGTGACACGCGATAGACGCGAGCGGCAGTCGCCTCCATAGGTGCTTGAATGCCAAGGAGGGAGAGGGTAGCGGTTCCCGAGACGTTGAACGGTCAATGATGCATCCTCAAATTACTCTACATGCAGAGGGAATTAATTGGAGAAGCATAATAGAGCCAGCACGATGTGAATGCAACAGAGTTTGGATTCTCATATAAAGGCGCCCCACCACTCCAATCCATCTACTCCTTAGTATCTGCGCAACACTGCTCACTCCAATCCAAGACCAAGTGACCAGAAGCCAGAAGCACCTATGGAGGTGATGGACGTGAGCGGCAGTCGGCTGTGCCAAATCATCCAAGGTGCCGGCCTGCTGCCCCGTAGTGCGCAACGTTTCCAAACGGTGCTGGCGACCGCCGGCATCGTAGCCCTTGCCAATGCCGGCTTCGCCTCTCGCATGGACGACATGATGGTCAACTCCATCCGCAAGTTCACCGTCGTCAAGAAGCGCACGGATGACCTTGCCGTACTTCTCCAGCCCGCGCACCGAGGCTCCTCATTGCCTGCCATCCTCATCGGCCTCCATGGTGATGAACTCTTTCAAGCCCTGGTGGCCCTGCAGTTGCCGGAGGTCGCGATGAAGAATGTGCACCTCGAGGCCGTGCTCGTTGCGCAGTGCCTCGCCATGCAAGAAACCATCGACCTGCACATCCACGTCTACGAGGAAATCGTCTACATAGGCCAGTACAAGGCCAGCGAGGACAGAAAGACATTGGCCTTCTTCCAGCGGCTGGAATCTTTGGACGCCATTGTTCAGAAGCACGTCGACCTGGCCACGAAAGCCGCTGCTACTTAGCCACCGTTCCGTGGGCCGGCGCCTTGAGTCGAGGAGGTGTACATCGTCGATGGATGCATCTCTTCTTCTTGCCTCCTGTAACCAGCACTGCATCGCCTCATGGCCTTAATGTTTTATTAGTATAGGACTATATGGCATTTTTATTCCAGTAGTAACGTTTTCACTGTGAGGTGGGGCCACAGTTGAGCAAACTGACCATCGGCAAATCCCCACCCTGCCCACCGGGCATCGGCTGAGTTTAGAATTAGAAGAGAGAAACGAGGGAGAAGAGCTAGCTGTAGCACAGACGCTGTCGTCCGATGGGACTCGCATTGTTAGAATAGGAGTACTGAGCACTCGTACCTCTTTTTTTAGGGAAAAAGCAGTCATATGTCTAGTACTACCATGAGTTAGGTGCGTGCGACCTATACCTGTCATCACTTTAGGTCTCCTATTCGAACCGCGGCTACGCTTCACCGTACATATTTTTTCACGCATTTATCATCTTATATGTACTCCTAGGCTATTTCCACGTGCTCCCTTTCGCCGACATGTGGGACATAGAGCATCTGGGTCGTAGTGCATGCACGACTCGGAGCATATGCCGGGGTACTTTACATTTCAGACCTCACGAATTACATGCAAACCCCCCGCAGAAGAATAAATAAATAAATGAATTACTACATGAAACAAGATTATTTTCGTAGAAACCGGAGCACGTTCATTAAATTTTGGACATAACACGTTTATAAAAACTACCGGACCTAAACCAGTCTAAGGGCCTCTTCTATTCGCATGATACTGAAAACACAGAAATGGGGAAAGTATGATGGCGATGAACCGAGACGAGGAGAACTCCACTAACTCAGTTAGAGGTTAGAGTTAGATTCTAACCCTGAACTAACTCTAAATCAAAGAGGTGTATGGATGGTAGGATTAGAGTGACAATAAATGTTCTTTCTCCATCACTGTGCGACACTACTCACTCCAATCCAAGACCAAGTGACCAGAAGCCAAAAGCACCAATGGAGGCGATGGTCGCGAGTGGTAGTTGCCTGTGCCAAATCATCCAAGGCGCCGGCCTGCGGCCCCGCACCGCGCAGCGTTTCCAGACGGTGCTGGCGACCGCCGGCGTCGTAGCCCTCATCGATGTCGGCTTAGCCTCTTGCATGGACGACATGATGGTCAACTCCATCCGCAAGTTCACCGCTGTCAAGAAGCGTGTAGCGAAAGCTCCTACTAGTCCTGCCATCCACCACGCTCATGCGTGAGGGAGGGATGCAGCTTCATTGACTTACTGGTCCTGCCTTTGCGTCTATGACAGGTTGGCCTAATAGGCAGTTGGCCCACCTGTCATGCAGCCAAAGGCAGGTGCAGTTAAGGCACCGAAGCTCAGTCCACGAGGGAGAGGGTGTTGTAGTAATCAAACTTCTCGGTCTTGTACGAGTTGACACGACACATCAAAGCACTGCACTCGATATAAGTCTTTTTACACATTTCAAATGGACTACTACATACGGATGTATGTAGACATATTTTGCTTTGTATGTAGTCACTTGTTGCAATCTCTAAAAAGACTTATATTTGGAAACAGAGGCAGTACAACGCATGCATGAATGCCATGACTTCCCTTTTGATACTTGCATGTGTTGATTTGATGCACCTTGCCAAATTTTGACTATAAATTTAACTAACCAAATTTTCATGCATGTCACAAAAAATTACGGGGCTGTTTGGATTGTGATTGTGTTTGTCCTATGTTGCCACATTAGTTTTTCCCACACTTGCCACACTTGCCTAACTTGAGTTGCTCAAATTGTTAGACACACTTTGGCTTGCCTAAGGGAATCTTGCCACACTTTTTGTGTCTATGACATGTGGGGTTCACAGCTAATAAAGAAATTCTTGTCTTAGGTGTGGCTAATAAAAAAATACTTATATTTAGGAACGGAGGGAGTAGAAAATATAAATAATAATGCATGTTGGGGCAACCCATGTTTCCGATAATTTTAGCCGTGGGCTTGTTCACAATTTTTACGAGGGGGTGGTTGTTCATTTAATGGAGGGACTTGTACCATACTTGAATGATACAAAGTCCGATCTGGCACACCGTAACACCACTTGGAACAAGCGGGTAGAAATCTCAAAAAACAATCAACAACTAAAATAACGGCGACCTGGCACATAGCACACAATTTTAAACGATTGTTTTGATGGAGGGAAAAAGGAAAACCACCCCACTACATATATATAAGCCGGAGCCTCCGCGCTTGCTTGCTAGGGTTGCTCTATTCACACACTCTCATCCTCTCCAGATCTAAACAAGATAGGGGTGGTAACACTGTCTTTCTCCCTTCAAAAAACACTGTCTTTCTATCCTTACCGATGGTTACAGATCCGGACGTATCCCCCTCCGCCGGTGAAGGGGAGGAGGGGCAGTGTTTAGGCCGTCGTCGACAGCGAGGGAGGAGACCTACTGCCGGCCGCACTGTTATCTCTGGTCGAGCGCCGGCGCGGGAGGTCCTCCGATCCCTTCGTCGTTGCCCTAGTGTGGGCGGATCCGGCCTCCCGCCGCCCACCTATCCACATCCCGACGACCTTCAGGTATATCTTCCTTCGAAACCGCCTTAGCTCTACTTCCCCAGCTCGCTACGTCGCTGCATGTGCATCATTTTCTACCTCTCAGCCTCTCTCGATCGGATGGTCCAACATCACCTATTTTTTTCTTCTGTTGTTAGAGGTAAAGCTACTTCATGGAGTCGAATCTTGTACTTGGTTCAAACAATAAATAAAGTGGGGATGGGGGAATTTAGTATGTAGTACATCGAACTTGGTACAAACAGGAAGGAAAGGGGGTGAAAGTAGTACAGACCGGTAATCCAACCAGTCTCTTGGTCGAAAAGGGAAATATAGGGTAACGCTGAACACAGTGGTATGACCAGGACTAGATTTGCTATCCACACATAGGAGTAGGTGGCTAGAGTGAACAAAAATGGGACCAACCCAGATATGTTTCTTGGATGTTTGTTTCTCGGGGCAACAAACGATGAATCACCACTTTATGCCCCTGTTTAGGTACATGGTGTTGGACTGCTGGTGCACCCACTGTCCCATGCCCTTATACCAAATATTTAGCTGTTCTTAATCTAAGAGCATGGTTAATAATATAGCCAACAATCAGCTATAAGGAGTTGCCATGTCATCTATAGCCAACCTTATAGCCGGCATGTACAATAGTAAGTGTTATATGTGTACTACTTCATTAGTAGTTGACCCACCTTACAATCTCACAAAGCGTCTTGGGTCTCGTGCTAGAGCCGGCTACTAACTAAGAGCCCGCTTCTCTTATCTCTCCTTCTCTCTCTCCTCCAACTCATCTAAAATATAATATTTAAAGGCTTACAGCCCACCCATGTCATCCTATTGTACTTGCTCTAATGTCCCTGGTAAAAATGAAGCCATGCCACTGTTATAAGCCATGACAAGTTTAGCCAAATGTTTTTGCCTGTAATTGTTTGAGACTCTGACTGTTTCCTCTAGCTTTTTGTGTAAACAGGGATATCCATTTCACCTGGTTGCTGTTGTGACCTTTTGGTGCACTGCACAAAACTCTTCTTAAAAGAAGTGACTTTTGTGCTGTTTAACTGGAATGTCAGAATGGAACAGTTGGTTCATTTCGGTGGAACTGCACAAAGGGAGATCTGTGTTCCAATCTGCATCATCCATATTGGCACCATAACCTCCCTTTAGGTAAGAATGATATTTAATGCATGTGTTCATCTCTATTTTGCGACTGCCATGAGAAAATAATGCTATTTTTACTAGTACACTTGTACTCCCTCACCGACAAAACCAATTCTGAAATAGAAGGCCAATCATGTACTTGGTTTCACCAACTGGTGAGGAGAATGAGAAACAGAGCATGAAGAGAAAGAAGAAGAAGAATAAACAGTGCCAATGCGATCTTGCTGAAGCCAGAGGCCTCAGTCAAGGTCATTCAAGGGCTCCAACAACGACTACCTTACATGTGAGACGATCCTCCAGGGAGCCCTTCCACTTCTGCTGTCTCACTTAATTAATTAGGAGTACTTAAGTACCACTAATTTATTGCTGCCTAATTTTCCTGTCGGAGTTAAACAAATCTGTAGTAGCACCCTATGTTGAATCATGTATGTGTGTATGTTTGTCTATGGAGGTGAATCATGTGGTGGAGCAGGGAGGGAATATTATTAGTGTCATGACATAATAGTGCTATTGTTTTGCATGTCAATTTATTTCCATTGGTTCAATGAGGTAATGTTTTGCATATTGTCCATCATGAATTTGATGCTACTGTTAGAGTAATATGCTAATGTCTTTCTATCCTTTCTCACTAAGCTAATGAAGGTTTCACCTTATTCCTACTTGTGCAAACAGGGATCATGTTGTGCCAATCATACATTTTAGTAGAACTACACAAGACAATACAATGAACTGTGTCCCAGCCTGTGCTTTAATTATGATGGAAGTTCTTGATAATCTTTCGATATAATCTCAGCACTGGTAAACAAGAGTGATCTCAACCATACATTTGAAGTGCACAAAAATATATACTATTGAGTGATTCCAGTGAGTGCTTTATCATCTCTTATGGGACTACATGAATAAGATTTTTTCCTCAGGTTGGTACGGGCCTAAGGCCTTCATCCATATTAATTTGCAGTCATCTCTATTTGTATCGTGCCACTATCATGAGAAACTCGTTTATCTTTTCACGTTAAAGTTTTGCAACCTATGATACATGGCAATGCTTTGAGTGTTCAGCTAATTCGCACTGATTAAATAAACTAATACCTCTCTTTAAGCAAGACTACTATGTTGCTAACTTTACCCATTAAGATAATGAGGGTGCTTCTATTTGTTAGTGTATGTTTCATCAACTAGTCCCACTATTACAGTAATCTCACTCTCTAAATATATGTGCCAACATGGATGCTCGATTTTGGTGGAACTGCACAAAAACTGTGGGTGCTTCATTGCCTCGGCAGCTTCCATCCTTTCCTGTCAGTCGCTAATCTGGGCCTGCTTTCTTCCTTTGCTGTCAGTCGCTTCGCTTATCTCGGCTTCCAGTCAAAGGAAAAAGTAATTGATATGCTACCTAACACAGGTTGGTACTGGTCTTTATCCTGATTATTGTGCTTGTCATGTATTGGTAATTTTGTATTGTGCTACTGTTTGCCGATTTTACAAAGGAGTAACTTGGAGCCTGAACTCGCAGGCAAATCATTGCTTTGGGTGATTTCAGTAGAACTGCACAAAAAGATCAGATGGACAGATACTTATGTTGCTGCTATGTACTCCAAAGTTCACTCAGACAAGCATCAATGTTGACAAGAAGTGCCTATATTCATTCAACTATCAACCGGCGTCAACCAATTGTCAAAATCCAAGTATTAGGAGAGTGAACGCTAAAAATATTGCTTGGCGCATAGCCCAGAAAAACATAGTCCAGTCTTTGGTCCCAACTTGTGCCTTTTGGTTATCGGCAGATATGGTAGCGAACTGTATGGCATGGAGTCTAAAGATTCCAGACAAGTTGGTTGACGCGTATATTCATCTGGCACTTAATCAGTCTGCACTCCAGGGATGCTCCATTTTAGTTGAACTGCACAAAAAAAATTAGGTGGTTCATTTTCTCAACCGCCTCCTTTCTCGTTTGCAATGTAGAATTTCGGCGAGCTACAGGACCAAGATGAGCCAGTAAACTAGTTGGATGAAAGTAGTGGCCAAGTTGCTCAAACCTCCCTCGGCATGAGGCCACTATTTGAAGATAAACCTACAAGCAAAGTTCAGATTGTGTGTGCTGCCTCTTATGTACTCAAAAGTTTACTCGTATAAGCATTAATTTTAGCAAGAAGTACCTCCGTCTGAACACCATTTACCAGTCTGCAATGTAGAATTTTGGCGAGCTAAAGGACCAAGATGAGCCAGTAAACTAGTTGGATGAAAGTAGTGGCCAAGTTGCTCAAACCTCCCTCGGCACGAGGCCACTATTGGAGGATAAACCTACAAGCAAAGTTCAGATTGTCTGTGCTGCCTCTTATGTACTTCAAAGGTTACTCGTACAAGCATTAATTTTAGCAAGAAGTACCTCCGACTGAACACCATTTACCAGTCTGTACCCTAGGTAATTAAAGTTCGTCCATGGATCATATTGGCTGTGGTCTCAATCATTTGGATGCATAAACATACTGAACATGTGTGTATCTGAATCTTTTTGTGAATTATCTATGAATATTGTTGTGTGATCTATCTATCATTTGGATCCATAGACATGCTGAACTTGTGTATATATGAATCTTTTGAGTTGTTGATAGTGAATGTTGTCTATGAATATGAACGTGTCCTGTGAACCTGAGTTTGATATGAATGTTTACCTTTTCCGTTGTGCTTGTGTGTGAACTTGTTAGTATGCCTACTGTGGGGTATGTGACGTGTGGGTGTCAATGGCACACCTTCTTCCCGAGAAGAATTGCACCTACTTTGTTAGGGTAGCAACGGCGCATCAGCTCTTTTTAATATTTTTGCTCTGTCTTGCCCCCTCCCATGCTCAACCGCTCCCGTAATGTTTTCGGCCTCAAAACAAACATAGTACTGCGTTGTTTTTGGGGCTTGATGAAAAATCGAGTGCTGGTTTCTGTAGGTTGGCCCGCCCAGCAAATGGGCTGCTGGTCCACCACGGAATGGGAGGCTAAAAATACAAGTTTTATGGTGTAGAGGCAAGTAAAAAAATGCCATCTATAGTGATACGTATTCGTCGTATCTATAATTTTTGATTGTTCCATGTCAATATTCTACAACTTTCATATACTTTTGGCAACTTTTTATACTATTTTTTGGGACTAACATATTGATCCAGTGCCCAGTCCCAGTTCCTGTTTGTTGCATGTTTTTTGTTTCGCAGAATATCCATTTCAAACGGAGTCCAAACGGAATAGAAATGGACGGAGATTTTTTTTTGGAATATATGTGAATTTTGGGAAGCGGAACCAACACGAGACGATGCCCGAGTGGGCCACGAGGCAGGGGGGCGCGCCCACCAGGGGAAGGCGCGCCCTGGGCCCTCGTGGACACACCGTAAGGTAGTTGATTCCTTCTTTCACTGCAAAAAAGTTAATATCCGGATAAAAATCGTGTCAAAAAATCAGCCCAATCGGAGTTACGGATCTCCGGAAATTTAAGAAACGGTGAAGGGCCATAATCTGGGAACGCAAGAACAGATAGAGACAGAGAGACAGATCCAATCTCGGAGGGGCTTCGCCCCTCCGCCGCCATGGAGGCCATTGACTAGAGGGGAAACCCTTCTCCCACCTAGGGAGAAGGTCCAGGAAGAAGAAGAAGGAGAGGGGCTCTCCCCCCCTCGCTTCCGGTGGCACCGGAGTGCCACCGGGGCAATCATCGTGTGACGGCCACCAACACCTCCGTCATCTTCACCATCATCTCCATGACCATCCCCCATCTATCTACAGCGGTCCACTCTCCCGCAACCCGATGTACCCTCTACTTGAACATGGTGCTTTATGCTTCATATTATTATCCAATGATGTGTTGCCATCCGATGATGTCTGAGTAGATTATCATTGTCCTATCAATGATTGGTGAATTGCTATGATTGATTTAAATTGCTTTTGGTTATGTTGTTGTCCTTTGGTGCCCACCATATGAGTGCGCACGTGGATCACACCATAGGGTTAGTTGTATGTTGATAGGACTACGTATTGGAGGGCAAGAGTGACATAAGCTTCAACCTAGCGTAGAAATTGATGCATACGGGATTGAAGGGGGACCAATATAGCTTAATGCTATGGTTGGGTTTTACCTTAATGAACGTTAGTAGTTGCGGATGCTTGCTAATAGTTCCAATCATAAGTGCATAGAATTCCAAGTAAGGGATGACATGCTAGCAGTGGCCTCTCCCATATAAAACTTGCTATCGGTCTAGTAACATAGTCAATTGCTTAGGGGCAATTTCGCAACTCCTACCACCACTTTTCCACACTCGCTATCATTAACATTATAGTTTCTTTATCTTAACAACCCCTAGTTTTATTTACGTGTTCTTTATATTCTTGCAAACCTATCCCACAAAAACTACAAAGTACTTCTAGTTTAATACTTGTTATAGGTAAAGTAAACGTCAAGCATGCGTAGAGTTGTATCGGTGGTCGATAGAACTTGAGGGAATATTTGTTCTACCTTTAGCTCCTCGTTGGGTTCGACACACTTACTTATCGAAAGAGGCTACAACTGATCCCCTACACTTGTGGGTTATCAAGACCTTTTTCTGGCGTCGTTGCTGGGGAGCAATAGCGTGGGGTGAATATTCTCGTGTGTGCTTGTTTTCTTTATCACTAAGTAGATTTTATTTGCTGTTCTAAGTTGTTCTCTATCTTTAGTTATGGATATGGAACACGAAATACCAAAAAACTTAGGTGTACTTCCTACTCATGGAGATAGGGAACCTCCTAAAACCCTCGATGCTCATTATGTGAAAGATATTATGTACTACTTTGATAATCCTGAGAAGACCCCATTCAACTATGTAACGGGAGTAACGTTAATGTGAATACTTTAGGGATTATCGCTTGACACAAAAAGGGAAATTGTTATGGGATCAAATTCATTTGTTGCATTGGTATGCTCGGCAACTATGCTTGAGATATGATTATAGTTGTTGCTCTAGGATGAAGGCTCCACACCTTCCCTTTTCATGCAAATTTAATGATAATGAAACCTTAGCTTCTTATGCTAATGGTATATATGATTATTATGATGTGGAACAAATAGAAGAATTCGTTTCTTTTAAGGGTGCTTATGAAATTGAATCTCTGTTTAAAAAGAGTGATGCTTTTGATGATGATGTTTCTAGGCCTGAAAATCTTGCTATATTGAAATACTGCTATTTGAATTATGAATATAACTCCAATATTGATGCGTTTATTGAGAAAGTCTCCGCTGTTCAAGAAGAGACTAATATTTTGCAGGAGTCTATGGAAGAAGAAATCAATGACACTGTGAGCTCATTGGATGAAAAAGATGAGGAGGAGAGCGAAGAACAAAAGGAGGAAGAGCGGATTAGCTACCCGTGCCCACCTTCTAATGAGAGTAGCTCTTCAACTCATACGTTGTTTAATTTCCCTTCATGCTTACCGAAGGATGATTTCTATGATGATTGCTATGATCCCATTGATTCTTTTGAAATATCCCTTTTTGATGATGCTTGCTATGCTTGTGGCCAAGATGCCAATATGAATTATGCTTATGGAGATGAACTTGGTATAGTACCTTATGTTAAACATGAGATTGTTGCTATTGCACCCACACATGATAGTCCTATTATCTTTTTGAGTTCTCCAAACTACACTATATTGGAGAAGTTTGCACTTATTAAGAATTATATTGATGGGTTGCCTTTTTCTGCTACACATGATGATTTTGATGAATATAATATGCATGTGCTTGCTGATCCTACTTGCAATTATTATGAGAGAGGAACTACATCTCCGCCTCTCTATGTTTCCAACACGATAAAATTGCAAGAAACTGCTTATACTATGCATTGGCCTTTACTTGATGTGCATGAATTGTTCTTGTATGACATGCCTATGCATAGGAAGAGAGTTAGACTTCGTATTTTCATGACACATATCACTTTGTACTCACAACTAAATGCCAAATCATTGCTAATTAAAATTGGCTTTGATATACCTTGGGATCCGGGTGGATCCATTACTTGAGCACCATATGCCTAGCTTAATGGCTTTAAAGAAAGCGCTGCCAGGGAGACAATCCGGAAGTTGTAGAGAGTCATTTATTTATGTTGTGTGATTTTATAAAGTTTAAAAACAAAAACAAAAATAAATAGGGGAACCTAAAACTTTTTCAAAAAGAAAAGTGAAAGTAAGAAGGACGAGCACCGTTGAAGTGGGGGACGTCCTTGAACTTTGTTCATGTCCATGGAAACTTTGTGAATCTTAATTACCGATTTTTTAACTAAAATAATTATCCCCTTGTACAATTCCATTGTATTATAAAAATAATGTGCCAAGGTTTGCCTTTAGGATGTTTACAATGCTTGTTGGTTTGTGCGGTGCAGGACAGAAACTTTGACTGTAGTGCACGATTTTACATTTCTTTGCTGGAACGTCAAATGGTTCTGAAACTTTTTGCACTGTCTTTCTACACAAAGTGTTTATTTTTCCTAATTTTGGCAGAATTTTTCAAGTATGATAAGTATGGTGAATGTTCAGATTATTACAGACTGTTCTGTTTTAGACAAATTCTGTTTTTGGTGCATAGTTTGCTTGTTTTGATGAAACTATCAATTTCTATCAGTGGATTAAGCCATGGAAAAGTTATATTACAGTAGCTACAATGCAAAAACAAAATATGAATTGGTTTGCAATAGTACTTAGAATAGTGATTTGCTTTATTATACTAACGGATCTTACCGAGTTTTCTGTTGAAGTTTTGTGTGGATGAAGTGCTCGAAGATCGAGGAGGTCTTGATGTGAGGAGAAGAAGGAGAGGCAAGAATTCAAGCTTGGGGATTCCCAAGGCACCCCAAGTAAATATTCAAGGAGACTCAAGCGTGTAATCTTGGGGACGCCCCGAAAGGCATCCCCTCTTTCTTCAACAAGTATCGGTATGTTTTCGGATTCGTTTCATTCATGTGATATGTGCAGATCTTGGAGCGTCGTCTGCCTTTTCTTTTTCTTTTAATAAATGCACCATGCTGTTATGAGATAGTCCTTGGTTGATTTATAGAATGCTCTTTGCACTTCACTTATATATTTTGAGTATGGCTTTTTAGAATGCTTCATTTGCTTCACTTATATCATTTGAAGTTTGGATTTCCTCTTTCTCCTCACATAGAAAACCGCCATTTGTAGAATGCTCTTTTGCTTCACTTATAATTGTTAGAGCATGGGCATAAATTTTGTAGAAAGAATTAAAACTCTCTTGCTTCACTTATATCTATTTAGAGAGTTGACATGAATTGGTCATTCACATGGTTAGTCATAAAATCCTACATAAACTTGTAGATCGTTGAATACGATATGTTTGATTCCTTGCAATAGTTTTGCGATATAGAGATGCTAATATGTGGGAGGTACTAGTGAATGATTGTGGTCTAGTAAAAATATTGGTGTTAAGGTTTGTGATTCCCGAAGCATGCATGTATGGTCTCCTCACTATGTAACCAAATTGGCGTGCATTGTATTTTGATTGTTTATCTTTGCGTGAAGGTCGGGGGCGCGCGATGGTTAACTCCTACCAACCTCCCCCCTAGGAGCATGCGTCGTAGTATCTTTGCTTCGAGGGCTAATAGATTTTTCGCAGTAAGTATGTGAGTTCTTTATGACTAATGTTTAGTCCATGGATTATATGCACTCTCACCCTTCCACCATTGCTAGGCTCTCTTGTACCGCGCAACTTTCGTCGGTACCATACAACCATCACATACCTTCCTCAAAACAGCCACCATACCTACCTATTATGGCATTTCCATAGGCATTCCGAGATATATTGCCATGTAACTCCACCGTTCTGTTTATTATGACACGCACCATCATTGTCATATTGCCTTGCATGATCGTAAGATAGCTAGCATGATGCTTCCATGGCTTGTCCGTTTTTTTATGTCATTGCTACGCTAGATCATTGCACATCCCGGTACACTGCCGGAGGCATTCATATAGAGTCATATTTTTGTTCTAGTATCGAGTTGTAATATCGAGTTGTAAGTAAATAGAAGTGTGATGACCATCATTATTAGAGCATTGTCCCTTGAAAAAAAAGAAACAAAAAGAAAGGACAAAAGAAAAAAAGGCAAAAAAAGGCCAAATAAATAAAAAGGAAGGCCCAAAAAAAGAAGAAAAGAAAAAAACAAGAAAAAAAAAGGACAATGCTACTATCTTTTTTCCACACTTGTGCTTCAAAGTAGCACCATGATCTTCAGGATAGAGTGTCTCCTATGTTGTCACTTCCATATACTAGTGGGAATTTTCATTATAGAACTTGGCTCGTATATTCCAACGATGGGTTTCCTCAAATGCCCTAGGTCTTCATGACCAAGCAAGTTGATGCACACCCACTAGTTTTCTTTTAAGCTTTCATACACTTATAGCTCTAGTGCATCCGTTACATGGCAATCCCTACTCACTCACATTGATATCTATTGATGGGCATCTCCATAGCCCATTGATACGCTTAGTCGATGTGATACTTTCTCCCTACTTTTGTCTACTACCACCTTCTATTCCACTCATAGTGCTATATCCATGGCTCACGCTCATGTATTGCGTGAAGAATTGAAAAGGTTCGAAAAAGTAAAGTATGAAAACAATTGCTTGGCTGACACCGGGATGGGCATGAGGGGTACCTTGTGTTAAGAAAAGGGAAGCATAAAAGACTATATGATTTTATAGGGATAACGTTCTTTAGCATTGATATTTTGAAAGACTAGATTGTTTGTTGGGATGCCCGAGTATTAAATTCTTCTATGTCAAATGATAGACTATTGCTTTGAATCACTCGTGTCTTAATATTCATGCCATGATTAGATTACATGATCAAGATTATGCTAGGTAGCATTCCACATCAAAAATTATCTTTTTTATCATTTACCTACTCGAGGACGAGCAGGAATTAAGCTTGGGGATGCTGATACGTTGATGTCTACTACGCACCCTTATTCTTGTAGACGTTGTTGGGCCTCCAAGTACAGAGGTTTGTAGGACAGTAGCAAATTTCCCTCAAGTGGATGACCTAAGGTTTATCAATCCGTGGGAGGCGTAGGATGAAGATGGTCTCTCTAAAACAACCCTGCAACCAAATAACAAAGAGTCTCTTGTGTCCCCAACACACCCAATACAATGGTAAATTGTATAGGTGCACTAGTTCGGCGAAGAGATGGTGATACAAGTGCAATATGGATGGTTATATAGGTTTTTGTAATAAGAAAATATAAAAACAGCAAGGTAGCAAGTGGTAAACGTGAACATAAACGGTGTTGCAATGATAGGAAACAAGGCCTAGGGTTCATACTTTCACTAGTGCAAGTTCTCTCAACAAGGATAACATAATTGGATCATATTACAAGCCCTCAACATGCAACAAATAGTCACTCCAAAGTCACTAATAGTGGAGAACAAACGAAGAGATTATGGTAGGGTACGAAACCACCTCAAAGCTATTCTTTCTGATCGATCTATTCAAGAGTCCGTAGTAACGTTCAATCTATCATAGAGTTTGTACTAGAATAACACCTTAAGACACAAATCAAGCAAAACCCTAATGTCACCTAGATACTCCATTGTCACCTCAAGTATCCGTGGGCATGATTATACGATATGCATCACACAATCTCAGAAACATCTATTCAACCAACACATAGAACTTCAAAGAGTGCCCCAAAGTTTCTACCGGAAAGTCAAGACGAAAACTTGTGCCAACCCCTATGCATAGATTCCCAAGGTCACGGAACCTGCAAGTTGATCACCAAAACATACATCAAGTAGATCACATGATATCCCATTGTCACCACAGATAAGCACGTGCAAGACATACATCAAGTGTTCTCAAATCCTTAAAGACTCAATCTGATAAGATAACTTCAAAGGGAAAACTCAATCCATTACAAGAGAGTAGAGGAGGAGAAGCATCATAAGATCCAACTAGAATAGCAAAGCTCGCGATACATCAAGATCGTGCCATCTCAAGAACATGAGAGAGAGAGAGAGAGAGATCAAACACATAGCTACTGATACATACCCTCAGCCCCGAGGATGGACTACTCCCTCCACGTCATGGAGAGCGCCAGGATGATGAAGATAGCCACCGGAGAGGGATTCCCCCTCTGGCAGGGTGCCGGAACAGGGTCTAGATTGGTTTTCGGTGGCTACAGAGGCTTTCGGCGGTGGAACTCCCGATCTAGGTTATTTTCTGAAGGTTTCAGTATTTGTAGGATTTTTTTGGCATAGGACACAAGTCAGGGGGGCCTTCAGGCCGTCCACGAGATAGGGCGGCGCCGCCACTTGCCCGGGGCACGCGCCCCACCCTCGTGGGCAGCCCGTGGATCTCCTGGCCCAACTGTTTTACTTCGGGGGCTTCTTTTGGTCCAGAAAAAAATCATCAAAAATTGGCACGTCAATTGGACTCCGTTTGATATTCCTTTTCTGTAAAACTCAAAAACAAGGAAAAAACAGAAACTGGCACTGGGCTCTAGGTTAATAGGTTAGTCCCAAAAATCATATAAAAGTGTATATAAAAGCCCATAAAACATCCTAGAAGGATAATATAATAACATGGAACAATCAAAAATTGTAGATACGTTGGAGACGTACCAAGCATCCCCAAGCTTAATTCCTGCTCGTCCTCGAGCAGGTAAATGATAAAAACAGAATTTTTGATGTGGAATGCTACCTAACATAATTTTCAATGTAATTCTCTGAACTGTGGCATGAATGTTCAGATGAAAGATTCAAGACAAAAGTCTATATTGACATAAGAAATAATAATGCTTCAAGCATACTAACAAAGCAATCATGTCTTCTCAAAATACTATGGCTAAAGAAAGTTATCCCTACGAAATCATATAGTCTGGTTATGCTCCCTCTTCATGACACAAAATATTCATATCATGCACAACCCCGATTTCAGCCAAGCACTTGTTTTCATACTCTATTCTTTCAAACCTTTCAACTTTCATGCAATACATGAGCGTGAGCCATGGACATAGCACTATGGGTGGAATAGAGGTGGTTGTGGAGAAGACAAAAAGGAGGGAGATAGTCTCACATCGACTAGGCATATCAACGGGCTATGGAGTTGCCCATCAATAGATATCAATGTGAGTGAGTAGGGATGGCCATGCAATAGATGCACTAGAGCTAAATAAGTATGAAAGCTCAACAAAAGAAACTAGTGGGTGTGCATCCAACTTGCTTGCTCACGAAGACTTAGGGCATTTGAGGAAGCCCATCATTGGAATATACAAGCCAAGTTCTATAATGAAAGTTCCCACTAGTATATGAAAGTGACTAAACATGAGACTCTCTATCATGAAGAACATGGTGCTACTTTGAAGCACAAGTGTGGAAAAAGATAGTAGCAATTGTCCCTTTTCTTTGTTTTTTTTGGGGCTTTCTTTTTTCTTTGGCCTTTCTTTTTTTGGAGGGGATTTCTTGATTTAGCCTTTCCTCAGATGGGACAATGCTTTAATAATGATGATCGTCACACTTTCATTGAATTACAACTCGATATTACAACTCGATACTAGAACAAAGTATTACACTATATGAATGCCTCCAGCGGTGTATCGGGATGTGCAATGAATCAAGAGTGACATGTATGAAAAATTATGCATGGTGGCCTAGCCACAAATACGATGTCTGTTACATGATCATGCATGGCAATATGACAATATGTAGCGTGTCATATGAACGGAACGGTGGAAAGTTGCATGGCAATATATCTCGGAATGGCTATGGAAATGCCATGATAGGTAGGTATGGTGGCTATTTTTAGGAAAGTATATGGTGGCTGTTTTGAGGAAGGATATATAGTGGGTGTATGGTACCGGCGAAAGTTGCGCGGTACAAGAGAGGCTAGCAATGGAGGAAGGGTGAGAGTGCGTATAATCCTTGGACTCAACATTAGTCATAAAGAACTCATGTACTTATTGCAAAAAATCTACGAGTCATGAAAACAAATCAATCAATGCATGCTCCTAGTGGGGAGGTTGGTAGGAGTTAACCATCGCGCGCCCCCGACCTCCACACAAAGGTTAACACTTTTCAAATACCTCATGCTCTAACTTCGTCACATAGCGGTTCACCATACGTGCATGCTACGTGAATCACTAACCTTAACACAAGTATTTCTCAATTTCATAATAACTCCACTAGCATGACTCTAATATCACTATCCTCATATCTCAAAACAATTATCAACCATCCAACTTCTCATCATATTCAATGCACTTAGCGTGAAAGTTTTTACTACATTGATATTGGATGTCTATCATGTGAAGACTAGTTTTATAGCCTAAGCACATTACCATGCTGTTTTAATAGACTCTCAAAAGGATATAAGTGAAGCATGAGAGTTCAACAATTTCTACAAAGTATAATTACCATCGTGCTCTAATAGATATAAGTGAAGCACTAGAGCAAATAACAAACTACTCCGAGAGAGATATGTGAAGATCAATGAGTAGTTGATTAATTATGTAACTATGTGAACACTATCTAACATTTAAGAATTTCAGATGTTGGTATTTTATTCAAACAGCAAGCAAAACACAGAAAATAAAATTATGCTCCAAGAAAAACACATTGTGTGGTGAATAAAAATATAGCTCCGAGTATAGTTACCGATAGATGAAGACGAAAGAGGGGATGCCTTCCCGGGGCATCCCCAAGCTTAGGCTTTTGGTTGTCCTTGAATTTTTCCTTGGGGTGCCTTGGGCATCCCCAAGCTTAGGCTCTTGCCACTCTTTGTTCCATAGTCCATCAAAGCAATACTCAAAACTTGAAAACTTCACAACACAAAACTTAGACAAAAATCTCGTGAGCTCCGTTAGTATAAGAAAGCAAACCACTACTCAAAGGTACTGCAATGAATTCATTCTTTGTTTATATTGGTGTTAAACCTATTGTATTCCAACTTATCTATGGTTCATACTTTCCAATATTACTCATAGATGCATTGAAATAAGCAAACAACACATGAAAAACAGAATCTGTCAAAAACAGAACAGTCTGTAGTAATCAGCAGGTTTCGCATACTTCTGTATCTCCAAAAAATTCAAACTAAATTGTTAAACATGAGGAATTTGTCTATTAATCATCTTCAAAAAGAATCAACTAAATAGCACACTCCAGTAAAATCTGATGACCATTCTAGAGAGCGCTGACGATTCTGTTTTTCACAGCAAGATCATATAAACTTCACACAAGTCTTCCCAAAGGTTCTACTTGGCACAAACACTAATTAAAACACCAAACCACATCTAAACAGAAGATATATGCAATATTTATTCCTAGACAGAAGCAAAAGCAAAGAAAACAAAATAAAGTTGGGTTGCCTCCTAACAAGCGCTATCGTTTTACGCCACCTAGCTAGGCATAATGATGCTCACATAAAAGATAAGAATTGAAACATAACAGGAGCATCATGAAGCATATGAATAGCACATTTAAGTCTAAACCACTTCCTATGCATAGGGAATTTGTAAGAAAACAACTTATGGTAACGATAATCAACTAGCATAGGAAGGCAAAACAAGCGTAACTTCAAAACTTTAAGCACATAGAGAGGAAACTTGATATTATTGCAATTCCTACAAGCATATGATCCTCTCTCATAATAATTTTCAGTAGCATCATGAATGAATTCAACCATATAACCATCACATAAAGCATTCTTTTCATGATCCATAAGCATAGAAATATTACTACTCCCATCATAAGCAAAATTCTTCATAGTAGTGGGAGGAGCAAATTCAACAAAATAACTATCATGTGAAGCATAATCCAATTGAAAACAAAAATCATGATGACAAGTTTCATGGTTATCATTATTCTTGATATCATAGAAGTCATCACAATAATCATCATAGATAGCAACTTTGTTCTCATAATCAATTGGAACCTCTTCCGAAATAGTGGATTCATCACTAAATAAAGTCATGACCTCTCCAAATCCACTTTCATCAATATAATCATCATAAATAGGAGGCATGCTTTCATCATAATAAATTTGCTCATGAAAATTTGGGGGACAAAAAATATCATCTTCATCAAACATAACTTCACCAGGCTTGTGGCTTTGCATATCATTAGCATCATGGATATTCAAAGGACTCATACTAACAACATTGCAATCATGCTCATCATTCACATATTTTATGCCAAGCATTCTATGTAATTCTTCTTCTAGTACTTGAGCACAATTTTCCTTCCCATCATTTTCACGAAAGATATTAAAAAGATGAAGCATATGAGGTAACCTTAATTCCATTTTTTGTACTTTTCTTTTATAAATTAAACTAGTGATAAAACAAGAAACTAAAAGATTTGATTGCAAGATCTAAAGATATACCTTCAAGCACTAACCTTCCCGGCAACGTCGCCAGAAAAGAGCTTGATGTCTACTTGATACGTCCAAAACGTATCTATAATTTCTGCTTGCTCCATGCCTCTTTTAGGTGATATTGCTATGTTATTTATGCACTTCCATACACTTTTGATCATATTTGGACTAACCTATTAACTCAGTGCACCCCAGTGCCAGTTTCTATTTTCGGCTGTTTTTGTATTTCAGGTTTTCACATTACGAGAACTGCCAGAAAAAATCCGGAAAAATTATATAAAAAATCAGCGTTCCAGAAGCTACCAGGCACCCGAAGCACAGCCGGAGGGGGGCCACCAGGGCCCCAGGCGCCCTGGTGGTGCGGCCCCCCTGGCCGCGCCGGGGGGGCGCCTGGGCCCCCCGAGCCTCGTCTGATGCCCCCCTTTGGCATATATTTAAAGCGTCTCCCGAAACCCTCGAGACGGGAACTCTTTTTCGCGATGTCATCTCTGTTCCGCCACCGCCGCCGCTTCAAGATCGGGAGCACCAGGAGAACTCTTCTCGGCACCCTGCCGGAGGGGAGGATCACCACCGGGAGCCTCTCCACCACCATGGACGCCTCCCGGATGAGTTGTGAGTAGTCTCCCTTGGACCATGGGTCCATGACCAGTAGCTATGTGATGTTCTCCTCCCGTTCTTGTGCTTCACTAATTAGTCCTCGTGAGCTGCCCTACATGATCGAGGCACATATGTAATCCTTATGCTGTTGCTATGATGAGTTTGCTGCGATCCGATGGATTGTGAGATTATGTTCAGATTGTGTTTGAGTAATATATTTGATCTACCTCTTTTATATTTATGTTCGTAAGTAATTCTTGCATGTTCTCCGTTGTTATTTATTGCTTTGGCCAAGTAGTAGGTAGTGACTCCAAGAGGGAACGTTATGCTTGATTGTGGGTTCATGCCCCTCGATGACTAGTTTGAGTGACAGAAACATGAGTCTAGGGGATGTGCTGTTGCCACAAGGGGGAAAACAACGGTGCTTGTGCCCGCGGGTGCAAGGGCTGTTTACTTTACGCAAAGTTCTTTTAATGCAGTTGTCTGTTGCTTTGAGTTTACACTATGGGTGTGACTCGCAACTTAATACCAGCGAGATGTTCTGGATAGATATCTTAAGGTGGATGATTAGTAGTAGATGCAGATGGATTTCGGTCTACTTACCTCGGCGTACCGCCCATGCTTTGAACCTCTACCTTTCTTGCAACATAGTTAGCATTGTTTTGCGTTCATGGTCCTGTCAATTGCCCAGCTGTAATTCATTTACCTCACATAGCTGTTTTATCGTCTTTTGGGAGAGAGACATCACTAGTGAACATCATGAGACTCCGGTCCATATTACCATCATTGATCACATCCGCTATTTACTTTCCGCTTTTTACTTACTATTGCAATTATACCTGTCACTATTATCACTTGTGTTTGATCCTTTGTAAACTACAAGGCCGGAGGGATTGACAACCTCTCTGTACTCGTTGGGAGCAAAGTTATTTGTATCTGTGTGCAGGTCCATGTTGATTGCTAAATATCTGGCGCCGTTAGCAGTTGACACCTTCTTGTTGAAACTGGGAGTCTCAGGGAAATCGATCCTTGGTATTGCCAAGGGAAAACTTCCGCTACACAGCATCTCAAACCTTCCACTTGTGGTAACCAACAAGGGGCGAGAAGCCATCAAGCAAAGTTTTCTGGCGCCGTTGCCGGGGACTCCACTCTTCAGGATAGGGGAGTTGCACGCTATCTTTTACCTTTGCTTATAGTTTTGTTAGTTTACCTTTCAGTTTTGCTTTAGTATCTTTTATCAAAAATCACAAAAATAGTTATCTTGCTTGCTTGCTGCTATGGGTTCCACCAAAAACACTAGATGGGAGGAGTACACCCCTTCTTCCATTACGCTAATCACCACTGTCGGGATCTACAAAAGTAATAAACCTTGTGATTATGTTAGTCTTGATGGAGAGTTATGCCCATGGCATGGTCTTCCAGGAAAAGAGTATGAGCCTCAGTTTAAAGTTGCTCCTATGCTTCCCCAAACTTGGGAAGACGTCCAAACTCTTATAATAGAGAGCAATTCAAACAAAGAAGATGACACTACAATTCTGCCCAATAATGATAAAATTAATTTTGATAATTGTAGTATCTCAGAAGTTGTCACCTTTCTACAAAGAATGTCTAGAGACCCCCGCACTAGCACGCTTAATCTTTCCTTCATAGAGCATATCACTAATGCTCTTATCAAAGCTAGGGAGGAGAAACTTAGAGTAGAAGCCTCCATACCTAGAAAGCTAGAAGATGGCTGGGATCCTATGATTAAAATTAAGATAAACAACTTCTCTTGCTATGCTTTACGTGATGTTGGTGCTAGTACTTCTGTTATGCCCAAAAGAATATATGATATGCTTAAATTAAAACCTTTTGATTCTTGTTCTTTTGGTGTTCGTCTCCTTGATTCTTCCATAAAGAAACCTTTGGGGAGGATCGAAGATGTTCTTATCATTGTCAATGACAACTACGTTCCCGTTGATTTTACTATTATGGATATTGAATGTGAACCTTCGTGTCCAATTATTTTGGGACGTCCTTTTCTACGCACCGTTGGTGCTATCATTGACATGAAAGAGGGGAATATAAAATTTCAGTTTCCTCTCAAGAAAGGGATGGGACACTTCCCTCGAAAGAAGATTAAGTTACCTTTTGAGTCCGTTGTACGGGCTAGCTATTCTTTTACTCTTGATAAAACTTGATCTCTTTGCATTATGCCTAGCTTAAAGGCATAAAAGAAAGCGCTTTTGGGAGGCAGCCCAATGAATAAATTTTATTTTGCTTTTGTTGTGTCTTGATGTTGTTACTACTGTAGCATCATCATTGTATCTTTACTTTTCAATTTTGTGCCAAGTGTAGCCTCTGATTGCAAGAAAGTTCAAAAGTTGTGACGTGCTGTCCAGGAAACAGATTCTGTCCTTGGATAGACAAATTCGTATAAAATCACCAGATCATCTTTTTGGTCTGAATTTTTTCGACAGCGTGCTCTATATAATTGTCTTTCGTGCGTCTGTTCTGAGTTTTTTTATTCGAGTTGCAGAAGTGCCCCGAACAAATCATTTACTACCTGCTGTTCTGTTTTTCACAGATTCTGTCCTGTTTTGCCTTTCCTTTATTTTGCAAACCTAGAGCTTGCTTTTTCTTTGCAAAAACCTTTTGGCAAACTTGAGAAACAGTAGACCTTCAAGAATATCTTTATTTCCAGCAAGGAACAATTATTTTATTAAGGTTACTAACCTCGCTAATCAGATTATGATGAGTTATGTAAGAAGGGAGTTTCCAAGTGTGCGAGGGAAGATGTAAAAAGATTCAAGAGTGTCAAACGCTCAAGCTTGGGGATGCCCCCATGCACCCCCAAGAAATATTCAAGGAGACTCAAGCGTCTAAGCTTGGGGATGCCCCCATGCATCCCCTTCTCCATCAACATTATCAGTTCGTCTTTCGTTCCACTATATTTTTATCACTGCATGTGTTATGTGCTATGCTTGGAGCGTCTTGCTTTTAGTTTCCTTTTTAGTTTTCTTTAGCTTTTCATAACGAGTCGGAACTCAGCTTCTTTATGTGGGAGAGAAACACGCTCCACTTCTACCTAGAACATGACATAGAATTTTCATGTCTATCTATGTTGTGTGTGTTCTTTGTCTTTTAATAGCTACTATCATGTTTAGCTTTTAGTTTTCATGCTTATCTTTTTAAAGAGCTTTTGTTTAGTTGGTTGCTTGAACTCTCTTTATTTATCATGCTTATCTTATTAAGAGAGTTTGCTTCCATTGCATTGGTTGATATCTCTATGATAAAGATGCTACGTGCATAATGGCGCTTAGTAGTTCATGTTTTCTTATGGTTAGTCTCAAATAGCTGGGGGATTCCCAATGTGTTATTGGAGTACCAACATGATTTGTTTGCCTATGATGTGGTATGGTTTAGTAATATCTTCCTTCGAGAATTTACTTTGATTGACTTGGCGTATGCTCACGCATATTTAAGACTGTGAAGAAAGTCTGTCAAGCCATGATGATCTTTTGTTTCTGAGTAGCGATATAACTTCCATGCCTGATTCAATGTTGCTTTGTCGCTCTGCATGATTATGACCGTCATTGCTCTCTTAGTTGGTCACTCCCAGTCTTTTGCTAACCTTCGCCTGTACTAAGCGGACTGACTGCTTGTCCATCCAATTCCTTTTAACCAGTTATGCCATATGAGTCCACCATACCTTCCTACATGGTATTTACCTGCCATTCCTAACGGAGACTTGCATGTACCATCTCGAAATTATTCAAATAAAAAGCATTCCTATTTTGTGCCTCTGTTTTAAGTTCATGAGGAAGTAGTAGTTAATTCATGATCTTTTTAAGTTGGACAAGTTTCACCCCGGGATTGCATGTATAATGTGCAAACCCATAATACGAGAAGGAACTGGCATTGAGTGCGCCCAGCTCAAAAATATAATATAACAAACAAACCCTCCTTCACGCTTTGTTCATGAGAAATCAGAAAACTTTGGCAGTGATAAACAAAGGAGATTAAGAGAATGTGATCGTCCTCATTCAGGAGCCGTTCCTTGAAACTTGTCCATCTCAAGAAGTGATTGAGTTATCTGCTAGCATTCGTTAACGAAACATGCATAATCAAAATAATAATAATTATTACCTCTGTTTTTAAAACCAAGAGCTCTGGTACATGTTTTGTCTTTGTTTCCGACTACGGGTTTTCAACCTTGCCAACAAAAGCCACGGTTCGAGAGTCTCCACCTTCTTTTAAAGCACCAACTACTGAGAGCATGATTGTCATTCTGAGTGTAATGTGCATTGTCCCAAAGTAGCATTGTCTTTTGCATGATTGTGATATCGTTTATTTTGAAATCATTGTATCTAGTCATCACTTAAACCTTGGAGGTGCCCCTGCATTTATGTTTTGCTTCACTAAAGGGGGCAAGCTAGATATCACTTTATCATATTTGCACATCATGTTCATTACAAATCTATTTGATGTTTCAATATCATATTGTAAAACTTTCAGTTCTTTGTGATTTTCTCATGAGGCAACTTAATTACTATAGATTCATTGTCTCAGTAAGCTTTTGTCATATGACTATGAATAAGTCCTATATGGTTAATAGCATGTCACCACAGAAATTATTCTTGTTATCATTTACCTACTCGAGGACGAGCAGGAATTAAGCTTGTGGATGTTGATACATCCAAAACGTATCTATAATTTCTGCTTGCTCCATGCCTCTTTTGGGTGATATTGATATGTTATTTATGCACTTCCATAAACTTTTGATCATATTTGGACTAACCTATTAACTCAATGCACCCCAGTGCCAGTTTCTGTTTTCGGCTGTTTTTGTATTTCAGGTTTTCACATTGCGAGAACTGCCAGAAAAAATCCGGAAAAATATATAAAAAATCAGCGTTCCAGAAGCTACCAGGCACCCGAAGCACAGCCGGAGGGGGGCCACCAGGGCCCCAGGCGCCCTGGTGGCGCCCCCCCTGGCCGCGCCGGGGGGCACATGGGCCCCCCGAGCCTCGTCTGATGCCCCCCTTTGGCATATATTTAAAGCGTCTCCCGAAACCCTCGAGACGGCAACTCTTTTCCGCGATCTCATCTCTGTGCCGCCGCCGCCGCCGCCGCTTCCAAGATCGGGAGCACCAGGAGAACTCTTCCCGGCACCCTGCCGGAGGGGAGGATCACCACCGGGAGCCTCTCCACCACCATGGACGCCTCCCGGATGAGTTGTGAGTAGTCTCCCTTGGACCATGGATCCATGACCAGTAGCTATGTGATGTTCTCCTCCCGTTCTTGTGCTTCACTAATTAGTCCTCGTGAGCTGCCCTACATGATCGAGGCACATATGTAATCCTTATGCTGTTGCTATGATGAGTTTGCTGGGATCCGATGGATTGTGAGATTATGTTCAGACTATGTTTGAGTAATATATTTAATCTACCTCTTTTATATTTATGTTCGTCAGTAATTCTTGCATGTTCTCCGTTGTTATTTATTGCTTTGGCCAAGTAGTAGGTAGTGACTCCAAGAGGGAACGTTATGCTTGATTGTGGGTTCATGCCCCTCGATGACTAGTTTGAGTGACAGAAACATGAGTCTAGGGGATGTGCTGTTGCCACAAGGGGGAAAACAACGGTGCTTGTGCCCGCGGGTGCAAGGGCTGTTTACTTTACGCAAAGTTCTTTTAATTCAGTTGTCTGTTGCTTTGAGTTTACACTATGGGTGGGACTCGCAACTTAATACCAGCGAGATGTTCTGGATAGATATCTCAAGGTGGATGATTAGTAGTAGATGCAGATGGATTTCGGTCTACTTACCTCGGCGTACCGCCCATGCTTTGAACCTCTACCTTTCTTGCAACATAGTTAGCATTGTTTTGCGTTCATGGTCCTGTCAATTGCCCAGCTGTAATTCGTTTACCTCACATAGCTGTTTTATCGTCTTTTGGGAGAGAGACATCACTAGTGAACATCATGAGACTCCGGTCCATATTACCATCATTGATCACATCCGCTATTTACTTTCCGCTTTTTACTTACTATTGCAATTATACCTATCACTATTATCACTTGTGTTTTATCCTTTGTAAACTACAAGGCCGGAGGGATTGACAACCTCTCTGTACTCGTTGGGAGCAAAGTTTTTTGTATCTGTGTGCAGGTCCACGTTGATTGCTAAATATCTGGCGCCGTTAGCAGTTGACACCTTCTTGTTGAAACTGGGAGTCTCAGGGAAATCGATCCTTGGTATTGCCAAGGGAAAACTTCCGCTACACTGCATCTCAAACCTTCCACTTGGGGTAACCAACGAGGGGCGAGAAGCCATCACTACTACGCACCCTTCTTCTTGTAGACGTTGTTGGGCCTCCAAGTGCAGAGGTTTGTAGGACAGTAGCAAATTTCCCTCAAGTGGATGACCTAAGGTTTGTCAATCCGTGGGAGGCGTAGGATGAAGATGGTCTCTCTAAAACAACCCTGCAACCAAATAACAAAGAGTCTCTTGTGTCCCCAACACACCCAATACAATGGTAAATTGTATAGGTGCACTAGTTCGGCGAAGAGATGGTGATACAAGTGCAATATGGATGGTTATATAGGTTTTTGTAATAAGAAAATATAAAAACAGCAAGGTAGCAAGTGGTAAACGTGAACATAAACGGTGTTGCAATGATAGGAAACAAGGCCTAGGGTTCATACTTTCACTAGTGCAAGTTCTCTCAACAAGGATAACATAATTGGATCATATTACAAGCCCTCAACATGCAACTAAGAGTCACTCCAAAGTCAGTAATAGCGGAGAAAAAACGAAGAGATTATGGTAGGGTATGAAACCACCTCAAAGCTATTCTTTCTGATCGATCTATTCAAGAGTCTGTGGTAACGTTCAATCTATCATAGAGTTCGTACTAGAATAACATCTTAAGACACAAATCAACCAAAACCCTAATGTCACCTAGATACTCCATTGTCACCTCAAGTATCTGTGGGCATGATTATATGATATGCATCACACAATATCAAAAACATCTATTCAACCAACACATAGAACTTCGAAGAGTGCCCAAAGTTTCTACCGGAAAGTCAAGACGAAAACGTGTGCCAACCCCTATGCATAGATTCCCAAGGTCACGGAACCCACAAGTTGATCACCAGAACATACATCAAGTAGATCACATCATATCCCATTGTCACCACAGATAAGCACGTGCAAGACATACATCAAGTGTTCTCAAATCCTTAAAGACTCAATGCGATAAGATAACTTCAAAGGGAAAACTCACTCCATTACAAGAGAGTAGAGGGGGAGAAGCATCATAAGATCCAACTAAAATATCAAAGCTCATGATACATCAAGATCGTGCCATCTCAAGAACACGAGAGAGAGAGAGAGAGAGAGAGAGATCAAACACATATCTACTGATACATACCCTCAGCCCCGAGGGTGGACTACTCCCTCCTCGTCATGGAGAGCGCCGGGATGATGAAGATAGCCACCGGAGAGGGATTCCCCCTCTGGCAGGGTGCCGGAACAGGGTCTAGATTGGTTTTTGATGGCTATAGAGGCTTTCGGCGGCGGAACTCCCGATCTAGGTTATTTTCCGAAGGTTTCAGTATTTATAGGATTTTTTGGCGTAGGGCACAAGTCAGGGGGGCCTTCGGGCTGTCCATGAGATAGTGCGGCGCCGCCACCTGCCCAGGGCGCGCCCCCACCCTCGTTGGTAGCCCGTGGCTCTCCTGGCCCAACTCTTTTAATTCGGGGGCTTCTTTTGGTCCAGAAAAAATCATCAAAAATTGGCACGTCAATTGGACTCTGTTTGATATTCCTTTCCTGTAAAACTAAAAAACAAGGAAAAACAGAAATTGGCACTGGGCTCTAGGTTAATAGGATAGTCCCAAAAATCATATAAAAGTGTATATAAAAGCCCATAAAACATCCTAGAAGGATAATATAATAGCATGGAACAATAAAAAATTATAGATACATTGGAGACGTATCATACGTCTCCGTCGTATCTATAATTTTTTATTATTCCATGCCAATATTCTACAACTTTCATATACCCTTGGTAACTTTTTATACTATTTTTTGGCACTAACATATTGATCCAGTGCCCAGTGCCAGTTCCTGTTTGTTGCATGTTTTTTGTTTTGCAGAATATCCATATCAAACGGAGTCCAAACGGAATAAAAACGGACGGAGATTTTTTTTGGAATATATGTGATTTTTGGGAAGCGGAACCAACACGAGACGATGCCCGAGTGGGCCACGAGGCAGGGGGCCCGCCCACCAGGGGCAGGCGCGCCCTGGGCCCTCGTGGCCACACCGTAAGGCGGTTTACGCCCTTCTTTAGCCGCAAGAAAGCTAATATCTGGATAAAAATCGTGTCAAACTATCAGCCCAATCGGAGTTACGGATCTCCGGGAATTTAAGAAATGGTGAAGGGCCAGAATATGGGAACGCAGAAACAGAGTGAGACAGAGAGACAGATCCAATCTCGGAGGGGCTCTCGCCCCTCCGCCACCATGGAGGCCATGGACCAGAGGGGAAACCCTTATCCCACCTTGGGAGAAGGTCAAGGAAGAAGAAGAAGAATGGGGGCTCTCTCCCCCTCGCTTCCGGTGGCACCGAGTGCCACCGGGGCAATCATCGTGTGACGGCCACCAACACCTCCATCATCTTCACCATCATCTCCATCACCTTCCCCAATCTATCTACAGCGGTCCAACCTCCCGCAACCCGCTGTACCCTCTACTTGAACATGGTGCTTTATGCTTCATATTATTATCCAATGATGTGTTGCCATCCTATGATGTCTGAGTAGATTATCATTGTCCTATCGGTGATTATTGAATTGCTATGATTGATTTAAATTGCTTGTGGTCATGTTGCTGTCCTTTGGTGCCCACCATATGAGCGCGCGTGGATCACACCATAGGGTTAGTTGTATGTCGATAGGACTACGTATTGGAGGGCAAGAGTGACAGAAGCTTCAACCTAGCGTAGAAATTGATGCATACGGGATTGAAGGGGGGCCAATATATCTTAATGGTATGGTTGGGTTTTACCTTAATGCACGTTAGTAGTTGCGGATGCTTGCTAATAGTTCCAATCATAAGTGCATATAATTCCAAGTAAGGGATGACATGCTAGCAGTGGCCTCTCCCACATAAAACTTGCTATCGGTCTAGTAACGTAGTCAATTGCTTAGGGGCAATTTCGCAACTCCTACCACCACTTTTCCACACTCGCTATCATTAACTTTATTGTTTGTTTATCTTAACAGCCCCTAGTTTTATTTACGTGTTCATTATATTCTTGCAAACCTATCCCACAAAAACTACAAAGTACTTCTAGTTTCATACTTGTTATAGGTAAAGTAAACGTCAAGCGTCCGTAGAGTTGTATCGGTGGTCGATAGAACTTGAGGGAATATTTGTTCTACCTTTAGCTCCTCGTTAGGTTCGACACTCTTACTTATCGAAAGAGGCTACAACTGATCACCTACACTTGGGGGTTATCCGAGAGCCATCCACTAAAAAGGAATTCGCTCCTGATGTGCTTCTTCATTCGTGCCGCTGGCCCCCTCTATAATCCAGTTCGCTCGGGGATCTGGTATCATTTTTTTCCAGAGGGCGAACAAGTATCAGCTAGGCCTAGGTTTTGTATTTTAACATGCGTAGCCCACGACATACAGTGACAGTGGTTTTAACTTATTTTTTGAGGTCCATACCGGCCTATGGGCTTTTTCTTAAAGATCGGCAACCCAATGTATTTTTTTAACCACATTATATATATTTATATTATTACTATTATCGTATGTTTTATAGAGACTTATATATACATTATAAAAACATCCCACGTGTTTTTAACTTATAAAAGTAAATGTTTAAATGAAGTTGGCAAGGAAAATCCTGGTTGTTTTGACTCACCGGCAAGGAAAATCTGGTGATTGCGTACAAAAGCTTGCAAAGGTTTTAAGGACCAATGTAACAATAACTCGCTCATTTTTATTTTGAGCAATAACTCGCTAATTTGTTAATTATGTATATAAAAAATGTGCCTCTCCGGTTTGATTTTGATATTAATTGTTCCTTCTAACATAACACTATATATATAACGAGCCCAGCTAATTCATGTATTTGAAGGAAGTGCAAATGGGCCGGGATTTCTTAGATAATATAAATGGGTCGCATTGACGCGAAATTATTTGTTCACCCAGCCCAGCAAATGGACTGTACATTCTAGAAAACATGGGTTAAATATATGCCACATTTTTGCAGGCTGACATGTGGGCCAATAGGTCGAAGCATACGCAGGGCGTTGTCAACTTGGTCGGCATGCACCTTCAATCTCTCGTCTTCTTCCTCCAGCGTCGCCGGGACCGCCTAGTCCGGCCTCTGGCGGCTAGCGGCTCTGCTTAGCACGCATCACTACGAAGCGCTACCCCACCGCCGGCCAGGCTATCCCTCCACCCCTCCACATCTCCTGTTATTCTCCACCGATTGCAGCCCACGCCGCACCAGAACCAGTTATAACCCTTCTCCTCCACTCAATCTACGACTCCACTCCCGTGTCTTCCCATCTCCGAGTCGTTCCCGTCCGGGGCCTCGCCATCGTCCACCGCCTCGCTGCGCTCGGTGCGGCGTGGTCAACAAACGAGAGTCATCGGAAGAGGACTATACGTGGAGAGCCTGACGGCTGGGACCCACGAGGTCCATGGTCGCACGCAAGGAAAGTTCCTCCTTATTAAGATGAAAAAAATGTTTCCTCCACCTGACAGCTGGGACCCACGGGCTGTATCTTCACACGGAAGGAAGTGCCTCCTTGTTATGCGAAAAAAATTATTCCTCCCATTGACAGCTGGGACCCATTAGATTTGGTGGCTGACTTGTGGGCCTACTAAGCGGACGTGTACGCAGGGCTTTGTCAACTTAATCAACAAATGATTCTAGTAGCTGGACCGTTGGATGTTAATCCAACAGCCGTGCTCCTTATTCAACCTCGGTTCTTGCTCCTATCTCCCGTGGGCGGCACTGCGGCTGTGCTGCCAAGCACCCGAACTAGTCAAGTTTCCCACTCCTCTCCATCTACGACTCCACTGCCCCGTCTTCCCCATCCCCGGGTCGTTCTAGTCTGGGGCCTCGCCGTCATCCACCGGCCTTTGGTGCGCTCGGCACGGTGTGGTCAACGTGGTCAACAATTGAGAGTCATCGGAAGATGACTATACGTGAGAGGCTGACAGTGGGGACACACCACGCCCATGGACGCATGCATGCAACGAAACGCGGCGTGGTCAACGTGGTAAAGGAACGACTTCCATCGAAAGTGTATTGTATGTGGAGAGGCTGACAGCTAGGTCCACAGCCGCAGCAAGGAAGTGCCTCCTTATTATGCGGAAAATAATGATTCCTCCACCTAACAGCAGGGACCCACCGGACGGGTCACCGTATTTCGCGAAAAAAACTTTCCCCTCGCTGTCAGCTCGGACCCACCGGAAGTGCCTCCTTATTACGCAGAAAAAAAATGAATACTCCCCCTGCTAGCTGGGACCCACCTTGGTGGGAGGCTGACTTGTGGGCCTACTAAGTTGACGGGGACGGAGGGCTTTGTCAACTTAGTCAATATGAACAATTCTAGCTCTAGTGACCGTACGATGTCCATCCAACGGCCGTAGTGCTTCTTCAACCTCTGTTCTTCTTGCTCCACCCGCTGTCGGGGGAAACTGTCCACCACGAACACCTATGGGACCGGAGCCCCTTGTCTGTGCGGTACGAGGGCGGAGGGAGCACGAAGAGCAGATCGAGACAGACGCGCGGGCAGTTTTTACCCAGGTTCGGGCCGCACGGATGCGTAAAACCCTACTCCTGCTTGGTTGTGTATTGAGTTTGGGCGCTCGGAGCTTGAAGAAGCAGCTACACGAGCGTGAGAATGATCTAGGTTTCGAACCCCCTCCACGTTGTGCATGGGCCTCCTTTTATAGCGCAAGGGGTCACCGACAGGTGTCAACGTAGGAGAAAGGGGTAAAAATGTAAAAGATGTGGTAGTTGGAACAGTGCGGGAACAGTGGAGCTACAGTACAGAACAGTGGTCTATACCTACTTTAACAGTGGGGGACAAGGGCATTTAATGCCCGTCGCCGTCGACCCCAAAAGCTCCCGCCGTTGCGTCTCCGTCTGCCACGGCGATGGATCCACTGCCGTGGAGTGCCACCGTGTCCCCCAGGCTGCACAGCCATCCGCCACGCGTCCCTGGAGTGGCCCCAGGGCGACGCGTGGGCCGATGAGCTGGAGCGCGGGCACACAGCGCACCTCCCCCGGCAAGCACCTTGCCGGGGATCTCGACCTTGCCGGGCCCGGAAGCTTGCCGCTCCCCGAGCCCTTGCCGGGTCTTCTAAGATGAAATCTTCTATTCGTCCTGACAAGCTCCTCTTGCCAGGGCCTCGTGCTAGTTAAGCAATCTTGAGCCTGGGACGGCCTTCCCGGCAAGCTCCTCTTGCCGGGGTCTTGGTCTTCTGTCTTGTATACTTTGTTTTTGAATGGTTAGATAAGGACCAGGAAGGTCTCCGGCGAGCCAGCAGTAAACCTTGCCGCGGGAAGCTGCAACTGCCCGTGCACAAGTTGGGGTACTGAGGTACCCCTACCTTAGTACACCGACAGGAGCCCCCGGGCCTGGGCCACACACGGTGCCGAGCGCTGTTGGGCCAGGCCCAAAACAGTGCACGGGCACCCGCGGCCCGCGGCGCGCCGAATCCACTTCCATATCCGCCGCACCCCACGGTAACGGCACGCGTCGATTGCGGCGCCGTGGGGTGGGACGTGCCCACGATCTCTTAATGGAAAGGGGGAAACGCCCCCCACTCCCCCATAAAAGCAGAGGCAGCGGGCGCGGTTCCCCTCCCTGTGCTCTCATTACGTCGTCTTCTTCCTGCAAAAAGATTCCTCCTTGCGCTCCGCCTCCACAGCTCCGCCGTCGCCTAGCTCTCCGTCCCCTTCCTTCCGCCGCATCCGCCATGGCCCCAAAGAGCGACAAGGGGAAAGCGGAGAAGTCCAAGAAGGAGAAATCCGAGCAAGCAGCCAAGCTCATCGCTTACCGGAAGCGGAACGTCGTCTTCTCGCCGAAGCTCGGTGTGGAAGAACTCTGGAACAAGTACTACTTGTTCTGGTCCAAGCGCACCGATGCGCATCCCCGCACCCGAGCATACCCGGCCGCCGCCAAGGACCACTATCCCGGCGGGTATTACTTCTTTGCTCCCTTTTTCCACTGTGGTCTCTGCCCTCCATTTTCGAACTTCTTCTGTGATATCATGAATACGTATGGCTTCCATCTGCTTGATTTCACCCCCAACGCCATCCTCACCATGGCCGTTTTCGCACATATGTGCGAAAACTTCATAGGAGTCCACCCCAACGTAGCCCTCTTTAGACACTTTTTCACCCCTAGAGCCGAGGCAGACGCCCCCCTCTCCGGATGTATTTCTTGGGTCTTCCGTCTCGGGAAGAAGGGGTCGTACTTGCCGGGGGAGTTCCGCGGCAAGTGGGAGGAATGGCGAGCTGAGTGGTGCTGGATTGTAGAGGACCAGCCACAAGCCTTTACTGCGCCGCGCACAACGCCTATCGCGCGCGGCAGAGATTGGAGCGAACTAGACTCCGACGACGTCAAGCTTGACATCGCGCTTGTCCGGATCCTCCGTCTTCGGCTGGCCCGGCTGTCAGTTGCCGAGGTGGGCGCAGATTTCCTCCGCCGGCGCATCGCCCCCCTCCAGGACCGGAAGAGGCCGGCCTGGTTGTACGGCGGCCCGGCAGACATCATGCGGCTGCGCCCTGGACTTAATTTTAACTTCACCACTCTGGAGCTGCGCGGGATGGTACGAGAGCTCTTCAAGTACGACCCGGCGCACCCCGAGTGGTTCCGGACTCCCCGGGAAGTGGTGCCGCTCTGCAACAACGCCGCGAGGGACCGAATCCTTGCCATGATGCCGATGTGCGACTCGCATGGCTTGGACCGCTCGTGGATCGCCCCGAAGCCAATCGACGTCCTCAACTTCTACGACAACCTCGTCGAGGTGGCGAGCAACAAGGAGGACCTCAAGCTGCATACGCGGGACACCACTGAGCAGGAAATCGCCTATATAGCTTCTCGGGCTGAGGAGGCCGCCGCAGCCGCGGCGGCAGGAGTCTTCGGGTTCTCGCCGGAGGAGGCGGAGGCCGAAGAGGCGTCCACCCAGGCGGAAGAGGCGGAGATCCGCCGATTGCTGAACCTCCCACCCGACGCGCTCACCGGGGTCCCCTCGTTGAGGCACTCCGGGATCCATGGGATCGCGACGGAGGCCGCGGCAAGGGAGGGAACCGCCGGAGGAAGCAGAGGCGCCGCGAGGGGCGGAGGCGCCAAGGGGAAGAGGGCCGCAGCGCCGGATGCTGGGCCCAGCGAGCCGGCCGAGGCAGAGGAGGAGGAGGAGGAGGAGGCCGAAGACTCCGGCGGATCTACGGAGTTATACGCCGACGACCTCTCCTCGTCGGAGAGCTCCCCGCCTCCGGCAAGCCCGAAGGAGTCCCCGGCAAAACGTCTCCGCAAGGCGGCGACGGGGGAAAGGGCACAGGCGCCCCGGCAACAGCCACCTCGGCGGGCGGCTCCCCGGGGGAATCAAGCCGCGCCAAGGCCGTCCGGCGCACCAGCCGCAGCAGAGGCGGGCCGTGCGCGGACCACGACGGAGGCGCCCCGCAGGCCGGCAGCGAGCCGGCAGGGGTCTTCTCGGAGCGGAGCAACGGCTCCGCCCGCCCCCCGGGCGCCGGCAGCCACAGGGGCTGGGTCTTCGCAGCCCCCAGCCCCGGCGAGTACCAAGCGCGCGAGGGAGTCTTCGCCTCCCGCTCCTCGCGTCGACGCGCCCACGGTGGAGTACGACTTCTCCGCCCTGAGCGAGGAAGACGAGGAGGACCAGGAGTAAGGATCCGAGATTCTTCATCTTCTTAATTTTTATCTTGAGCTTCTGTTGATGCTAACTCTGTCTTCTGTTCTGGTTTCAGGACCCTGGCCCATCGCGCCGCGAAGAAGGCCAAGGCGCCCGAGGCCGAGGTCGCGGAGGATTCGGCAGCGGCGGCAACGGAGGGCGCGCCGGAGCCGAGCCTGCCGGACTCTGGCACTGCTCCGATGAGCAGCCCCCAGCGCAGCCCGCAGCGCAGCCCCCAGCGTAAGTCTGGGATTCTTTCTTTTTGCTTGTCGGGATGCGTCTGGGGCTTTTGATTTTATCTTCATATCTTGACATCTCTTGTCTTGTTCCGTGCAGAGGAGGAGCCGCAGCGGGAAGAGCGCCCGGAGACCACCGCCGAGGAGCTGCAGGCACCGCCATCCCCGCCAAGGCAGGACTCTCCGGCAAGGGAGAGTGCTCCGTCCAGGGCGGGTACTCCGCCAAGGCAGAGTACCCCGCCAAGGACGAGCAGCCCGGCAAGGGCGGCCACCTCGCCAAGGCCAAGTCCCCCGGCGAGGGCGACTACCCCGACGAGGCCGAGCTCCCCGGCGAGGGAGCCCGCCGCTGAGGACGTCCGCCAAGGTAACCTTTGTAACTTGTCTTCTTGGCTTATCTCTTTTTTGGATATTTGCTTGGGTCTTGAATTTCTTTGTCTTCTTCTTCTTTCTAGATCTTCCTCCTCCTGCGCCTATGGAGACGGAGGTAATCATCCTCGAGGAGGAGGACGCGCAGGGCGGCGGCGGCGACGCTCCAGTCGTTGAGGAGGTGGGCGAGGCCGCCGAGCCGGCCGCGCAAGAGACTGCTCCGGCTGCGGATGCAGCGGCCGGGGAGGGGGACGGTGGTCGCACCGCCGACCCGGAGGTGGCGGGAGCATCAGATGCTGCGCCGGCCACCGGTCCCTCCGCCGGCGAGGAGCAAAGGTTTTATCTCGAGGCCCCCAATGGCGTCTTCATCCAGATGCCGTGGGGGTCTTCGTCGCGAGCTCCTGCGGAGGGCGAGGCGTTCGACGGAGAGGTCCTCGCCTCCGCTGGCCTGAAGATAGTCCAGGCGCCCGGTGGAGGTGAGGGGCCCGAGGAGGAGCGATTGCTTCATCAGCTCCTGGCCCTTTATCGGGCCAGGCAAGCAAAGCTCGCTTCCCGGGAGGCTCTTGCCGCCAAGGCTGCGGCAGAGATGGAGAAGCGTGCGGCGGAGCTCAGCGCCGCCAACCAGGCTGCTCTCCGCCAGGTGGCGGAGGAGCGAGAGCGTCTCGCCGGCGAGTACCAAGAGTGGGTACTTGAGAGGGCCGAAGCCGATGAACAGCAGCGCCTCGCCGGGGTGGAGATGTCCCGGCGAGAGGGAGAGCTCGCGCAGCGGAAGGTGGATCTGGATTCTCATGAAGAAGACCTTGCCGCTCGCGAGGCTGCCCTTGGCGGGGAGCTGAAGGAGGCGAAGGCCGCCGCGGCTGCCGCGGAGGACGCCAAGAAAGAGCTCGCCGCCAAGGTTGAACAACTGGAGAAGGCGATGAAGGTGAGCGCCGAGAAGGTTGCCGCGCTCATCCTGGAGCGCGAGAAGGATGCTCACACCAACTCAGAGCTCCAGGTGAGTTTATCCAAGAGGGGTGACGAGCTGAGGGCCGCCAAGGATTCCATTGAAGACTTGGAGCTGAAGGTCACCACCCTGAAGGAATCGCTTGATGCTGCCCGGGCCCAGGAGACCAAGCTGAAGGACGAGCTCCGCAAGGAGCGAACCTTGATGGAGAGCGTCAACAAGGCCTCCGAGCTGTTCCGGCAGACTATTGAGGTGTGGACCGAAGAGCTGGTTTCTTCCGCGTCCAACATTGACCAGGAGTTGCTTGCTTTGAAGGTCGAACATCTTATCTACTCGCCGGATCCAGACCTCCCGCACAGCGCCAAGCTCAGCCTCTTCTTCAGAGGCGTCGCTCCAGCCCTTGCAGGTCTCCGGAACCGCATCCCCGCGCAGCTGGCCGAGGAGTCGCGCCGTCTCTGCGCGGGAACTCTGGAGCGGGTCTTGACGAAGATCGTGTACCGCAACCCGGGGATTAATCTCACGAACGTTCTTCGCACCCTGCCAGCAGATGCAGACACGGAGGCCCTGAAGGAGCAGGTCGGCCACATCATCGCCAAGGTAGCAAAGCTTGGCAGGAAGGAAGGCGACCGCGTAGACTAGGGCCCCATTTATCTTTATCTTTTTGTTGCTGCATATTATGATATGAACTCATTAGTCCATTGCGACAAGCTATCTTTGTAAGATATTTGCTTTACTTCAATCAATCAGTGCAATGTTATCTTCCTTGTTCCAATCTTTGACTTTGTATGTTTTTCACCCTACGCTCCCGGGGAGCTTGCCGGCAAGGGGCCCTTGCCGCGAGCGCTGAGTGCTGGACTCTGAGCAGCCTGCTGGCCAAGGTCCTCGCCGGCAAGCAACCTTGCCGCAGCAGGTCGCAACGCACTTAGCTTGCTGAGTGTACTCGGAAACGAGGCAAGGGCGCGACACTTGTCGCAGCTCACTTAAATCGTTGAGTGAACTCGAAAACAAGATAAGGGTGCGGCAAGCCACGGGTAGGTTCCTCCGCGCACAGGTTTTCCATACAAAGTGTGATCGTTCAAGGAAGACGACCAAAATTTAAAATTTGAACTGGTCAAATTCTAACAACTTATCTTTCACATGCTGCTTGCTCATGTTGTTTGCTTTCCGGTAAGGCTCTTCTTTCTTGAATGGCACTTAGTTCCTCCTCCACCTCCTTCCCCCCCCGGCAAACTTGTGCGCGAGGAACGTTCCTTCTGCTTAAGAGAAAAAGGAAAAGGAGAGGGAAACAAGCATATTGCCTTTCGGCGTAATAGTGCTTACCGAATGTCTAAGTGTTGCATCAAATGCCAAATAAAACATGCAAATAGCAAAGAGAAGCATGCAAAAGGCAATCGATGCGAAAACACGAAATCTTTACTGATGCACGGGGTCTGCGCCCGGCTTTGTACAAAGGGTTACATGCAACAGCGGCAAAGCTTGTACAAAAGGTGGTTGCCGGAACGGATCACGGCAACCGCGCCTTAGGGGTGAAACTTGCGAAGATGCTCTATGTTCCAGGAGTTGCTCACCGGTAAGCCTTCTTCGGTCTCGAGGCGGACAGCGCCGGGCCTCGTAACTTGTCTCACCCGATAAGGGCCTTCCCACTTCGGCGTCAACTTGTTGGAATTCTTGGCGGACTGAACACGCCGAAGAACAAGGTCGCCTTCCTCGAGACTCCTGGCCTTGACTTTGCGGCTATGGTAGCGGCGCAAAGCTTGCTGGTATCGAGCAGCTCGTACAGCAGCCTGGAGACGTCCCTCCTCAAGGAGCAATGCGTCATCTTGCCGCAGTTGCTCTTGCTCGAGCTCATCATAAGCGAGCACTCGAGGAGATCCGTATACGAGTTCCGTGGGGAGAACTGCTTCTGCTCCATAGACTAGAGCAAAAGGTGTCTGCCCGGTGGCTCGACTCGGTGTCGTTCTGATTGACCAAAGAGCCGCCGGGAGCTCCTCTATCCAATTCCTCCCGCACTTGCGCAGCCTGTCAAAGGTCCTTGTCTTGAGTCCGCGCAGCACTTCAGCATTTGCCCTCTCCGCTTGGCCGTTGCTCCTCGGGTGAGCAACAGAAGCGAAACAGACCTTGGCGCCAAGGTCTTGGACGTACTGCATGAAGGTGCGACTAGTGAATTGTGTACCGTTGTCGGTGATGATCCTGTTAGGGATCCCGAAACGGCAAACAATCGACCTGAAGAACCTGACTGCTGACTGTGCTGTCACCTTTCTCACTGGCTCCACTTCTGGCCACTTTGTGAACTTGTCGATTGCAACGTACAAGTACTCAAAGCCCCCGACAGCGCGAGGGAAAGGGCCGAGGATATCGAGCCCCCAGACCGAGAAGGGCCATGACAAAGGGATTGTTTGGAGAGCTTGAGCTGGCTGATGTATTTGCTTTGCATGGAACTGGCACGCTTCACACTTGGTTACTAGTGCAGTTGCATCTTGGAGGGCTTCTTGCCAAAAGAACCCTTGCCGGAAAGCTTTCCCGGCAAGTGCTCTTGCGCCAATGTGGTGGCCGCATATGCCTCCGTGTATTTCCGCCAACAGCTTCTGTCCCTCTTCCCTGGAGATGCACTTCAACCTGACACCATTGAGTCTTCTTCTGTACAGCTCGTTATCCACAAACTGATACATACTTGACTGCCTGGTTATCTTCTCTATCTCTTGAGGGTCGTCGGGAAGTTCTCCAGTTTGTAGAAAGCGGACGATCTGCTGTGCCCATGCCGGAGCTCGGGGCTCGACGACAAGGACTAAAGGCTCGAGGGCCGCTGCGGGAACCCCAGCTTCTACGGCAAAGACCTCTGGTCCTGTCGGAGCTGACGGTCCCCCGGCAAGCTCGCCGGGGCGAGGCTTGTCGGGAACACTTGCTTCAACTGCACAAGCCCGAGGGCTTGCAGGAGCAAACTGTTCCTCAGCGTTCTTGTCGTTGATCTTGGGGACCTTGGCGGCGGTTTCTGGAAGATCCGCCGGCAAGTAGTCGCCGGAGACCAACTTTCTCTTCTTAGACTGTCCGATTGATGGTGTAACGGATGGCTGAGTTAGCTTGAGCAGGAAGGTCCCTGGTTCCACAGGTAACTTCATCGCAGCACACTTTGAAAGGCCATCTGCAATTTCATTCTGAGCTCTCGGGATGTGCTCCATTTGCAGACCTTCAAAGTGTTCTTCAAGCTTCCTCACTTCATCTACATATGCTTCCATCAAAGGGCTCTGGTAGCTCTTGTTGACTTGCCGGACCACCAACTGAGAATCTCCACGTACAATCAGCTTTCTGATCCCAAGTTCAGCCGCAATTCTGAGGCCGGCGAGCAAGCCTTCATACTCTGCAGTATTGTTTGTCGCTTGCTCTCTCGGGAAGTGCATCTGGATAATATACTTGAGGTGTTCTCCGGTGGGCGCAATGAGTACTACGCCAGCACCGGCGCCTTGCAGCGAAAAGGCACCATCAAAGTACATTACCCATTCACTTGTTGCTTCTTGCACGGGTGCGCTTGTTTCTTGAACTTCTTCATCGGGCGTTGGGGTCCATTCTGCTATAAATTCTGCCAAAGCTCGGCTCTGTATGGTTGAAGTACTTTCAAACTTGAGTCCGAAGCTTGACAGTTCCAGTGCCCACTCGACGATCCTGCCTGTTGCCTCTGGATTGTGCAATATCCTCTTCAATGGAAAGCGAGTGACCACTGTTATCTCATGGGCTTGGAAGTAGTGGCGCAGCTTCCTCGAGGCCATGAGAAGGCCGAAAAGCAACTTTTGCACACCAGAGTACCTTGATCTAGCCCCCTGGAGAAGGGAACTTACAAAATACACTGGGCGCTGCACCATCTTCTTCCGCACCTCTTCCTTTTCCTGCGCAGATTCATCTTTGTCGGGGCCAGAGCTTGTCGGGGCAGCCCCCTGCTTGTCGCTGGATTCGCTTGCCGGTGGTGTGACCTCCTCGTCGGACTCTCTCTCCGCTACTAACGCAGCACTAACCACCTGGTTGGTTGCCGCCAAATACAGCAGCAACTTTTCCTGTGGTCTAGGTGCGACAAGTATTGGAGGAGAGGAAAGGTACCGTTTCAAATCTTGCAGCGCTGCCTCCGCTTCCGGAGTCCACTTCATGGGACCTGCCTTCTTCAAGATTTTGAAGAAAGGCAGGGCGCGTTCTGCAGATTTAGAAACGAACCTACTGAGGGCAGCCACACAACCTGCAAGCCTCCTGACATCCTTGACTCGCCTCGGGGCTTCCATCTGCTCGATGGCTTTGATCTTGTCGGGGTTGGCTTCAATCCCTCTCTGCGAAACAAAGAACCCGAGAAGCTTGCCGGAGGGGACTCCAAAGACGCACTTCTCGGGGTTCAACTTGAGCTGTATCCTGCGCAGGTTCTGAAATGTTTCTTCCAAGTCTTGAATCAGTGTTTCTTTGCTCTTGCTCTTCACCACGATATCATCCATGTAGGCTTCTACATTCCTGTGGATCTGTGGCTCAAAAGCAGTGTACACTACCCTTGCAAAAGTTGAGCCTGCATTCTTCAGTCCAAATGGCATGCGGATAAAGCAGTAAGTGCCACATGGAGTGATAAATGCAGTCTTCTCTTCATCTTCCTTGGCCATGAAAATCTGGTGATAGCCTGAGTATGCATCAAGAAAACAGAGTAGCTCACATCCGGCAGTGGAGTCAACGATCTGGTCAATGCGCGGCAAAGGGAAGGGATCCTTGGGACATGCTTTATTGACATCGGTGAAGTCTATACACAGTCTCCACTTCCCGTTGGCTTTGCGCACGACGACTGGGTTTGCCAACCACGTCGGATGGATCACACCTCTAACTAGGCCTGCTGCCTCTAGTTTCTTGATCTCCTCGTTGATGAACTCTTGGCGCTCCACGGCTTGCTTCCTTACTTTTTGCTTGATGGGCCGCGCATGAGGGCAGACAGCAAGCTTGTGCTCAATCACCTTCCTGGGAACACCGGGGATGTCAGATGGTTGCCAAGCAAACACATCGACATTCGCCCGCAGGAAGGCGACGAGCGCGCTTTCCTATTTGCTGTCAAGGGTGGCGCTGATGGTGAAGGTACCACCAGTGCCATCCTCCCTTGCGGACACCTTCTTGGTTGCCGGAGGAGCAGCCATTCCTTTCTTGCTCTTGCCGGTGGAGCTCGATGGAACGTCCTCGACGGCAGCGCAGCACTCCGAAGAGGTGCGGTTGCCGGAGTGTGTCCCAGAGCACTTGTCGGGCTTAAAGTTCTTCATGCTGGGCCACTGGACGCGCCGCAGCTCGCGGGTGAACGCAGGGCAGCCTGCCGCGTACGGCAAGTCGCCTGGTTCACCGGGCGCGGGTGCGTCGACAGCGTTCCCAGCTCTCTTGTCGGATTGTCGCCGAGCTTCTCGGCGGCGCTCGATCGTGGTCCGAGCGTCTTCATCTCGCCGGTCGTCGAGGACCTGGCGCTGGTCCCGACGGGCCCGCGGGTCCGACGAGGCTGTGGAGCCGTCGTCGGGGTTGTTCCGGCGGGGCGGCGTCTTCTGCTTCTGCGGCGGGGAGTGCACGCTTGTCGCACCCCCGGCAGTCTTGTCGCCGATAGCCTTCGTCTTCTCGGCCTGCCGCGGCCGCGAGGCCGACGGCTGCTGCGGAGAGTCGTTGTTGGCGAAGTCTATCAGGCTCCGGATAGTGGCCCTCCATTCCTCGGCCTTGTCGGCCGCTGGAGGAAAATCGAGGAGCAGCTGCGCCCTTGCGAGCGCTTCTGCCGGGGTAGTGGGGAACGCGGGCGAGCGGTGCGAGGAACGGGATACGCTCGGACTTCTAACGACGTTAGAAGGAGCGGGGTCCCGCGCCGGCGCCCTCGCTTTGCTTGTGCCCGGACGGGGGTCCGGGGCGTCCCGCGAACCTCCGGTATGGCCTTGTCCCAGCAAGCGGATACCACCTCCCGTGGCATGGCGCTGCGGGGTCGTCGTATGTTGCGATGGACGTGGCGCGTCCACGGAGACCGAGGTCCGGTCGTCCGTCCTGTTCTTGGATCTGGTGGCACCGTGAGTGTCCTCGCCGGCAACCACCCTTCCGACGGCGTCTCCCCCGCCCACCGTTGGCTCTGGTGGCGGCGGGTGAGACGCGGACGGGCCTCCGACCTCCGAAGGCTTCTTCTTCGGGGCCATGGAGTTGTCGCTGATGAAGTTGCTGATGAAGCTGGAGAGGTTGATGAAGATTGCGCCCGCGCGAACGCCGGATCAGGTTCGCACAACCTCGACGCCCCCTACCTGGCGCGCCAAAGATGTCGGGGGAAACTGTCCACCACGAACACCTATGGGACCGGAGCCCCTTGTCTGTGCGGTACGAGGGCGGAGGGAGCACGAAGAGCAGGTCGAGGCAGACGCACGGGCAGTTTTACCCAGGTTCGGGCCGCACGGATGCGTAAAACCCTACTCCTGCTTGGTTGTGTATTGAGTTGGGCGCTCGGAGCTTGAAGAAGCAGCTACACGAGCGTGAGAATGATCTAGGTTTCGAACCCCCTCCACGTTGTGCATGGGCCTCCTTTTATAGTGCAAGGGGTCACCGACAGGTGTCAACGTAGGAGAAAGGGGTAAAAATGTAAAAGATGTGGTAGTTGGAACAGTGCGGGAACAGTGGAGCTACAGTACAGAACAGTGGCCTATACCTACTCTAACAGTGGGGGACAAGGGCATTTAATACCCGTCGCCGTCGACCCCAAAAGCTCCCGCCGTTGCGTCTCCGTCTGCCACGGCGATGGATCCACCGCCGTGGAGTGCCACCGTGTCCCCCAGGCTGCACAGCCATCCGCCACGCGTCCCTGGAGTGGCCCCAGGGCGACGCGTGGGCTGATGAGCTGGAGCGCGGGCACACAGCGCACCTCCCCCGGCAAGCACCTTGCCGGGCACCTCCCCCGGCAAGCACCTTGCCGGGGATCTCGACCTTGCCGGGCCCGGAAGCTTGCCGCTCCCCGAGCCCTTGCCGGGTCTTCTAAGGTGAAATCTTCTATTCGTCCTGACAAGCTCCTCTTGCCAGGGCCTCGTGCTAGTTAAGCAATCTTGAGCCTGGAACGGCCTTCCCGGCAAGCTCCTCTTGCCGGGGTCTTGGTCTTCTGTCTTGTATACTTTGTTTTTGAATGGCTAGATAAGGGTCAGGAAGGTCTCCGGCAAGCGCGTGGTGAACCCTGCCGCGGGGAGCTGCCGCTGCCCGTGCACAAGTTGGGGTACTAGGGTACCCCTACCTTAGTACACCGACAGGAGCCCCCGGGCCTGGGCCACACACGGTGCCGAGCGCTGTTGGGCCAGGCCCAAAACAGTGCACGGGCACCCGCGGCCCGCGGCGCGCCGAATCCACTTCCATATCCGCCGCACCCCACGGCAACGGCACGCGTCGATTGCGGCGCCGTGGGATGGGACGTGCCCACGATTTCTTTAATGGGGAGGGCGAAACGCCCCCCACTCCCCCATAAAAGCAGAGAGAGCGGCGCGGTTCCCCTCCCTGCGCACTCATTACCATCGTCTTCTTCCTCAGATTCCTCTGCTCTTTGCCTCTACTCCTCCGCCACCATCAAGCTCTTCGCCCCCTTCCTTCCACCGCGTCCGCCATGGCCCCAAAGACCGACAAGGCGAAGGCGGAGAAGTCCAAGCGGGAGAAGTCAGATCAGGCGGCGAAGCTCGTCGCGTTCCGGAAGGAGCACATCGTCTTTGCGCCGAAGCTCGGCGTGCGGGAGCTCTGGAGCAAATATTATTGGTTCTGGTCCAAGGAGACTCCAGCGCACCCCCGCACGCGCGTCTACCCGGCCGTCGCCAAGGACTACTACCCCGGCGGGTATTACTTTTTCGCAGCCTTCTTCCACTGCGGTCTGTGCCCTCCCTTCTCAAACTTTTTCTGCGATATCATGAATACTTATGGCCTCCACCTCCTCGACTTCACTCCCAACGCCATCCTCACCATGTCCGTTTTCGCACACATGTGCGAAAACTTCGTAGGAATCCAGCCCAACGTAGCTCTCTTTAGGCACTTTTTCATCCCCAGAGTAGAGGCCGACGCCCCCCTCTCCGGAGGAATCTCTTGGGTGTTTAGGCTGAATAAGAAACCCGCCTACTTGCCGGGGGAGCTCCGCGGCAAGTGGGAAGAGTGGCGCGCGGAGTGGTGCTGGGTTGTCGAGGAGCGGCCGCAACACTTCACCGCGCCGCGCACATCGCCCATCGTGCGCGGCAGGGATTGGAGTAACTTCGATTCCGACGACTCCAAGCTGGATATTGCTCTCGTCAGGATCATGCGCCTTCGGATGGCGCCGCTGTCTGTCGCTGAAGTGGGCGCTGACTTTCTTCGTCGCCGGATCGCCCCCCTCCAAGACCGGAAAAGGCCGGCGTGGCAATACGGGGGCCCGGCAGACATCATGAGGCTGCGCCCCGGCCTCAATTTTAACTTCACAACACTCGAGCTGCGGGGTATGGTCAGGGAACTTTTCAAGTTCGACCCGGCCCACCCCGAGTACTTCCGCGCTCCCCGGGGAGTGGTGCCGCTCTGCGCCAGCAGCGCCCGGGATCGCCTTGTCGCTATGATGCCCGCGTGCGACTCTCATGGAGTGGAGCGCACGTGGATTGCGCCCAAGCCTATCGACGTCCTCGAGTTCTACGACCGCCTTGTGGAGGTGTTGGAGAAGAAGGACGATCTCAAGCTGCACACGCGGGCCACCACCGACCAAGAGATTGCTTACATAGCTTCTCGCGCTGAAGAAGTCGCCGCAGCCTCGGCGGCGGGAAACTTTGGATACACACCCGCGGAGGCGGAAGCCGCGGATGCCGCCAGCCAGGCGGACAATGAGGAGATTCGCAAGCTGCTAGAGCTCCCTCCCGACGCGCTCGCCGTGATCCCCTCGCTGAGGCACTCCGGGATTAGTGGGATCGCGACGGAGGCCGCGGCAATGGAGGGAACCGCCGGAGGAAGCAGAGGCGCCGCGAGGGGCGGAGGCGCCAAGGGGAAGAGGGCCGCATCGTCGGATGCTGGGCCCAGCGAGCCGGCCGAGGCAGAGGAGGGGGAGGAGGAGGAGGCCGAAGACTCCGGCGGATCGACAGAGTTGTACGCCGACGACCTCTCCTCGTCGGAGAGCTCCCCGCCCCCGGCAAGCCCGAAGCAGTCCCCGTTGAAGCGTCTCCGCAAGGCGGCGACGGGAGAGCAGACGCGAGCGCCCCGGCAACAGCCAGCTCGCCGGGCAGCTCCCCGGCCGAACCAAGCCGCGCCAAGGGCGGCCGGCGTGCCGGCCACGGCAGAGGCGTCCCGCAGGCCGGCACCGAGCCGGCAAGGATCTTCTCGGAGCGGAGCAGCTGCTCCGCCCCCTTCTCGGGCGCCGGCCACCACAGGGGCTGGGCCTACGCAGCCCCCAGCCCCGGTGGCTCCGAAACGCGCGAGGGAACCTTCATCCTCCGCTCCTCGCGCCGACGCGCCCACCGTGGAGTTTGACTTCTCCGCGCTGAGCGAGGACGACGAGGAGGACCAAGAGTAAGGACCCGAGACCTTACTCCTTCTTGATTTTTATATCTCGATTGTTGCTGACGCTTGATTTTGTTTGTTGCTTGTGATTGCAGGACCTTGGAGCAGCGCGCGAAGAGGGTCAAGGTGCCCACAGTTGAGGTCGTGGAAGACCCATCCGTCGCGGAAGCAGGGATCGCGGCGGAGCCGATCTTGCCGGACCCGAGTGCCGCTCCGGGGAGCAGCCCCCAGCGCAGCCCCCAGCGTAAGTTAGAGGTTTACTGTTTTTGCTCGTCGGGGCGCGCTTAGGGCTTTGATCTCTGAATGTCTTGGTTCTTCTATCTTCTCTTGTGCAGAGGTGGAGCCGCAGCGGGAAGAGCGCCCGGAGGTCGTTACCGAGGAGCCGCAGGCCCCGCCGTCCCCGGCAAGGCAAAACTCTCCGGCGAGGGAGAGCGCTCCGCCAAGGGCGGGTACTCCGCCAAGGCAGAGTACCCCGCCAAGGGCGAGCAGCCCGGCGAGGACGGCCACTCCGCCAGGGCCGAGCTCCCCGGCAAGGGAGCCCGCCGCAGAGGACGTCCGCCAAGGTACGTTCTGTACTTGGTTTTCTTGACTTTGCTTCTTTTTGGATCTTTGCTTGATTTTGAACTTCTTTTTCTTCTTCTCTTAGATCTTCCTCCTCCTCCTCCCGCACCGATGGAGACCGAGGTCATCAATATCGAGGATGAGGAGGGCGCGCAGGGCGGCGGCGATGACGCTCCCGTTGTCGTGGAGATGGCCGAGGCCACCGCGGAGACGGCCGAAACCACCGAGCCGGCCGTGCAGGAGACCGCTCCGGCCGCCGATGCAGCGGCCGGGGAGGGGGACGGCGACCGCACCGCCAACCCGGAGGTGGCGGGAGCATCAGATGCTGCACCGGCCGCCGGTCCCTCCGCCGGCGAGGAGCCAGCCGGTTACTATCTTCGTGCCCCCAATGGCATCTTTATCCAAGTGCCTTGGGGGTCTTCATCAAGAGCTCCCGCGGAGGGCGAGGCGTTTGACGGGGAAGTCCTCGCCTCCGCGGGTCTGACAGTCGTCGAAGCGCCCGGCGAAGGAGATGGGCCCGAGGAGGAGAAGCTTCTCCACCAGCTCCTGGCCCTTTACCGGGCCAGGCAGGCGAAGCTCGCCTCCCGGGAAGCGCTTGCCGCCAAGGCCGCCGCCGAAATGGAGAAGCGTGCGGCGGAGCTCAGCGCTGCCCACAAGGCGGGCCTCCGCGAGGTGGCGGAGGCGCGCGAGCGCCTTGCCGGCGAATATGAAGAATGGGTGCTGGAGAAGGCCGAGGCTGAGGAACAGCAACGGCTCGCCGGGGTGGAGATGTCCCGGCGAGAGGGAGAGCTCGCGCAGCGGAAGGTGGATCTCGACTCCCATGAGGAGGACCTTGCCGCTCGCGAGGCTGCCCTTGGCGGGGAGTTGAAGGAGGCGAAAGCCGCTGCCGCTGCCGCGGAAGACGCCAAGAAGGAGCTCGCCGCCAAGGTCATCCAGTTGGAGAAGGCGATGAAGGTGAGCGCCGAGAAGGTTGCCGCGCTCATTACTGAGCGCGAGAAGGACGCCCACACCAACGCGGAGCTCCAAGTAAGCTTATCAAAGAAGGGCGACGAGTTGAAGGCCGCCAAGGATTCCATCGAAGACTTGGAGCTGAAGGTCTCAACTCTGAGGGATTCAATTGACGCCGCCAAGCTTCGAGAAGACAAGCTGAAGGAGGAGCTCCGGAAGGAGCGGACTTTGGTGGATAGCGTCAACAAGGCGTCTGAGCTATTCCGGCAGACCATCGAGGCGTGGACCGAAGAGCTGGCTTCTTCTGCGTCCAACATTGACCAGGAGTTGCTTGCTTTGAAGGCCGAGCATCTTATCTACTCGCCGGATCCAGATCTCCCGCACAGCGCCAAGCTCAGCCTCTTCTTCAGAGGCGTCGCTCCGGCCCTTGCAGGTCTCCGGAACCGCATCCCCGCGCAGCTGGCCGAGGAGTCGCGCCGTCTCTGCGCAGGAACTCTGGAGCGGGTCTTGACGAAGATTGTGTTCCGCAACCCGGGGATCAACCTCACGAACGTTCTTCGCAGCTTGCCGGAGGATGCGAACACGGAGGCCCTGAAGGAGCAAGTCAGCCACATCATCGCCAAGGTGGCAAAGCTTGGCAGGAAGGAGGGCGACCGCGTAGACTAGGGCCCCATCTATCTTTATCTTTTTGTTGCTGCATGTTATGTTATGAACTCATTAGTCCATTGCGACAAGTTATCTTTGTAAGATATTTGCTTTACTTTAATCAATCAGTGCAATGTTATCTTCCTTGTTCTAATCTTTGACTTTGTATGTTTTTCACCCTACGCTCCCGGGGAGCTTGCCGGCAAGGGGCCCTTGCCGCGAGCGCTGAGTGCTGGACTCTGAGCAGCCTGCTGGCCAAGGTCCTCGCCGGCAAGCAACCTTGCCGCAGCAGGTCGCAACGCACTTAGCTTGCTGAGTGTACTCGGAAACGAGGCAAGGGCGCGACACTTGTCGCAGCTCACTTAAATCGTTGAGTGAACTCGAAAACAAGATAAGGGTGCGGCAAGCCACGGGTAGGTTCCTCCGCGCACAGGTTTTCCATACAAAGTGTGATCGTTCAAGGAAGACGACCAAAATTTAAAATTTGAACTGGTCAAATTCTAACAACTTATCTTTCACATGCTGCTTGCTCATGTTGTTTGCTTTCCGGTAAGGCTCTTCTTTCTTGAATGGCACTTAGTTCCTCCTCCACCTCCTTCCCCCCCCGGCAAACTTGTGCGCGAGGAACGTTCCTTCTGCTTAAGAGAAAAAGGAAAAGGAGAGGGAAACAAGCATATTGCCTTTCGGCGTAATAGTGCTTACCGAATGTCTAAGTGTTGCATCAAATGCCAAATAAAACATGCAAATAGCAAAGAGAAGCATGCAAAAGGCAATCGATGCGAAAACACGAAATCTTTACTGATGCACGGGGTCTGCGCCCGGCTTTGTACAAAGGGTTACATGCAACAGCGGCAAAGCTTGTACAAAAGGTGGTTGCCGGAACGGATCACGGCAACCGCGCCTTAGGGGTGAAACTTGCGAAGATGCTCTATGTTCCAGGAGTTGCTCACCGGTAAGCCTTCTTCGGTCTCGAGGCGGACAGCGCCGGGCCTCGTAACTTGTCTCACCCGATAAGGGCCTTCCCACTTCGGCGTCAACTTGTTGGAATTCTTGGCGGACTGAACACGCCGAAGAACAAGGTCGCCTTCCTCGAGACTCCTGGCCTTGACTTTGCGGCTATGGTAGCGGCGCAAAGCTTGCTGGTATCGAGCAGCTCGTACAGCAGCCTGGAGACGTCCCTCCTCAAGGAGCAATGCGTCATCTTGCCGCAGTTGCTCTTGCTCGAGCTCATCATAAGCGAGCACTCGAGGAGATCCGTATACGAGTTCCGTGGGGAGAACTGCTTCTGCTCCATAGACTAGAGCAAAAGGTGTCTGCCCGGTGGCTCGACTCGGTGTCGTTCTGATTGACCAAAGAGCCGCCGGGAGCTCCTCTATCCAATTCCTTCCGCACTTTCGCAGCCTGTCAAAGGTCCTTGTCTTGAGTCCGCGCAGCACTTCAGCATTTGCCCTCTCCGCTTGACCGTTGCTCCTCGGGTGAGCAACAGAAGCGAAACAGACCTTGGCGCCAAGGTCTTGGACGTACTGCATGAAGGTGCGACTAGTGAATTGTGTACCGTTGTCGGTGATGATCCTGTTAGGGATCCCGAAACGGCAAACAATCGACCTGAAGAACCTGACTGCTGACTGTGCCGTCACCTTTCTCACTGGCTCCACTTCTGGCCACTTTGTGAACTTGTCGATTGCAACGTACAAGTACTCAAAGCCCCCGACAGCGCGAGGGAAAGGGCCGAGGATATCGAGCCCCCAGACCGAGAAGGGCCATGACAAAGGGATTGTTTGGAGAGCTTGAGCTGGCTGATGTATTTGCTTTGCATGGAACTGGCACGCTTCACACTTGGTTACTAGTGCAGTTGCATCTTGGAGGGCTTCTTGCCAAAAGAACCCTTGCCGGAAGGCTTTCCCGGCAAGCGCCCTTGCGCCAATGTGGTGGCCGCATATGCCTCCGTGTATTTCTGCCAACAGCTTCTGTCCATCTTCCCTGGAGATGCACTTCAACCTGACACCATTGAGTCTTCTTCTGTACAGCTCGTTATCCACAAACTGATACATACTTGACTGCCTGGTTATCTTCTCTATCTCTTGAGGGTCGTCGGGAAGTTCTCCAGTTTGTAGAAAGCGGACGATCTGCTGTGCCCATGCCGGAGCTCGGGGCTCGACGGCAAGGACTAAAGGCTCGAGGGCCGCTGTGGGAACCCCAGCTTCTACGGCAAAGACCTCTGGTCCTGTCGGAGCTGACGGTCCCCCGGCAAGCTCGCCGGGGCGAGGCTTGTCGGGAACACTTGCTTCAACTGCACAAGCCCGAGGGCTTGCAGGAGCAAACTGTTCCTCAGCGTTGTCGTTGATCTTGGGAACTTTGGCGGCGGGTTCAGGAAGATCCGCCGGCAAGTAGTCGCCGGAGACCAACTTTCTCTTCTTAGACTGTCCGATTGATGGTGTAACGGATGGCTGAGTTAGCTTGAGCAGGAAGGTCCCTGGTTCCACAGGTAACTTCATCGCAGCACACTTTGAAAGGCCATCTGCAATTTCATTCTGAGCTCTCGGGACATGCTCCATCTGCAGACCTTCAAAGTGCTCTTCAAGCTTCCTCACTTCATCTACATATGCTTCCATCAAAGGGCTCTGGTAGCTCTTGTTGACTTGTCGGACCACCAACTGAGAATCGCCCCGCACAATCAGCTTCCTAATCCCAAGTTCGGCCGCAATCCTGAGGCCGGCAAGCAAGCCTTCATATTCTGCGGTGTTGTTTGTCGCCTGCTCCCTGGGAAAGTGCATCTGGATAACATATTTGAGGTGCTCTCCGGTGGGCGCGATGAGTACCACGCCGGCACCGGCGCCTTGCAGCGAGAAGGCACCGTCAAAATACATTACCCATTCACTTGTCGCTTCTTGCACGGGTACACTCGTTTCTTGAACTTCTTCTTCTGGCGTTGGGGTCCACTCAGCGATGAACTCTGCCAAAGCTCGGCTCTGAATGGTTGAAGTACTTTCAAATTTGAGTCCGAAGCTTGACAGTTCCAGTGCCCACTCGACGATCCTGCCTGTTGCCTCTGGATTGTGCAATATCCTCCTCAATGGAAAGCGAGTGACCACTGTTATCTCATGGGCTTGGAAGTAGTGGCGCAGCTTTCTCGAGGCCATGAGAAGGCCGAAAAGCAACTTTTGCACTCCAGAGTACCTTGATCTAGCCCCCTGGAGAAGGGAACTTACAAAATACACTGGGCGCTGCACCATCTTCTTCCGCACCTCTTCCTTTTCCTGCGCAGATTCATCTTTGTCGGGGCCAGAGCTTGTCGGGGCAGCCCCCTGCTTGTCGCTGGATTCGCTCGCCGGTGGTGTGACCTCCTCGTCGGACTCTCTCTCCGCTACTAACGCAGCACTAACCACCTGGTTGGTTGCCGCCAAATACAGCAGCAACTTTTCCTGTGGTCTAGGTGCGACAAGTATTGGAGGAGAGGAAAGGTACCGTTTCAAATCTTGCAGCGCTGCCTCCGCTTCCGGAGTCCACTTCATGGGACCTGCCTTCTTCAAGATTTTGAAGAAAGGCAGGGCGCGTTCTGCAGATTTAGAAACGAACCTACTGAGGGCAGCCACACAACCTGCAAGCCTCCTGACATCCTTGACTCGCCTCGGGGCTTCCATCTGCTCGATGGCTTTGATCTTGTCGGGATTGGCTTCAATCCCTCTCTGCGAAACAAAGAACCCGAGAAGCTTGCCGGAGGGGACTCCAAAGACGCACTTCTCGGGGTTCAGCTTGAGCTGTATCCTGCGCAGGTTCTGAAACGTTTCTTCTAAGTCTTGAATCAGTGTTTCTTTGCTTTTGCTCTTCACCACGATATCATCCATGTAGGCTTCTACATTCCTGTGGATCTGTGGCTCAAAAGCAGTGTACACTACCCTTGCAAAAGTTGAGCCTGCATTCTTCAGTCCAAATGGCATGCGGATAAAGCAGTAAGTGCCACATGGAGTGATAAATGCAGTCTTCTCTTCATCTTCCTTGGCCATGAAAATCTGGTGATAGCCTGAGTATGCATCAAGAAAACAGAGTAGCTCACATCCGGCAGTGGAGTCAACGATCTGGTCAATGCGCGGCAAAGGGAAGGGATCCTTGGGACATGCTTTATTGACATCAGTGAAGTCTATACACAGCCTCCACTTCCCGTTGGCTTTGCGCACGACGACTGGGTTTGCCAACCACGTCGGATGGATCACACCTCTAACTAGGCCTGCTGCCTCTAGCTTCTTGATCTCTTCATTGATAAACTCTTGGCGCTCCACGGCTTGCTTCCTTACTTTTTGCTTGATAGGTCGCGCATGAGGGCAGACAGCAAGCTTGTGCTCAATCACCTTCCTGGGAACACCGGGGATGTCGGATGGTTGCCAAGCAAACACATCGACATTCGCCCGCAGGAAGGCGACGAGCGCGCTTTCCTATTTGCTGTCAAGGGTGGCACTGATGGTGAAGGTACCACCAGTGCCATCCTCCTTTGCGGACACCTTCTTGGTTGCCGGAGGAGCAGCCATTCCTTTCTTGCTCTTGCCGGTGGAGCTCGATGGAACGTCCTCGACGGCAGCGCAGCACTCCGAAGAGGTGCGGTTGCCGGAGTGTGTCCCAGAGCACTTGCCGGACTTGGTCTTCGTCTTCTTCCCCCCGGGAGCTTCAGCGGCAAGAGTGTCCTTCTCGGCCGCAGCTGCCGCATCCCGGTAGATCTTGTCGGCGCAAATAAGCGCATCTTTCTTGTCGCTGTGGACAGTGATGACGCTTATCGGCCCCGGCATCTTCAGCACGTTGTAGGCATAGTGGGAAGCTGCCATGAACTTGGCGAGGGCGGGACGGCCGAGTATCCCATTGTAGGGCAATGGAATATCAGCAACGTCAAAGGTGATGCGCTCAGTTCTGAAGTTGAGCTCCCCGCCAAAGGTCACTGGCAGAGTAATCTTTCCCTTGGGCTTGCTCCTTCCCGGGTTGATTCCTTGGAATGAACCGGTCTCTTCGAGCTCGCCGTCTTGAATCTGGAGTTTCTTGATCACAGCAGAGGAGATCAAGTTCAGCCCGGCCCCGCCGTCAACCAACATTTTGGTGACCTTGAGGTTGCGGATGGTGGGGGAAACCAGCATCGGCAAGTGCCCGACCGCCGTGGTGCGGTCAGGGTGATCCTCAAGGTCAAAAATGATGGGCGTGCTGGACCATTTGAGGAGCCTGCGCGACTCCACGGGCGGCTCCGCTGCATTCACCTCACGCACCCACTGTTTCAGCTGGCGGTGGGAGGTGTGCAGGGAGGCGCCACCGTCGACGCACAGGACCTCCGTGGCCTTCTGGAACTCCTGCTCGCTGTTCTCGTCGTCCTCCATGTCTTCATCGTCGTCTTCGTCGTTGTCGCGGCCCCGGGGAGGTCGATCTCCTTGCCGCTGCTAGGCCTTGCCGCGGCGTCCTCCCCGGCCATTGAATGGCCGCTTCTTGCTGGGCTCTTCCCCGCCACCTTGGGCCTTCTCCTTGTCGCGCCTCTCGTACTCAGCTTTTTGCTGCTCGACGAGGTACTCGACGCGCTTGCAGTTGGAGAGGTCGTGACCCTTGGTGCGGTGAATCTTGCAGTATTGCTTGTCGGAGCTACCCGGCTTGTCGGTCGCCGCCGCAGGGGCAGGCTCCTTGCCGGAGCTGCCAGCCTGCGCTTGCTTGGCGGGGGCCTCCTTGCCGGACTTCTCGACGGCAAGCACTTCCTTCTTGCCCTTCTTCCTGTTGTTCCGCCGCCGGCTCTTCTTTGCCGGGGCGGCGTCGTCGCTGTCGCTTCCCCCTGCGCCAGCATCCTCCCCGGGGAGTTTCCTCCCCTCTTCTGCACGGGCGCACTTGTCGGCAAGAGCGTAGAGCTCGCTGACGTCCCTGATCTTGGTCATCGCCATCTCCTCACGCATGCGGCGGTTACGCACGTTCTGATGGAACGCGCTGATAACCGCAGCAGGGTGAACGTCGGGGATGTTGTGCTGTACCCGGCTGAAACGTTGGATATACTTGCGCAGGGGTTCGCCTTCCTTCTGGGCCAAAATGTGGAGATCGCGCTCCTGGCCATGGGGTTTGTGGCCGCCGGTGAAGGCGCCAACAAACTGATGGCAGAGGTCGGCCCAAGAAGAGATAGAGCCTTCCGGCAAGTGCATGAGCCACGAACGGACGTTCGGCTTCAGCACGAGCGGGAAGTAGTTGGCTAGGATCTTCTCGTCGCGCCCCCCGGCAGCTTGCACTGCTATGGTGTAGACGCTGAGAAACTCCGAGGGGTGCGTCTTGCCGTCGTACTTCTCCGGTACGTCGGGCTTAAAGTTCTTCATGCTGGGCCACGGGACGCGCCGCAGCTCGCGGGTGAACGCAGGGCAGCCTGCCGCGTACGGCAAGTCGCCTGGTTCACCGGGCGCGGGTGCGTCGACAGCGTTCCCAGCTCTCTTGTCGGATTGTCGCCGAGCTTCTCGGCGGCGCTCGATCGTGGTCCGAGCGTCTTCATCTCGCCGGTCGTCGAGGACCTGGCGCTGGTCCCGACGGGCCCGCGGGTCCGACGAGGCTGTGGAGCCGTCGTCGGGGTTGTTCCGGCGGGGCGGCGTCTTCTGCTTCTGCGGCGGGGAGTGCACGCTTGTCGCACCCCCGGCAGTCTTGTCGCCGATAGGCTTCGTCTTCTCGGCCTGCCGCGGCCGTGAGGCCGACGGCTGTTGCGGAGAGTCGTTGTTGGCGAAGTCTATCAGGCTCCGGATAGTGGCCCTCCATTCCTCGGCCTTGTCGGCCGCTGGAGGAAAATCGAGGAGCAGCTGCGCCCTTGCGAGCGCTTCTGCCGGAGTAGTGGGGAACGCGGGCGAGCGGTGCGAGGAGCGGGATACGCTCGGACTTCTAACGACGTTAGAAGGAGCGGGGTCCCGCGCCGGCGCCTTCGCTTTGCTTGTGCCCGGACGGGGGTCCGGGGCGTCCCGCGAACCTCCGGTATGGCCTTGTCCCAGCAAGCGAATACCACCTCCCGTGGTATGGCGCTGCGGGGTCGTCGTATGTTGCGATGGACGTGGCGCGTCCACGGAGACCTTCCTGCGGGGATAACTGCTTCCACGGAAAGCTGATTGTACAGAGAGAGCGGCGCGGTTCCCCTCCCTGCGCACTCATTACCATCGTCTTCTTCCTCAGATTCCTCTGCTCTTTGCCTCTACTCCTCCGCCACCACCAAGCTCTTCGCCCCCTTCCTTCCACCGCGTCCGCCATGGCCCCAAAGACCGACAAGGCGAAGGCGGAGAAGTCCAAGCGGGAGAAGTCAGATCAGGCGGCGAAGCTCGTCGCGTTCCGGAAGGAGCACATCGTCAGCAAATCCGAAGAGATGCGGTTGCCGGAATACCACCCGGAGCAAATAACCCGCCACTGAGAATCTGCCGCATCCCGGGAGGCTTGCTCTTGACGGCTGAGTAATACCCGGGGGAAGAGCGTGGAGGGGAGTCCGCTCCGGCTGAATAAGAAGGCGGAGGAGCGGCTCCACCTCCACAAGGCGGTCGTAGAACTCGAGGACGTCGATAGGCTTGGGCGCAATCCACGTGCGCTCCACTCCATGAGAGTCGCACGCGGGCATCATAGCGACAAGGCGATCCCGGGCGCTGCTGGCGCAGAGCGGCACCACTCCCCGGGGAGCGCGGAACCACTCGGGGTGTGCCGGGTCGAACTTGAAAAGTTCCCTGACCATACCCCGCAGCTCGAGTGTTGTGAAGTTAAAATTGAGGCCGGGGCGCAGCCTCATGATGTCTGCCGGGCCGCCATATTGCCACGCCGGCCTCTTCCGGTCTTGGAGGGGGGCGATCCGGCGACGAAGAAAGTCCGCGCCCACTTCAGCGACAGACAGCGGCGCCAAACGAAGACGCATGATCCTGACGAGAGCGATATCCTTCAAAGTACCGACGGGAGGCGCCACCGTCGACGCACAGGACCTCCGTGGCCTTCTGGAACTCCTGCTCGCTGTTCTCGTCGTCCTCCATGTCTTCATCGTCGTCTTCGTCGTTGTCGCGGCCCCGGGGAGGTCGATCTCCTTGCCGCTGCTTGGCCTTGCCGCGGCGTCCTCCCCGGCCATTGAATGGCCGCTTCTTGCTGGGCTCTTCCCCGCCACCTTGGGCCTTCTCCTTGTCGCGCCTCTCGTACTCAGCCTTTTGCTGCTCGACGAGGTACTCGACGCGCTTGCAGTTGGAGAGGTCGTGACCCTTGGTGCGGTGAATCTTACAGTATTGCTTGTCGGAGCTACCCGGCTTGTCGGCCGCCGCCGCAGGGGCAGGCTCCTTGCCGGAGCCGCCAGCCTGCGCTTGCTTGGCGGGGGCCTCCTTGCCGGACTTCTCGACGGCAAGCACTTCCTTCTTGCCCTTCTTCCTGTTGTTCCGCCGCCGGCTCTTCTTTGCCGGGGCGGCGTCGTCGCTGTCGCTTCCCCCTGCGCCAGCGTCCTCCCCGGGGAGTTTCCTCCCCTCTTCTGCACGGGCGCACTTGTCGGCAAGAGCGTAGAGCTCGCTGACGTCCCTGATCTTGGTCATCGCCATCTCCTCACGCATGCGGCGGTTACGCACGTTCTGATGGAACGCGCTGATAACCGCAGCAGGGTGAACGTCGGGGATGTTGTGCTGTACCCGGCTGAAACGTTGGATGTACTTGCGCAGGGGTTCGCCTTCCTTCTGGGCCAAAATGTGGAGATCGCTCTCCTGGCCATGGGGTTTGTGGCCGCCGGTGAAGGCGCCAACAAACTGATGGCAGAGGTCGGCCCAAGAAGAGATAGAGCCTTCCGGCAAGTGCATGAGCCACGAACGGACGTTCGGCTTCAGCACGAGCGGGAAGTAGTTGGCTAGGATCTTCTCGTCGCGCCCCCCGGCAGCTTGCACTGCTATGGTGTAGACGCTGAGAAACTCCGAGGGGTGCGTCTTGCCGTCGTACTTCTCCGGTACGTCGGGCTTAAAGTTCTTCATGCTGGGCCACTGGACGCGCCGCAGCTCGCGGGTGAACGCAGGGCAGCCTGCCGCGTACGGCAAGTCGCCTGGTTCACCGGGCGCGGGTGCGTCGACAGCGTTCCCAGCTCTCTTGTCGGATTGTCGCCGAGCTTCTCGGCGGCGCTCGATCGTGGTCCGAGCGTCTTCATCTCGTCGGTCGTCAAGGACCTGGCGCTGGTCCCGACGGGCCCGCGGGTCCGACGAGGCTGTGGAGCCGTCGTCGGGGTTGTTCCGGCGGGGCGGCGTCTTCTGCTTCTGCGGCGGGGAGTGCACGCTTGTCGCACCCCCGGCAGTCTTGTCGCCGATAGCCTTCGTCTTCTCGGCCTGCCGCGGCCGCGAGGCCGACGGCTGCTGCGGAGAGTCGTTGTTGGCGAAGTCTATCAGGCTCCGGATAGTGGCCCTCCATTCCTCGGCCTTGTCGGCCGCTGGAGGAAAATCGAGGAGCAGCTGCGCCCTTGCGAGCGCTTCTGCCGGAGTAGTGGGGAACGCGGGCGAGCGGTGCGAGGAGCGGGATACGCTCGGACTTCTAACGACGTTAGAAGGAGCGGGGTCCCGCGCCGGCGCCTTCGCTTTGCTTGTGCCCGGACGGGGGTCCGGAGCGTCCCGCGAACCTCCGGTATGGCCTTGTCCCAGCAAGCGGATACCACCTCCCGTGGTATGGCGCTGCGGGGTCGTCGTATGTTGCGATGGACGTGGCGCGTCCACGGAGACCGAGGTCCGGTCGTCCGTCCTGTTCTTGGATCTGGTGGCACCGTGAGTGTCCTCGCCGGCAACCACCCTTCCGACGGCGTCTCCCCCGCCCACCGTTGGCTCTGGTGGCGGCGGGTGAGACGCGGACGGGCCTCCGACCTCCGAAGGCTTCTTCTTCGGGGCCATGGAGTTGTCGCTGATGAAGTTGCTGATGAAGCTGGAGAGGTTGATGAAGATTGCGCCCGCGCGAACGCCGGATCAGGTTCGCACAACCTCGACGCCCCCTACCTGGCGCGCCAAAGATGTCGGGGGAAACTGTCCACCACGAACACCTATGGGACCGGAGCCCCTTGTCTGTGCGGTACGAGGGCGGAGGGAGCACGAAGAGCAGATCGAGACAGACGCGCGGGCAGTTTTTACCCAGGTTCGGGCCGCACGGATGCGTAAAACCCTACTCCTGCTTGGTTGTGTATTGAGTTTGGGCGCTCGGAGCTTGAAGAAGCAGCTACACGAGCGTGAGAATGATCTAGGTTTCGAACCCCCTCCACGTTGTGCATGGGCCTCCTTTTATAGCGCAAGGGGTCACCGACAGGTGTCAACGTAGGAGAAAGGGGTAAAAATGTAAAAGATGTGGTAGTTGGAACAGTGCGGGAACAGTGGAGCTACAGTACAGAACAGTGGTCTATACCTACTTTAACAGTGGGGGACAAGGGCATTTAATGCCCGTCGCCGTCGACCCCAAAAGCTCCCGCCGTTGCGTCTCCGTCTGCCACGGCGATGGATCCACTGCCGTGGAGTGCCACCGTGTCCCCCAGGCTGCACAGCCATCCGCCACGCGTCCCTGGAGTGGCCCCAGGGCGACGCGTGGGCCGATGAGCTGGAGCGCGGGCACACAGCGCACCTCCCCCGGCAAGCACCTTGCCGGGGATCTCGACCTTGCCGGGCCCGGAAGCTTGCCGCTCCCCGAGCCCTTGCCGGGTCTTCTAAGATGAAATCTTCTATTCGTCCTGACAAGCTCCTCTTGCCAGGGCCTCGTGCTAGTTAAGCAATCTCGAGCCTGGGACGGCCTTCCCGGCAAGCTCCTCTTGCCGGGGTCTTGGTCTTCTGTCTTGTATACTTTGTTTTTGAATGGCTAGATAAGGGTCAGGAAGGTCTCCGGCAAGCGCGTGGTGAACCCTGCCGCGGGGAGCTGCCGCTGCCCGTGCACAAGTTGGGGTACTAGGGTACCCCTACCTTAGTACACCGACACCCGCCCAAACCAGCGCCGGTTGTGTCGCGTGCTCCTGCCTCCCGTTGCCGGATATGATGCCCCGGAGGCCTCACCGCCCCCTACTACTCCCATCGCTGGCCAGGCCATCCCTGTACTCACCCACACCCCCTGTTATTCTGCGACCGAGAAAATGGGCTACAAATCTTTCAAGACGAGTAGAGCTTCATTCGGCTGGCCGTGAAAATGGTCTATCAGTAATGAGAAATGGGTTGTACATTTTTAAAACACATCAAACCGACAATTAGTTTCAAATTTCTTTTTTTCATTTCGAGATTTTAAATTGCATTGAATTTTATGCGTGGACAATTTGTTGGATTTTATATCGATATACATTTATTTTTAAAATCAGTTTGAATGTGACTCGATATTTCGGGATTAAAAACAGTTCGGACCGCACTGAAATATGCAAAATTTCGTATAATTTTTTAACCGTGGCCACAATATGGGCTGTAATGCTAACAACAAGAATATGGGCTCCAAAAAAACCTTAAGAATTAGCAAACGGGTTGTAAATTATTAGAAATAATGGCAGATGGGCTGTATGATGTTTGCCACAGCTTTGAGGCTTTCCTAAAAAAAGGTTGACGCACAAGCAGTGACTATTGGATGTCCATCCAACGGCCGTCGTGCTTCTTCAATCTCTGCTCTTCCTGCTCCAGTCGCTCAAACAAGCGCTGGCGGGACTGCCTGCTCCCTCCTCCTCGCTGCCGGCTGTGCTGCCGCGCAGGCCTCACCTCCCCACCGTACTTCCATCGCTGGCCTAGCCATCCCTCTACTCACCCACACCTGCTGTTATTCTCCGGCGACTGCAGACGAACCAGTAAACCCTCGTATAGTCGTACTCCCCTCCGCGTGGGAAACAACTGCCGAGTCTTCCTTGCCTCCATGTCGTTCCCTTCCTAGGCCTCACCGTCGTCCACCGCCCTGGTGCTCTCGGCGCGATGTGGTCAACGTGATCGAGGAACGACTTCCATCGGAAGATACTGTATGTGGAGAGGCTGATAGTTGGGTCCACGGCAGCCGCAAGGAAGTGCCTTCTTATTACGCGGAAAATAATTATTCCTCCACCTGATAGCAGGGACCCACCGGACGGGCCACCGTATTTGGCATAAAAAACATCCCCCCTGACTGCTGGGACTCACCGGACGGGCCACCGTATTTCGCGAGAAAAAATGTTCCCCCCGCTGTCAGCTCGGACCCACCGGAAGTGTCTCCATATTACGCACAAAAAAATGAATACTCCCCTTGCTAGTTGGGAACCACCTTGGTGGGTGGCAGACTTGTGGGCCTACTAAGTTGACGGGGACGGAGTGCTTTGTCAACTTAGTCAATATGAATGATTCTAGCTCCAGTGACCGTACTATGTCCATCCAACGGTCGTAGTGCTTCTTCAACCTCTAGTCTTCTTGCTCTAGCCGCCCAAAGCAGCGCCGGTCGTGCTGCATGCTCCTGCCTCCCGTGGCCGGCTGTGTTGTCGCGGAGGCCTCACCGCCCCCTACTATTCCCACCGCTGGCCAGGCCCTGCGGCGACGGCAGCCTCACACTACAGCTGAACCAGTGAACCCTCGTACTCCTCTCCGCGCGGGTTTCCACTATCGCGTGTTCCCCGGCTCCGCGTCGTCCCTTCCTAGGACTCGCTGTCGTCCACCGCCCTGGTGCTCTCAGCGCGGCGTGGTCAACATGGTCAAGGAACGACTTCCATCGGAAGAGTACTGTACGTGGAGAGGCTGACAACTGGGTCCATGGCCGCAGCAAGGAAGTACCTCCTTATTACCCGCAAAATAATTATTCCTCCACCTGACATCAGGGATCCACTGGACGGGCCACTGTATTTTGCGAAAAAAACATTTCCCCCTGATTGCTGGGACCCACCAGCTACATCTTCGCACGCAAGGAAGTGCGTCTGGAAAAAAAAAACGATTCGCCCCCTGACTGCTGGGACCCATCAGCTACATCTTCGCACACAAGGAAGTGCCTGACAGTCGGGACCCACCTCGTCGAAGCGTACATAGCGTTGTCATTCTGGTCACGAACGTGTACGTACATACTGGTCGATGTAGAGGCGCACACGTGTCGTAGCAGAGGCGCGCACATAGCATGTACACGTACGTACATCGGCCAGGGTGCAAGGAAGTAAATACGACCACGTACGTACATACGGGCGGGGTGTCGAACGCCTAGTCACGCGTATGTACGGCCAGGGCTCGTGTACATGGCTGGGTCAGAACGGAGAAACAGCGTCGCTGTCGTGTTCATGGGGAGCCAACCGGCTGGGTCGGAACGGAATGCGTCGTCGTGTTCATCGGGAGGGCTTGGACGGAACAGCCGATGGAAACGTGGCCTGGCGTACCGCAGAACGGAGGAAACGGCCTTGTGTTCGACCAGCCACGTTCGAAAACGGGATCCTGTTCATCGGGAGGGGTATGGTGTACCGCAAAACAGAGGAAACAGACCTCCTACGGTCGAAACGGGGGTCCTGTTGATCGGGAGGGGTGTGGCGTACCGGAAAACGGAAGAAACAGACTTGTGTTGGAGCGCTACGGTCGAAACGGGGGTCGTGTTCATCGAGAGGGGTGTGGCGTACCGCAAAATGGGACTCCACGGGATACTGTTCATCTCCACCGTCGAACCCCTCCAGCCTCCACGGGCTACTGTTCATCCACCGTCGACCTCCTCCAGCCTCCACCTGCGACTGTTCATCCACGGGCTCCTGTTCATCCAGCCTCCACCGCCCGCTACTCCACCTGCTACTGTTCAGCCAACCCTCTCCACGGGCTCCTGTTCAACCACCCCTGCACGGGCTACTGTTCATCCAGCCCTCCACCGTCTACTGTTCATCCTTCCCTCCACGGGGTGGTCCTATTCATCTAGCCCTCCACAGGGTCGTGTTCATCCAGCCCCAACCGGCTCGATCGATCGGGGTCCTGTTCATCCAGAGGCAACACCACGGTGTCCGGTTCATCCACCCCCACTGGGAACTGTTCATCCAAACCCCCCCAGCAATGCTCACTGTTCATCCAGAGGCAGCATCGATCGGCTAAAGTTAGCACCAGTAGCGACGGAATCGCTCGATCTGGTTGAGTTAACAGCCATCGATCGATCGCTCGGGTTCACTAACGCGTAGCCTGCAGTGCAATCGCTCGGGTTCAGTTAGAGCCCAACGCCTCGCACCCATGCGCGTGCGTGTACGAGAGAAACGCGCATCGCTCGGCACCGACCACCCATCGAAACTGGGAACACCCCGATAGATTCCTCGCCCTCACTTCTACCATGGTTTTTTCCGTCATGGACGGCCCAAAGAATGACATGCAGCTGCGTCTCCGACCTGCCCAGGACGAAAAGCCCATTTTATGTCATGATTTTTTTTTCATAGAAATAGGATCCCACCACATCTATGATGATACCATGTTTTGTCACACTTATTGTCATAGAAGTGTCATAAGTATGACCGAAAAAAATTCGTTCGGCCCAAGATGTCAGGGATGTGTGTTTTTTTTGTAGTGTTATTACGCCCCTTGGATTTACCAATGGTAAAATTATCATGAAAACTTACGGGAGACGTTGCATGAGTACAATCAAGGCCAAGGTCTTCGGTCGTCTTCGGCCACTTCTTTTGGGTCTTGAACAACAGTTTCCACATGTCTTTGTGCTTCATGCCGAAGAATCACTGCAGGGTCCAGGGACTTGCCGGGTCAAACTCCCACATGCGCTAAGTCCGGTCTTGGCAAGGCAGAATCGGGAGGAAAAGCATTATCTGGATCACGCTAGCGAGACTGGTATTTTTGTCTACCATGTTCTTCATGTGCTTCTGTTGCATCGTCACTTTATCGGATGATGGCCAGTCCAGGCCCTTATTGAGCCAGGATGTTAGCCACAGGGGAGGCCCGGACTTGAATTCGGGGGAAGCGGCCCATGTGGAGTCACGGGGTTCCGTGACGTAAATCCACCCCTGTTGCCATCCCTTCACGGTCTCCACGAAGGTGCCTTTAGGCCAAGTGACGTTGGGGAGCTTGCTCACCATGGCGCCGCCACACTCCGCGTGTTGCCCGTCCACCACTCTTGGCTTCAAATTGAAAACCTTGAGCCAAAGGCCGAAGTGGGGTGTGATGCGGAGGAATGCCTCACACACGATGATGAACTCCGAGATGTTGAGAAAGGAATTCGGGGCTAGATCATGAAAATCTAGCTCGTAGTAAAACATAAGGCCGCGGACAAAGGGGTGGAGGGGAAACCCTAGTCCACAAAGGAAATGAGGAATGAATACTGCCCTCTCATGGGGCTCCGATGTAGGGACGGTCTATTTGTTGGCTGGAAGGCGGTGGGTGATTTCCTCGGCTAAATACCCCACTTCCGAGATCTCCGTGATGTTCTCCTCTATGACGGAGGAGGGCATCCACTTGTCCTGCGATTCGGATCCAGATATGGCTAGAATGTTTTTTGGGGACGGGGGGAATCGAAGCTTGGGCGCTAGAGCTCGAGGGCGGATGGGTTGAGGAAGAAGAAAAGCGTGGGATGAAAAGGTGGATTTTTATCCCCTTATAAAGGCCATGGATATAGAGCGTCCCTCCCCCGAGCCTTAAAACTCGCCTGTTCCCAAGGGGTCGTGTGGGCGGCGCGGTTGGATTACCCAAGCCCGTATTGATGAAAATCCCGTGATAAGGGGACACGATCTCTATTTTGACAAGACATGTCACCGGAGGTTGCATCTCGAAATGCGAAATGGGAAGTTGAAAAACGATTCGAAATGATGGAAAGGCCAGACTTGACATCTCGCTAGCAAAAGCTATATTATGTTTTTAACTAAGTGTAATACCCTTGTGGTAGTGGGTTGTTATTGTTTAACAGAGCCGGATATAGTTAAAATGTTGATCGGCTATCCTGAAGTATTCGGAGGAGGAACCCGCCTTGCAATGCCGAAGATAATCTGCGCGCTGGACACATCGTCATTGAACACTGGTTCAGGGGCTATAGAGGGAGTCCTGGATTACGGGGTCCTCGAGCGTTCGGGCTACATAACGTGGGCCGGACTAATGGGCCATGAAGATACAAGACAGAAGACTTCCCCCGTGTCCGGATGGGACTTTCCTTGCGTGGAACGCAAGCTTGGCATGCGGATATGAAGATTCCTTTCTCTATAAACCGACTCTGTACAACCCTAGCCCCCTCCAGTATCTATATAAACCGGAGGGTTTAGTCCGTAGAGGCCTTCATAATCATACATGCTAGACATCTATGGTTTAGTCACTACGATCTCGAGGTAGATCAATTCTTGTAACCCATATACTCATCAAAGTCAATCAAGTAAGAAGTAGGGTATTACCTCCATCAAGAGGGCCCGAACCTGCATAAACATTGTGTCCCCTGCCTCCTGTTACCTTCGATCCTTAGACGCACAATTCGGGACCCCCTACCCGAGATCTGCCGGTTTTGACACCGACAAGGCATTCTCCTCAAACAACCGGCGCAAGAGAGCGAATCAAGAATTTGCTGAGGTCAATCAAATCAACACTGCAAGCCCATGGAACAACACAGCAATCACCTTTTCTGCCGAGGACGAACCACGAGTCCGGCCGGTCCGAGCCACAGCCACTATCGTACTAAACCCAATAGTAGATGGCTTCCGACTCACTAAAGTACTCATGGACGGAGGTAGCGGACTTAACCTCATATATGAGGACACGCTTGCAAAAATGCAGGTTGACAAATCCTGCATTGAACAAAGTAACACAACCTTTCGAGGAATTATCCCGAGCTGGGAAGCCCGGTGTTCGGGGAGCATTAAGTTCGATGTAGTATTTGGTACACCCGAGAACTACACGTCGAAGCAACTTCCCTTCCACATTGTCCCCTTCAACAGCGGATACCACGCCCTTCTAGGGCGGGACGCTTTCTCATGCTTTTAGGCTATACCCCTTTACGGGCACATGAAGCTCAAAATGCCAGGGCCCAATGGAATAATCACAGTTGCAAGTGATCCGGATAGAGCACTCCGTGCCGACAACAAAACCGCATCTTTAGCCCTAGAGGCATTATCTGAAGCCCTTGCGGCAAAAGAACTAACCACCTTACGATCTACGATGGATAAGGACGACGTAATCCTTGACAAATGATCGAAATTTACCTCTTTTAAGCCAGCAGATGAAATTGTAAAATTCCAAGTGCATCCAACGGACCCTAATACAACGGCATCCATTAGGGCATAGCTGGATCCGGCGGTAGACTGCTCTCTGCGCGCCTTCCTTCGCGAAAATTGGGACATATTCGCTTGGCATCCTTCAGATATGCCAGGAATACCACGCAGGCTAGCTGAACACAGCCTCAACATTATCAAAGGGTTCAAGCCAGTCAAGCAGTCATTACGACGATTTTTCGAACCGAAAAGACATGCTATGGGAGAAGAGCTGGCCAAGCTATTGGAAGCTGGATTCATAGGGAAAATCAAACGCCCGGACTAGTTAGCCAACCTGGTCATGGTACCAAAGAAGGACAAATCATGGCGCCTTTATGTCTACTTCACGGACCTAAACAAAGCTTGCCCTAAGGATCCCTTTCCCTTGCCCCGCATTGATCAAATTATCGATGCAACTGCAGGACATGACTTGTTGTGCTTCCTCGACGCCTACTCCGGATACCATCAAATAAAAATGAAGGAATCCGATCAGGCTGCTACGACATTCATCACTCCGTATGGTCCCTTTTGCTTCAACACTATGCCATTTGGACTCAAAAACACTGGTGCCACATATCAACGCATGATTCAAACATGCTTAGAGAAACAAATTGGAAAGATAGTGGAGGCATATGTTGACGATGTAGATATCAAGACTAAACACGTCGAAACATTGGTGGATGATCTCCGCCTTACGTCCGATAACCTACGAACATATGACATACGTCTCAATCCGGAAAAATGTGACTTCGGCATTCCGGCCGGAAAGCTTTTAGGGTTCATAGTATCCCATAGAGGAATTTATGCAAACCCAGCTAAAATCCGGGCCCTGTCATAGCTAACTACGCCAACCAATCTCAAACAAGTGCAAAAGCTCGCAGGTTGCGTAGCGGCCTAGAGCCACTTTATCTCCAGATTAGGAGAGGAAGCACTACCACTTTATAGACTGCTGAGGCACAGAAACAACTTTGAATGGATGGATGCGGCCACGGCCAGACTAGAGGGAATAAAAACCTTATTAGCAGGTAACCCAATCTTAGCCGCTCCTGGTGTTGGCGATCCAATGCTGCTTTACATCTCCGCCACTCATCAAGTAGTGAGTGCGGCGCTCGTCGTTGAACGAGATGAACAGGGACATAAATTCTCCATCCAAAAACATGTATACTATGTATCCAAAGTTCTCACACCATGCAAATCACGGTACCCCCATTATCAGAAAATTGCCTATGCGGTATTCATGGCATCTCGGAAGCTGTGACACTACTTTCAAGAGTGTTCGATCATAGTGGCATCCAAAGTACCACTCAATGATATCACAAACAATAAAGACGCCACTGGACGCATAGCCAAATGGGCCATAGAGCTCTTATCGTTCGAAATAACATACAAACCACGCCAGACTATTAAGTCTTGGGTGTTGGCAGACTTCGTCGCAGAATGGATGGAAGCCGGACTCCCTAAAGAGTATGGATCATACTCCCACTGGACCATGTATTTCGACGGTTCCAAAATGCTAGCCGAGCTGGGGTCCGGCATCATCTTGATATCCCCCATAGGGGATACAGTCCGCTACGTGCTGCAGATCATGTACACGGACTCAAATAACGCGGCCGAATATGAGGCATTACTACACGGTCTCCGCCTGGCCGTATCGATGGGTATACAACGCCTTGAGGTACGTGGAGAATCAAACCTCTCCATATATCAGGTAAATGGAGAATTTGATGTGAAGGATTCAAAAATGGCAGATTATCGAAACGCCATATTAAAAATATCGGCTCGATTTGAGGGGCTGGAATTTCACCATGTGGCTCGGGACAATAACCAAGTAGCGGACATACTTTCTCGCATGAGCGCCAAACGCGACCCAGTCCCGACTAACACTTTTGTGGCAAGGTTGTTCAAACCAATAGTAACATGGCAGGACGAGAGTAGTGATGTCAATCCAGACCCAAACACGTCCCCAGCCGAACTCAATACAAATGTCATCAGGGACCCCGACATGGAAATCACATCGTCGGATCACAAGATCATGGCTGCTATAACCCCCTGGACCAAGCATTTCCTAGCCTACCTTACTAGCCAAGAGCTCCCCGATGACCAAAATGAGGCCCGCCGCATAGTTCGGCGTTCTAAAGCCTCTAAGGTTCACAAAGGTGAACTATACAAGAAAAGCACTACTAGTATTCTCCAACGGTGCATCTCTAAAGAGGAGGGACGACAACTTTTAGCCAAAATACACACTGGCATGGGCGGCCATCACGCCGTGGCCCCAGCTCTTGTAAGCAAAGCGTTCCGAACTGGTTTCTTCTGGCCAACTGCGCGCGCGGACGCACAGACCTTAGTCCAACACTATGTTGGATGCCAGCTTTTCGCAAACCAAAGTCATATGCCTCCCACCGCTCGCAGAACCATCCCCATTACCTGGCCCTTTGCGGTCTGGGGGCTGGATATGGTCGGACCTCTTAAAGGGGGAAGCCATAAAAAGAAATATTTACTAGTCATGGTGGATAAATTCACTAAATGGATAGAAGCCAAGCCAGTCCGAATAGCTGAGGCAGGGCCAATGATAGATTTTATATCCAGCATAGTACACCGTTATGGTGTCCCGCACAGCATTATCACAGATAATGGCTCCAACTTCACAGCTGATGAGTTGAAACATTGGTGCACTAAGTTAGGCATTAAACTTGATTATGCCTCTGTGTACCACCCTCAAACAAACAGTTGGGTAGAAAGAGCCAATGACATGATAATGAGTGGCATTAAACCCCGACTGGTGCGCTACCTTCAGGAGTCAGATAAACACTGGGTGGAGGAGCTCGACTCCGTACTCTGGGGGCTGCGAACTACACCTAACTGGACAACCACATACACACCTTTTTATGGTGTACGGTGCAGAGGCTGTTTTGCCCTGCGATATTATTCATGAATCATCTCGAGTGCACATGTACGAAGAGAGAGAGGCCGAGCTCGACTAGCAGGATGACCTAGACGGCCTCGAAGAGGAGAGCGATATAGCGCAGGCTCGTTCTGCATTTTATCAACAATAGGCCAGGCGATACCAGAGTAGATAAGTGCATGCCAAGACATACAATGTTAGCGAACTCGTCTTACGCCTCCCAGAGAAGAAAAAGGACAAGCTCAAACCAAGATGGGAGGGCCCCTTCATTATTGACGAAGTACTCACCGGTGGAGCCTATCACCTTCGAAACGCATCAGACAATCGCCTTGAGCCAAACCCATGCAACGCTGCCAGGCTCCGACGATTCTACAGATAGTTCGGTAGCACATGTTTTCTATCCAGTCTAGGTCTTATGCCGTGTTTTTATTTTTAAGTTCTCCTCTTCTTTTTCTTATTTTTTCTGATCGATAAGTTTTCGGCTCAATCGAACTATCACAGGGTAGAACATCCTCAAATGTATATACCTCAAAAATACTTGGGGGCTTCTATAACGAAGCCCATTATTAACAAGCATACTGCTCAAAATATTTATGTCGTCTATTTCATACAGTCTCCTTGCCATTATATGAACATTTATGACTTAAGTTTTTGCCAAGCTGGGTTGCCTGGCTCCTGTGTTTATACCCTACGTTCCCGATTGTTCAGCTAAGGTGTACAGGGAGCACCTCTGTGATTGTTACAACCGGGTAATCCGGACCTGCACCTATAAACGAGTGAAGTTGAAAGCTAGCGTTCTTAAGGGAATAATCGGTCGGCGGATACACGGTGTATTGCTTTTAAAAGTGCATACATTTTCAAATCTAATAGGATACGGCATCCTACAATCCTCTTTACAGGATCTAAGCCTAGGCACGCATATATACGCATGCTGACCCAGGGAAAGGAAACCTTAACGGAACTATTCTCTCTAGAAGATGTTTCTTGTGTTAAAAAGTAATATAACATAGATCCCCGAACATAGTTTGTCTGTTCAAGCAATTATGACCGGATTGCCTGGTTACCAAACATACCACGTGTTCACCACAGGTATAGTATTCGGAAACAGTCCAGCCTTTGGATTTTCGGAGGTTAAAGCAGAAGGTCGGCCATGACAATCTTTTAATTAATTTTGACCGGAGATAAGTTTGACGATAAAGTACATTGTTACATAGAATCAAATGCCTATTCTTCATCTATACCATCTATAAGCTTGTCTAATTTACAGTCTTGTTCAGAATACTTGGCGGTTGTCTTTACTTGGTCGTACACCAAGCTTACAGGGATTTCTAGTCCGTCAGGCCCTCGAGGTCCAACCCGAGCCATATGGTTCGGGTCCAGCCTGGTATTATGTGTCTTCACCATAGCCCAGGATTCTCGGGCACCTTATCAGCATGCTGATGGTTTCCATAATTCAAACCGGCATCAGGCCCCATTGAATAGACTCGCCAGTTCCTCCATAATTTCTGGAGGAGAATCAGCGGGCCATAAAGCCTTTTCCATGTTCTTCATGGCCTTTCGAGCTCGCTCATGTACCTTGGAAAGCTCTTGCAGCAGATCACCTTGAAATCCGGACACCTCTCCTTCGGGTCGCCCAGTTAACAAACCTGCAGGAATAGTTTTCTTAAGGAAACTTTGAATCAAGGGACTATAATGAAAGCTTTGTTTATTGTCATACTGAATATGCTGCCCTTAAGCTTCTTGTTCTCTTTTAAGGTATCCGAGAGTTGGGCTTGCATGTCCTGTAACTCTTTGGCTAGCTTGAAGTTTGTATCCTACAGCTTGTTTTTCTCATCTATGGTCTGTGTTAATACACGTTGACCAGCAGTGGTTTGCCCTTCGGCTTGCTCCTTCACTGCCAGAGCAGCCCTTAGCTTTTCCTCCAGCTGGTCTATTGGTCCTGTTGCTGCAGTTCAAATAATTTATACTTAAAGATCATTGACCGGTACAGGACCATACTGTTCGGGCACTATTGTTCTTACCATCAGAGCCATTCTTGGACTTCTTTGAATTTTCCAGTTCGGTGGTAACAGTAGTAAGCTTGGTTTGGCACTCGTCTAGTTCCGTGGATAATGCGTTATTCTTTTCCTTGAGTACCTAAAAACACAACGATCCTTAAATCAGTTGGGCCAACTGCTTTAAGTCTCGGGGGCTACTGACATATAAACATTGAATTAATACCCACCGCATATCTTTGGAAAGCTGGTGAGTGGCTCCGGCAAGTCCATCTCGAGCGGCTCGGATATATGCATCCGTAGAACTGAAGGCGTTAAAAGCCTCCTCAGTGAAAGCTGAGTCGCGCATGGCTACTTTTCGCCGCTGATGATTCATTGCGCTCTCCACTTTAGAATTTGTAACTGATACCTCATACGAATCATCTTGAAGAGGACAATCCGGCGTTACCCCCGCATCAGCCCTAGTCCTTGGGGATGGGCCTGGGGTTGGGTTGGTTGGAGTATGACGAGCAGGATCCCCGGACACAGTCCGGCGTACATTCTTCCTAAAAAGGAAAAATAAAGCGGAAAACTATGATCCGGCTCCGCCACTAGACATATGTTAAGGATTCATACCTCTTCGATAAAGGAGGAGGTTCGGTGGTGTCTCTGGTCCCCTTTTGCTTCAAAGACCCGCCCTGCGTAGGCGTTGCCCTTTGGGAAGACACTCTTGATGTAGTACGGCGGGATGAGCGCCGCCTATTTTCAGCATGAGATAGTGCGGTGGGTGAGGCGCGCTGGGAATGTTCTCCTTGAAGAGGAGTCTCCTGGGTATTTACCTGAGAGGAAGGAAGAAGGCCAGGATAGTCGGCTACAATAGCCACTTCAGTACCATCATGGCTGGTTTGATAAAAGACTCCGTCTTTAAGATCCATGCCAATGTTCGGATCCTCCCCGAATCCGGGATCCGTGTCCCGAATATGGTCCTCCGGCTGTGGGATAGGACCGCTAATCTTTTCGACCACCTTCCTCCACTCCTGTTGGAAGCAACCGAACTCAGTTCGGATAACGAAACTCAAAATAAAAATTGAGTAAAACTAGCGATCAGGGAAAAGCTTACCCAATCGATGGGGTTATACATAGAGAAACCCTCCCGATACTTCAAGCAAAGAAAATCCTCCTTCTCCCCTTTGTAGAGATCAGCTAGGATGGCGGCCAGAGCGGGGGGTTGTCCGGACCCTGGCATAGACAAGGTGAGGCATCATCTTGGCCATTATAGTGCCACATAGGAAACCCTCTGGCCTGGAGAGGCTGCATGCATCGCGTTATTGAGATCGCCATCACTTGGATTATCGTCAGCTTGAGGTGGGCAAGTAGTCCAATCTTGCTTACAAGTCTTTGTACCTCCGCACTGTCTTCCTCCTTCAGACTACGAGGACGCCAGTTGAAACGCTTCAGACTGTAGAACCACTCTGAGGGCCACTCTTCGGATGCCTTCTTCGAAATACCTGGCAGATAACCTGTCTCGGTTATGCGCCACACATCGGCTCCTCCCACCTCGAATATAGATCCCTTCTGGGAGCGAGGAACAAGGCAGAAGAACTTTCTCCATAGCCCAAAAAATGAGCCTCACAGCCTAGAAATAGCTCACAAAGAGCAAGGAAGCCCGCAATATGTAGGATATACCCCGGTGTAAGGTCGTGCAATTGGAGGCCATAGAACTCCAGAAGCCCCCTGAGAAAAGGCTGGATAGGAAATCCTACGCCTCTTAGGTGGAAGGAGACGAAGCACACTCGTTCTTCTTTGGAAGGATTGGGGAAACTTTCCGCCAGGGCTTGACCATTGAGAGAAGTTAATCTAGCCCAAACGGGGACTAGATCCCCGGGAGGGAGATATCCCTGGGTCTGAAGCTTTCTTAGATGCGCATGAGATACTAAGAAACTCTCCCAATCACCCCTTGAGGGCCATGAGGGTGCGAGGAAGAACTGGGAACACCGGCCATGATTGAGGATTTTCCATGGCAGGCTCTAAGGATTTTCCGCGTGGAATGGAATGGCACCTGATCTAGTCTCTTTAAATAAGGCGCCTTCCCTCTACAGTCGAGGGGTTAATTGTAAAAATACCCAAACGATTTGTATTCGTCTGACACGTGGAAGCCAAGAGGACGGTGGCAGGGAATCGACATGACATGATATTAAATATGAAGCCGAACTATCATCAGATTCAAAGGAGGACTCACCTTGCAAGACCAAAGACATGAAGCCGGATACAACCTCATCCTTGAAGGTAAGTCCGGGGGCTATTGAGGGATTCATGTATTTAGGGGTCCTCGGGCGTCTGGGCCGTTGATGTTGGGCCGAATTGATGGGCCATGAAGATAGAAACAGAAGGCCCTCCCCCGTGTTCGGCTAGGAATCCTATGTATGTAGTAAGGTAGGAAAGATGTCCGAATGTAACGATTCCTTCTTCCCCAAGTCACCTTTGTAACCCTAGGGCTCCACCGGTGTATATAAGCCGAGGAGTTTAGTCCGTAGAGATGACATAATCATAGCAATCACATAGGCTAGACTTCTAGGGTTTAGCCATTACGATCTCGAGGTAGATCAACTTTTGTAACCCCATATCCATCAAGATCAATCAAGCAGGAAGTAGGGTATTACCTCGATCGGGAGGGCCGGAACCTAGGTAAACATCGTGTCGCCTATCTCCTGTTACCAATGATCCTTAGATGTACAACTTTGGCACCCCTACCCGAGATCTGCCGGTTTTTACACCGACATGAACCCCTCCGTGATGGTGTCTAGATTGGATCTGGTGGTTCTGGATTCTGCGGCGGCTGAAATTGATTTTCATCGACTCCTCTAGGGTTTCTAGAATATTGGGTTATTTATAGAGCAAAGAGGCGGTCTGGGGGTGTAGCGACCCGATCCAGATGAATCGAAGTCTCTGTGCTTAAGTGACATCCCTAGATCAATATGTTGACACACACAATACTCGAGGAATTATAACAGAGTTTCAATCACACACTTATTACATCGAGATTTTCATGAAGAGTATTTATTACAAAAATATGGTTGAAGGCCAACTAAAAGATACTACGGAAGCTTCGAAGATAAATGAGTCCATCCAACTCCACGGCAAAACTGAGTGCAAGACAACGACATATCGCACCTTAATCCTCGTCTGAAAACTATGCAACATGGACGTTGCAGCCGTGTAGGTCAGCACATGGAATGTGCTGGCAAAGTCACACTATAGTAATAATGATGAGCAATTATCTATCACTACATGCATATTTGGCTAGTGGAGGCTCTAAGTTTAATTTTGCATAAAGCTATTTTTCCCTACAACAAAGTAATACATTTTATTTACTACTAAGTTAAATTACTAATATTGAGAAGGTTCCTCCAACTCAATCCCAAAATCACCAAGTCATTAATATCCCAACAATTTAATTAAATAGAGTGATGAGATCAACCAATAATTCAAATACCAAGATACTCAAGATGTCCATAATCAGGGACATGGCTAATCATGATTAGTTTGCGCACTCTGTAGAGGTTTGCGCACTATTCACCACGAAATTCGACCGCATCCATGATCGGAAGATCAAGACATAGCCTTTCAGAAGCATTAACTCTTTACTCTGGGTAGACCGGTACACCTACTTTCCCCTACATCTGCTGGTCCACTACTGAAAGAGGTCACACAACTTACTCAACTATGCCAGAGCCCATAATGGCTTGTGGTTGTACATGGAAGTTTCTAGGCATGAATAATTATATGACCCCTTTAAGCCTGGGTGGCATTCCGTAGGATGATCACACGGGTCCTCTGGGATCTTCTAGGATAACACTGGATTCTCCAGGTGCCCGCCAACAATCCACCCAGATGTGTATTAATGTTGCCACCTTAAATTTTCCCTTAGTTATTATTACTCTCATATCTTAAATGAATCTCACATACAAATCCCCGTCTATGAGCATGGCTAAGCAATAAGTAACAAATCATATATTACTGGGGTGTTTCTAAGTCATAGGTTCCTACCACATGAACTACATAGCAAAACCACATGTAGCCAAGTCCTACTCATGCAAATCTTTGAGGGGTGAAACTAATGCAAGTAAAACTGGCTATTGAAGAAGTATGATCAATGTGTAACTTGCCTTGATGATGATCGTTAAACCCTAGAGACTCGTAGTAGTAAGCTTCGCACTCTGGAAAATCTATCGTAAACAAACAATAGCATACATAAGCACTCAAGCATGAAGATGCAAAAGAAATATCGAAGAAAAGATTCGGAAAAACTCAAAAACAAACAAATAGCCCTTTCAAACAAAAAGCAATTTTTACCAGTACCAAAAATATGTGGATTGGATCTTAACAGAAAGCTTAGGTCACGAGCTTCGATTTGCAAAACGAATGACCTAAAGGGGAATTACGAAACTCAAGTTACGATCAAAAGAAGTTCAAATTGAAATCTGTTTGAATTCAAATTTTAAAACTTTCAAAATTAAATTTGAGTTGATTTTCAAGATAGATGAGATCATGCTGAAGATTTTGGCGCTGGTTTCATCGAATTTGGACAAACGAGCAAAAGGTAGTGATCGTTTGAAAAATAAGGAATAATTTGTAAGGAAAGTAATCGCATCTGGGTCCCTGGCTGAAAACAGAAAAATCTAACGAACAAACATTCGCTACAGAACTAAAGAAAACGAAAATGTTTGCTGCAAAATCCTAACTAGTGAAAATTCACAGAATAGAAAAAAAATGTAAAAAAATCAAAACGTGATCTGGACCGATCGATCTAGATCCGATGGTCGGCGGTTACCGGCGGCGGCGGCGGGGTCGACGGTGAGGCAGAAATTGGCGGCGGAGACGGCTCCGATGGGCGGTGGCTTCGGGGAACAGCGACGGACGGCGAGGCGGTGGTAGTGGGTCGGTAGGGCGGGGGCGATGGGTCGGCGGGGCAGCGGCGGCGGCGAGCGACGGCGGCGGCGACGGCTTTGAGCGGCGGCGGCGGGCTACTAGCGGTGGCGGCGTGATTTGAGGGAGAGATGGGGCGGCTTATAAGGCGGGCGAGGGGATGGCTTGGAGGAGGGGCCAGGCGGAGTCCGGCGGCGGCACAGAGGCGGCGGCCGGTGGCGTGTTGGCTCTGGACTCCGTCCCGAGCTCGGATGCGGAGCAGGCGGCGGCGAGTGGGCCGGTTGGGCCGTGGCCTGGCGAAGTGGGTCGGTCCGAATTTTTATTTTTTTTATAAACTCTTTTTCCAGAAATATGAAAAATCAGAAAAAATATAATAAATATATTTTTTAAATCACAAAAAAATTCACACATAACTAGGGCCTTATTAATGACCTAGTGAACATTTTTCTCGGCCTAAATGCCTAAATTAAAAACAAAAAATTTAGTACTAATAAAATTTGCATAAAATAAATATTTTTTGCAAAGAAAACAAATAAATATATTTTGACTCAAAATTCAATTTCCAACATTTCCTTTCTGTTTTTGAAGAAGTCATGTTATCTTCTCTTATTATTTTATTTATTTTAAAAACATTGGAGTTGAAAATTTTGGCAAAATTTATATTTGATCCAATCCCACTTGGAAAGTAATAAAATGTGGGTCTTATGGGAAACTTCCAACTCTCTCATTTAGTCCTTGAGTTGCTTAAATTCTCTTGGATCAATTTCCAACAAAATCCAAATTAAAAAATGCACAAATTATGAGTGCATAAGAATGATCTAAATAATAACATCTAAATTGAAAAATTGGGATGTTACAGGGGGTGCACCCGAGGTGGGCACAACCCACCAGGGCGCGCATGGGCCTCCTCGCGCACCCTGGTGGGTTGGGCTCCCCTTTGAGCACCCCCCCAGGTGCTTCTCCGGCCCACTGGATGTCTACTGGTCCAAACAAATCCACAAAAAGTTTCATTGCGTTTGGACTCTGTTCGGTATTGATATCCTGCGATGTAAAAAAACATGCATAAAACAGCAACTGGCACTTGGCACTATGTCAATAGGTTAGTACCAAAAAATGATATAAAATGACTATAAAATGATTGTAAAACATCCAGGAATGATAATATAACAACATGGAACAATAAAAAATTATAGATACGTTGGAGACGTATCAATGTGCAGAGACCACAAAGGTTACTACTAAGTGGTTGTCCAAATCAGTACAACCGGCATAGAGAACATACCTTAGATCTCTTGTGGTGCATTAATGAAAAAGATCAAGACTAAGTGTTTAGTGGATGTGTCAAGAAGTGTGACATATAGGGCAAGGAGGAAGGCTTTTGATCTGGTGCAAGGTGACCACAAGTAGCAGCCCTTGAGGCTGATGGATTATCTTCGACCAGTTCTTCGTACAAACTCTGGCAACACATGTATAGTTACAACATTTCAGGACCCAGAAAATCCTACACCTACTCCTAGATTTAAGTACCTACACTACTACAGGATGCTGCTAGCGCAACACTACAATGAGAGACCCTTCAAGAAAACTGTGTGTGGTGCATTAATCACAAACGATGGTGTAAGAAAACCGTCAAAAATTATACAAACTATTTACAATGGTGGAGACATCAAACACAATTCAGATTAGAGTTGCGTGTGCGATACGTGGCATGCAGTTGATCCATAAGAACCTTTTGCAATGAGCATAACAACATAATCGGTCCAACAGATGAAGGTGTGTGTGATATACGGCATGCAGTTCACTCGGATGAACTGTTTGTGATTAGGCAACACAACATAAACGGTCAGCCAAATCAAGGTGTGTGCGATATACGGCATATAGTTCACTTGGATGAACTATTTGGATGAGCCAAAACAACAGAAACGGTTCAACTTAACAAGATGTGTGTGATACACAACAAAGATGTTCGTAATCAAAAATGTGTGTTGTCGGCATCCTGGGAACCAGGGTACCCAGACTTGCCTGCCTGCGGGCCGCGACGTGCTCCTACAAGCGGCCTGGTACGGCCCAGCTGATCGACCAGCTGCTCAAGACCCTCGTGGGGGGCCAGGCCTCGCGAGGAGAACGACACCAAGACCCCCTCGGGGGTGGCCTCGGCAAGGCGTTCCGGAGGGGTGGAGAATCCAAGGCCGAGCCTGCCTCAGGAGGAGGCAGTGAGGTCAGCAATGACGCACCGTGCCAGCGCCACCAGTGGCACAGTTGCCATTTCGATGCAAAGGAGACAGCGCAGCCGTTCGTTCCCAAGGAGCGAGGCAAAGGTTTCCTCTTTGGTGCAACAAGACCGAAGACCGCAAGGACGATAAGGAGGATGTCACCGTCGAGCCCACCACCGTGTCACCGCCTGATCCTTTTGCAGGCGGAGACTGCTTTTGTCAGGGTAGGAACGTCCTTGTGTTCCCGCTCAAGTATGGCCGTTGTGGAATCCATTCCCGCCTAAACATTTCGGGGAAGAGGACCGTGGCCGCCTATATAAGTAGCTAGGACCTCCACTGCAAAGGGGGGGGTCAAACACACTCGACCACCGCACAAGGAGCAAGAACACTAGCCTCCTGACCCTCCCGAGTTCGCCTCCTGAGCTCACGAACCCTTGTACCAGTTCATACTCTAGCTCACCCGGAGCCAATCCACCAAAGCTGGAAGTAGGGTATTACACCTCGCGGTGGCCCGAACCTGGATAAACTCTTGTGTGTTTGTTCGTTGTTTGCTTGAATCCTTCCACCGAGACGAGAGCGAGGCGCTAGGTAGACGTGAGTGGGAGAGATCTTCGTTCACGCCCCTGTGTTCAAACTTAACGGGTTTTGCGGAGCCCTGAATCAGACATTTGGTGCGCCAGGTAGGGGGCGTGTCGAAATCTTGCCTCTCCAACGACCTCGTCGCTTTCTCGTCACCGACCTTGCTCCACAGCCATGGTGGACACATGCCGAGCTCGCGCCGCCCGCCGTGCTGCGAACGTCGCTGAGACGGCGCCCGTGGGCAACGGCGCACCGCTCCGCCCCAACTCGCCGGTCGCCAACGCCGCCACCGACCCGACTGTCCACGAGCAGTAGGACTCCTCGCTGCCGCTGTCCGTGTGGCGGGATGGCCGCATGGCAACACCTTCACCCTCGCCGACCGCAGCGTCGTCCTCGCTGGTCCACCGCGGGCCGGTCTACCAGCAGCCCGCGCTACTGATGGCGCGGGAGCTCTTGCGCTACCGCCCGACAGAAGATCTCTACGACGAGTGGCTCCACCGCATCACCGAGCTCGTCAACGCAGCTGGGGAAGCGCCTGCACCAACGCACTCTTCGCGTCCTCCGTTGCCACCGGCGGCGAACGAGGGCCGTGGGGTCCCGGCTCCGCCTCACCCCACCGGCCAGGAGGGCCGACGCGAGGCCCCTCGATGTGAACAACCCCGCAGAGCCCACGCCCGCGACGAGGAGAGTTGCCAGGTGATCCCGCACCCACATGCAGGTGCTCGTGGGCCCCCTGGCCCACAACGCCTAGACCGCGCGCCATAGGAGGTGGTGGCGCCAGCACCTCAAGAACTAGCGTCGCAGGTGCACGGGGTGCCTGTGATCATGAGCGTACGCGGGTGTGGCGCCCTAGATCCCGAGCTACGGCGCCTCGTCTGGCCCGACAAGTTCAAGCCGGACCTGCCTCCGCGCGACACCACCGACCCCATGGAGTTCCTCCAACTCTACGAGCTGAGCATCGAGGCGGACAACGGCACTAAGAAGGTCATGGCGAACTGGTTCCCCATGGCTCTGAAGGACAGCGCATGCTCCTGGCTCCTGAACCTCCCGGTGGGATCCTTCTCCTCCTGGGGAGAGCTTCACGAGCGCTTCGTCACCAACTTCCAAGGCACCCGCGATCGAGCCTCGGCAGCTGCTGACCTGCGTCGCGTGAAGCAGCAGCCAGGAGAAACCCTACAAAAGTACATCCAACGCTTCAACACCATGCGTCTCCGTATCCCCAGGGTCTTAGACGAGGCCATCATCTCTGCGTTCTCCGATGGCGTCCGCGACATCAGGATGAGGGAGGAGCTCTCCATCCATGAAGACCTGTGCATAGCCCTCAAGATGTTCAAGCTCACGGCAAAGTGCGCTAGGGCAGAGGAAGGCCGCCTCTCCCTTCAGGAGCGGCCTGAGGTGGAGGAAGACAACAAGAAGACCAAGGTCAAGGAGTCGAAGCGCAAGAGACCCGCTGTGCTGGCTGCTGAGCCAGAAGTGAAGCGTGGTTGCGGCTACGATGACCTCCCCAGGGACAACCGACCGTACTGCGTCTTCCACAACGTCCACAGCCACAACACCAACGATTGCCAGGAGCTTAGGGCGATGCGCGGCGGGTGCGTCGGGCAGCGCCCTGAGCGTGACAACCGCGGCTACGGCCGTGGAGGAGGCCGAGGAGGAGGACGTTGGGACGGCAGGAACTCGCGCCAAGGGTGGCGTGAGCAGCCTCGCGAAGACCACTGGCAGGAGCAGCCTCATGACGCCCCGTGGCGTCACCAACCTCGTGAGGGTTGCCCTCAGGGCCACGGAGGCTTGCCTCCGCTGCCACCACCGCCAAGGAGGAACGACGACTATCGCCAGGGAGACGGGGTAGGGGGTCTTCCAGGAACCGCGTGCAGTCGCGTGCATTCTGGGAGGAGCTCATGCCCCGGCTTCTCACCGCATCTTCAAGCAGTTCGCCCGTGAGATGAACGCGACACTTCCCAGGCCTGACAGCGGCGCAACCTCAGGTGGACCAAGCAAGTCATCGCCTCCGACCCCAAAGACCAGCTCAAGTGTATTGCGGCCCCAGGCGCACTCTCGATGCTTTGCACCCTGACCATCAGCAACGTCCTAGTGACCAAGACCCTAATCAACCGTGGGGCAGGGCTCAACGTCCTCTTCGTCCAGACCTTCGAGACACTCCAGGTTCCCTACGATCAGCTCCACCCCACCAAGCCATTCTACGGAGTCACGGATGGCTCCACGCTCCCGATGGGGCAAGTCCGCCTCCCCGTCACCTTTGGAGACCGCAACAACTACCACACCGAGCTCATCGACTTCGATGTTGCCAACATCCACCTCCCGTACAACTCCATCCTGGGGTATCCTGCCCTTGCCAAGTTCATGGCGGCTACCCATCACGGCTACAACATCCTCAAGATGCCCGGAAGCGGCGGAGTCATCACGATCGCCTCCGACGAGAAGGAAGCGGTGTGTTCCCTGGAGCGTGCCTACCAGACCATGGCGGTTGAATACCCCAGCGAGGATGAAGCCGTGCTCGCCCTGCAGGCCGGCCCCAAGAAGAAGAAGAGCCTACCCATCAACGGACCTTAGGACACGGGGGCTCCCGACGACCTAGCCTCAGGACTCGCGCCTGCTGACGAGGCGCCTTCCACCCTCGCATAGGGAAACACGCTCGGCGCCTCTCTCGTGACGGGCTCGGGGGCTCTCCTCTGGAGTGTCCCTGAGCTGACCCGTGCCCCGAGGGAGGTGTTCGAGCACCACCTACAAGCGTATCTTGATGCGCGTTTTTGTGAGCCCAGCGCGTGCCGTCCGGCGCTAGGGGCTCATGACTTCATGGACCAAGTTATAGAGGAACTTCAGTACGCATGACTCTTCCGCGGTGGGCGTAACCGCACAACCCCAAGTACACCTGCTCGCAGCCCGAGCGACTGCTTCCGCGTCTGCATCGACATTGCGGGTCTCAACCGAGCCGCTTCTCAGGACCCCTTCTGGCCGACGGCGGTTGGCCGGAGGAGGGCCCTCCCCTGCAGCTACGTCTGCATGCCCTTCGGCTTCTGCAACACAGCTACCACGTTCCAGCATCTCGCGCAGCAGGCCTTGGGGGCTCGGGAGGCTCAGTGGCAGGCGGTCCGGACGGAGTGGGAACCGGACCCGCGCGACCACTGAGAGCCTCAGGAGCCCCTGAGCCTCACGAGCCCGACGATCCTCGGGAGCAACCCACACAGCTCGCGTCTTCAGCTACCCCAACTCTCCTTCGTATCAGGTGACACTTCAGGTATCTAAACGAGGGCGCCTCTCGAGCTGCATCATCCTCGGGCCGCTGGGGGCTGTCCTTCGCGGTTGTCTCCCTTTTTGCATGATCAAGGCCAGATATTTCTTTCCATTCGCATTATCTATATGCTTGGTGTCCTCACCGCCATTAAGGTCATGAGCCCTCGCGAGCCCACTCATGACCGCCCCATGATTAAGGACTGGCACGACGTCTGTGCTCGGGTCCATCCCTGCAGCGTCGATAAACCCAAGAGCTAAGCTCTGCCTATCGAGCCATTTCCGTGACGGCACCTCCCATGGTCCTTGGTGCCTTGTTCTTGCATGGGCTAATCGTGGATGGGTAAGTAGGGGCCCGTGGCAGGTGCCTCGCTCATGCGGGAACCGCGCGCCGGCTGTTTTTCTTTTGGATCGTGGCATGAGAAGACTGGGCACGGCGTCTGTGCTCGGGTCCGTCCCTGCAGCATCGATAAATCCAGCGGCTAAGCACTGTCTTACGGGCCGGCCCCGCTAACGTCACCTCCTGGGGTCGCTGGTGCTGCGAGCTTCTCATGCAATATCCCCTCGAAATGCACTTGGCGCAGGTCGACACAACACCTCTCTTTTCACATTTTGCAGAAGAAGACTCAGGCGCAACCTGCCTCAGGGTAGGGTATCGTGAGTGATGCATAAGCTCACGAGAACTTCCTCAAAGTCATTCAGCTCATCCTGAGAAGGGCCCATATACACCTTGGCTGTCCTACCATGCTAGCCACGTGTCAGGACGGGGCTGTACACGCCCCCGGAGTCTCTCCCGGTGGGAGGCTCCCACCCACGGTCCAGTGGAAGTACCAAGCTCCACGCTGGCAGATCCAACCGAGGAGTGGTTATGCCCACGAACCAGTGGAAGCACCAAGCTCCGCGCTGGCCGATACGACCAAGACGCGGTTATGCCCACACTCCGCACAAGTGTGGTAGCTCTATGCTCCGCGCTAGTTATAAACAACTGAGGGTGGCCCCCAGTGGTCGCACCAACCTCGGGGAGCTTTTCAGCTCACGACGCTCACAGCTTCTCCTTGGATGGGTGTCGCGAGGGGGGCTAGGCACGGGGGCTATGCTCAGGTCACGCCTGGCAGACGCCACCCTACCAGGTGCCCAAACACCTGGCCTTCTCGTGCCCCCATCCCAGGCAAAGGCTCGTGGGCAAGGTATGGTGCTTATTCTCCTTCATGAAGAGTCGTTCGTACGTCAAGGGGGACCTCTGGGCATCATGACCCAAGGGCCTAACTGGCCACGTAGCCCCTCATCCCTTGAGCCTAGTTATGACGATAACCCCGGTCCTCCGGAGGGCTCAATGGTGATCGAGGTATGCGCGGGGTTGGGCCCTGCCGACGCAGAACGAAAACGAGATCGCTTGAACGTCAAGGGGGGACCCTTTGGGCATCGCGACCCAAGGGCCTCACTGGCCACGTAGCCCCTCACCCCTTGAGTCTAGTTACTACGGTAACCCTAGCGTCTGGAGGGCTCGGCAACGAGTCTAGTTACTACGGTAACCCCGGTGCTCAGAGGGCTCAGCGGCGGTCGAGGTATGCGCGGGGTTGGGCCCTGCCGATGCAGAGCACCCAAAGCAAACATGAAAGGAAGCAAGCATGGAATCATCTAGCTATTACAATAACATCAAGTTTTTTCAAGTCCAACCAAGTCCTTACGCCTCCCTGAGGCACCTATCTTACTAAACAGGACGGATCAAGCATCACCGGGCGCAGCAGTGCCGGTCGTCTCCCCTTCGGCCGTGGTAACGGTAGACTGGAGGAACGCCTCCACCAGCAACGTGACCTTCGCCTTCAGGGCCTCACCAGCCGAGTTCTCCATGACTGCGGTCACGGGGTCGGACAACGAGGCCAGGTCAAGGGTGGGGTCGCGAAGGCTTAGGTGGCTGCACACCTGCGTCAGGACAAAGGTAAGCAGCGCACGGCCTTCAGCATCGGCTAACTGGCCAATCGCGGCTGTGACACCACGCAGGGACTCCACGAGCGCAACAAGGAGCCCGGCGGGGCCTCCCTTAGGGGCGGCCAGCGGCTCCTTGAACCCTTCCCCGTAGGCGGCATGAAGCGCCTCGCAGGCCTCGAGGTCAAAGGCGGCAAGGTCCTCAGGACTCACCGTCGCCAAGGCCGCGAGAGCTTCCTCCTGGGCACGAGCGGCTTGCACCGCCCTGGCCTGCTCGACCTCAACCTTCAGCTTCTCCAAGGCGGCGCGGTCAGCAAGCTGCTCCTGCTGCAGCCGGGATGTCGCGGCCTTCTCCGCCTCGAGCTCCTTCTCCAACCCCTTGAGCTCCAGGGCGCGCTTAATGTCTTCCAAACGGAGGGCCCCCTGCTCGCTCTCTGCCTTGAGGCAGCGCTTCTCGAAGGACGCGGCATCAGCTCGCGCGGCGTCGCGAGCCAGCGCAGCTTCCTCACGCCCCTTGGTAGTAGCCGCCAAGGCCTGATCCTAGGAGGCCCGTGCAGACTCGTTTGCTAGGAGCCACCAGTGGATCAGCCCCAGGCGCCCCTCTGTCAAGTGGCCATCATTGTTTTGCAGATCAACGCGGAGACGACTCATCGCGGCAGTGGCAGCATCCAAAGCCTCAGGACCAGGCTGTGCCGGTTGGCGCACGGGCACCGACAAGACTGGCTGCTCGGCCAAGGGCTCGGGGGCTCCGCCCCCCCCC
>LR738709.1:323088331-323101796 GCA_902687465.1 Secale cereale
CCCCCGACGGAGAAGGCCCCTTTTGTCAAGACACATGGTTACCGAGACGGCGTGGGGAACGGAGTCGCTCGCGTCCCGTCCAACCGTCACGCGCCAGCCGGGCCCGCAGCCTTTTTGGGGCCCGCGGCGCTTCGTCCTCGACTGAGACTTCACCCCGAAGCCAACTCCACGCGCGCCTTGGGCCCGGGGGCTACTGTGGGCGTCCTGGGAACCAGGGTACCCAGACTTGCCTATCTGCGGGCCGCGACGCACTCCTACGAGCGGCCTGGTACGGCCCAGCTGATCGACCAGCTGCTCAAGACCCTCGCGGGGGACCAGGCCTCGCGAGGAGAACGACGCCAAGACCCCCTCGGGGGCGGACTCGGCAAGGCGTTCCAGAGGGGCAGAGAATCCAAGGCCGAGCCTGCCTCAGGAGGAGGCACTGAGGTCAGCGGTGACGCACCGCGCCAGCGAGTGCCAGCGCCCGCCAGCGGCATAGTTGCCATTTCGGTGCAAAGGAGACAGCGTAGCCGTTGGTTCCCAAGGAGCGGGGCAAAGGTTTCCTCTTTGGTGCAACAAGACCGAAGACCGCAAGGACGATAAGGAGGATGTCACCATCGAGCCCACCACCGTGTCACCGCCTGATCCTTTTGCAGGCGGAGACTGCTTTTGTCAGGGTAGGAACGTCCTTGTGTTCCAGCTCAACTATGGCCGTTGTGGAATCCCTTCCCGCCTAAACATTTCGGGGAAGAGGACCGTGGCCGCCTATATAAGTAGCTAGGACCTCCACTGTAATGGGGGGACACACACACACTCGACCACCTCACAAGGAGCAAGAACACTAGCCTCCTGACCCTCCTAAGATCAGGAACCCTTATACCAGTTCATACTCTAGCTCACCCAGAGCCAATCCACCAAAGCAGGAAGTAGGGTATTACACCTCGTGGTGGCCCGAACCTGGATAAAATCTTGTGTGTTTGTTCGTTGTTGGCTTGAATCCTTCCACCGAGACGAGAGCGAGGCGCTAGGTAGACGTGAGTGGGAGAGATCTTCGTTCACGCCCCTGTGTTCGAACTTAACGAGTTTTGCGGAGCCCTGAATCCGACATGTGCAAAGACCGATAATAACACAAATGATTGCTCTTAATAAGCCGTGTGTGTTGTGGGCAATAGCTTGCTGGTATACAATTGTCAGCGATTGATGAAATCATCACCGACGGCTTCCCTAATTTACTCCATGTGCGATGTGATTTGCTCTGTCTATAGAAGAACAACATATATAACGCAAATTAATATCTGATTACATACGTGACTATACAAAACATTCGCACCCACCTTGTTGGTGACTAAGACTTGGGTCCTTAGTACCCTAGACTTATGCACAGGTAGTGGCAGGTACCCTGGTGTCCAAGACCTGTCAGGAGTTATATCCAGCAGAAAGCCATCAAGACGCTCTTCGTGAGATCAAGGAGCGTATCAAGAAGACCAAGTCCAACAGGAAAATAACTCTCAAAAGCATACTATATCAACAGGCCAACGCCGGCTGGGCCGCCAAGGCCGAGGTTCAACATCAAGATGATGGCCCGGCAGGCTCCATGCCCTCATACCACATATAGTCGTCATCTCTCCACCTCACCGAACTGTTAGTCACTAATCGTTGTGGTATCCAACCCGCAGGCAACTAGGTGGATCCTGTCGGGCATGTGTCCGCCTACCGGAGGGAAGATTACCCTTATTTGACACTCGTCCAAAGGCATGTCAAGATAATAGGAGATAGTCATGCAAAGCGGTGCTAGAGACTTGCCGGGACTACTCCTCCATGCGACACCTAACAAAGCATTTAATGCTTTTGTCCTAATCCGGCAGAGTTAGGTATGATAGCACTATTTGCTATCTAATCAACATGTAATGACTGTTTTGCCAGTGTGGTGACCCCTTGAGTTATTAAATGAGGCCCATGGCAACCCAGATAAGGATTCACATTTTTTCACACACCCAAGCACACATGCACGTGTAGCCGCTCTCTCCTCACCCTTGTCGTGGTTGAGCACTCCTTGTACTATGCTTCCACCCCTAAATACACCAAAGGCAGGTATAGCCGCTCTCTCCGAACCTGGGTAAAGATCGTCCCCGCGCAGTCTGTGATGTTTCTGCTCTTTGTGCACTGTCGACCCCCCTCACCGAACCACAAAGGGGTTGCATTGCCACATAGATGGTCGTGATCCGCCACGACATCTTTGGCGTGCCAGGTAGAGGAAGTTCGCTTGTGCGAATCTGAAGCAGTAGCTAGCATGTAGACACTTTTGATTTAGCCATCTTATTCATCATCAATTGCTCCCAAGAAGAAGGGAAACGCGAGGCGAACCTTTCTACCTCCAAGGCTCCCCCACATGCGTCTGCGGGTGCCACGGGCACCACAGCCGCAGCATACGCCACAAGAACCATGGGTGGCATGGTCGACGCAGGCGGCGCAACTGCCATGCCCACCATGGTTGGAGCGGGAGGCGGAACCATTGAGGGTGCTCAGCTTCCACAATGCTTTGGTGAGCATGGCTACGGTGAAGCGAGCATCGCGAACAGTCAACTTCCGCCTCCACGCCGCTCCAATGAGCGTAGCCACCCGAGCAACGGCGTCGTCTCTGGCGCGAGTCAAGATCCTCTAGCAACGGCGATCGAAGGCATGACAGCGAGACATACCCCCGGCCTACGCGAGCACTACAAAAAAAATACACTTCCGTGATGATACGTGTTTGTCACAGTAGGTCACTTTTTTGTCATGCATGTATATCCATGACAAATTTATGACAGAATCAAGATAGTCATACCTGTGCTATCGTAGAAGTGTTCCATGACATTACCAAAATTATAATCACGGAAGTGTCCACTTCCATGACGACAAATCACGCGTCACAGAAGTGCTTTCGTCAAGGGTGACCAACACGTGGTATCCACCGTAACGGAACGCCGTTAAGCTATCGGGTCTGGTTTTGGATCTGATAACCCGTTAACAGCCCCGACCAATGGGGATTTTCCACGTGTAAAATCATCATTGAGTGGAGGAAACACGTGTGGGCTCACCGTTGGGACAGATGTCATCCACTCATTGGACCAAAAGCGCCTAGGATACGTCGACACATGGCACGGCCCAACAGAGGCCCATTCCTGTGAAAAGGCCGGCCCGTTTGACTTGGTCAAAAGGTAGCGGGCCGGCCCATGGCAAGCCTGTTCACGGCATGTTCGCATATAGCCCATTTATAGCCCGCTAACGCAGGGCCTGTTTACGGCCTATCCGAATTAGGCCCAGTAGCGTCATCTGGGCCGTCCAATATAATTCCTGCCCGTTTTAACTTCCGGCGCATGTATGGCCCATGACGTCTTTCGGCCCATATGAGGCCCTTAGTAACCCTCGGCCCATTAACGGCCCGTGGTAAAACTGCCCCATAATGAACAGTGCCCAACAGAGGCACATTCCTGTGAAAAGGCCGGCCCGTTTGACTTGGTCAAAAGGTGACAGGCCAGCCCACGACAAGCCTGTTAACGGCCTGTTCGCATATAGCCCATTTACAGCCCGCTAATGTAGGATCGAAAGTATGTCTAGAGGGGGGTGATTAGACTACTTGTAAATATAAAAATTCTGCCTTTTGATCATGAACAGTTTTTGGCAGATTCACAATTATGATCAGGACAAGTATCACCCTACACATGCAATTCTAGAGTATAAGCAGCGGAAAGTAAATTGCACATGTAGTAAAGAGAGGTGGAGAAGATCAAACGCAATTTGGAGACGCAATGATTTTTCCCGTGGTTCCGATAGGTAGTGCTATCGTACATCCACGTTGATGGAGACTTCAACCCACGGAGGGTAACGGCTGTGCGAGTCCACGGAGGGCTCCACCCACGAAGGGTCCACGAAGAAGCAACCTTGTCTATTCCATCATGGCCTACGCCCACGGAGGGCTAGCCTTACTCGGAGTAGATCTTCACGAAGTAGGCGATCTCCTTGCCCTTACAAACTTCTTGGTTCAACTCCACATCTCGATGACGGAGGCTCCCAAGCGACACCTAACCAATCTAGGAGGCACCACCCTCCAAAAGGTAATAGATGTTGTAGATGATGATGAACTCCTTGCTCTTGTGCTTCAAATGATAAACTCCCCAACACTCAACTCTCCTCACTGATATGGCTGTGGTGGAAGAAAGGATTGAGTGGAAAGCAACTTGGGAAGGTTAGAAATCAAGTTTCATATGGTAGGAATGGAGCAACTTGATCTCAACACAAGGGTAGGTAGTTCTCTTCTCAGAAAGTGTAAGGTAGGAGTGGTAGTTCTTTCTGATGGCTCTCTCCACGAATGAAGAGGGGGTGGAGGGGTATATATAGCCTCCACACAAAATCCAACCGTTACACACATAATTGAGCAATCTCGGTGGGACCGAAGTTGACAACTCGGTCAGACCGAAAGTTCAAATATAGTGAACGTTGGGGTTTTCGGTGGGACCGAAAATACCATCTCGGTTTGTCCGATTTGAGTCAAGATAGGAACTTGCCAATTTCGGTGAGACCGAAATCATCAACTCGGTTATTCCGAAATGATGTCAAACGGTTACAGAAGCTTGGCAGCCCGTATTTCGGTGAGACCGATCTCAAACTCGGATTGACCGATTTTTCTAGGGTTTGGCTTATGGCTGAGGTGGTTCATCTCGGTGGGACTGAGTTTGGAAAATCGGTTTGTCCGAGATTACTTATGAGTGTGTATAGTAGTGAAAGTTGCTGATAGTTGAAGGAGATATATCACTAAGCACTTGAGCAACCAGATCATCAACACAACCTCATCCCCTTTTAATAGTATTGGCTTTTCCTATGGACTCAATGTGATCTTGGATCACTAAACCAAAAATGGAGTCTTGAGCTTTTGACAATGCTTGCCTTAGCATTTTGAGGGGTCCACTTCTTCAGACATTGCCATACCCATATCACTGAACTTCTCTGAAATGATTCTCAAATAGCTATTAGTTCAATGATATATATGTTGTTATTAATTGCCAAAACTACCCGGGGATTAGTTGCACTTTCAGCTAACCCAAGGCCCGTTTACGGCCTATCCGAATTAGGCCCAGTAGACTCATCTGGGTCGTCCAATATAATTCCAGCCCGTTTTAACTTCCGGCCCATGTATGGCCCATGACGTCTTTCGGTCCATATGAGGTCCTTAGTAACCCTTGGCCCATTAACGGCCCATGGTAAAACTGGCCCGTAATGAATAGTGTATCACTTTATACCCATTAATGGCCCATTATTCCGTTGGGTCGTTTCCAGCCCATGTTATCTTCCGGCCTTCTCAGTGTCCATTTATTCTTAGGCTCATTTCCAGCATTCGTTTACTTTCGACCCGTTACTTTCATTTTCTGCTTGTGGGCCAAATTTAGCCCGTGGTTACAGTCGGCCCGTTTGTGGCCCGTTAATACGTTGGGCCGTTTTCATAGCGTCATCAAATACGACCGATTAACGACAGCCCGTTATGGTCGGCCCATGAACGGACGATTTCAACTCTAGCCCATTTACAGCCATAATGTGGTCTGTTATTGGCCCATGTTTGCCCAACCGATCATACGACCCGTAGAAGCCCCATTGTGTCTACAGCCCGTATAAGGCCCATTGTTTCTCCGCCCCATAGAAGGCCCATTGTTTCTACGGCCCTTAGAAGGCCCATTGTTTCTACGGCCCGTAAGAGGCCCATGTTAACTACAGTAAATATGTAGTCCATGGTTAACGTGGCCTAGTTTTAAAAAATAGGCTATTGCAGCCACTAGCAAACCGTGGAAAAAGAACTGGATTGACTACGAGAAAACAAATAAACAAGACAATAAGGAAATAAATAGGCAAGCAACTTACGCTAGGCTATCACGGCTATTACACATATTACATCCATTGGGCATCAAAGTTCGCCACCAGTGCAAATATAGGGAACAAAGCAGCATATAAACACCGCAGCAAAACAAGTCCAAAACTGAAACCACTTCAGAAGAGCTTAAGAAACAATATCCTGGGTAGCCATAATGCTGGCAAGATGCTTAGCAAGCTTATTAACTTTCTCTTGTTTGGCGCTTAAATCCTCCAGTACTTGTTGTTGCACCAGAAAGTATGCATCTAAATTTTGCAGGGACTTGCTCAGTCCTTCGGCTTCCTGCCGCATAACATCTGATCGATGTCTTTCAACTTGAAGTTGAGACTCAAGAAGCCGAACTGATTCAGGGAGCGAGTTTGAAAAGCTCGTGCCAGCAGTAGTAGCCAGTAACTCGAACACTACATCAAGACAGGACATTGAGGTTGTCTCAGTGTCTTCACTATAGTTTTTATCAGCTTTCTTGGAGAACAACAGGGATGTCTCGCTATCTTGAACCTGATCTGCATTACTTCCTTTACCATTGCATAACGGGGGTACTCCTCTCCAATATTTTATCTGCGTTCTAAAGGAGAAACAAACAAACACATCACCGATTTACAATGTAGTATATGAAACTCATTTCGGTAAACCAGTTCAGTAGTAAGGTGGACATGATAACATCATGAAACAAACATATATCTATGTAGTATGGTCACTGTATGGTCTATATCATTATAGTTTATGTTGCCAAATCAAGATAGATACAGTTCGAATCATATCTATTTAAGACAAAGCAGCACAGACATAATATAAGTGTGGGAAACTACACAACAATAACAACACTTGTAATGTGCATGGCATGAGAACATAACTGTTTGTTCAATTGAAATTGAAATCAACATAGAGCAAGTTACAACAGCAAACACGTTAAAGAAACAGGTTTAAAACATACCTATTGCGCCATTGGAGTTTCAGTTGCATCCTTCAAATTTGAAATTAGTTGGTATGAGTAAATACAGTGATGCAAGAGCAAAGTAGTATGAACCATAGCTACAGAACCTGACCTGAGAACAATTCTTCTGCTGCTTTAAGCATTGACTTGGGGTTCATAGTGGTGGTCCTCGTGCTTTGGGCACTGCGGTTGCCTTACTAACTGCTCGTGTTTGGGTGCTCTGTGGTGGAGATGGTGCTGTGTCCACGGGAACTGGGTTACTATCTGCTGGAGTTGGGGTTAGAAGGGGTGTAGTTAGTTCTCTGTCCAACTAGGTAGGGGTACAATCTGCGTGAGTCTGGGTTATGCGTGGTGGGGCTGGTTCTTCGGCTAGTACAACCGTGGTTCTATCTCCATCGATAGGTAGCACGATCTTTGCTGAAGACCATGTTTTTACTCCCACAGATACTGCCATCACTCCCTCCAATTGAAATGGCTGATAAACAAGAAAAGTAATTGAATGTACATACATTGTAAGATAGACAGGTGCAATGGATAGTAGGGAAGAAAACAGGGCATGAAATAATTCACATTTATGTTGTCTAACCAAACAGAATAGCAGGACATAATTTCAAATATATGATGGATAATTAAACAGGATAGCATGACACAATTTCACATGTATGATGGCTAACTAAACATGATAGAATGACATACTTCAAAATATGATGACTATGTAAACAGGATGACCTGATATAACTATGCGATTTGTCTATTAAAGTGGTTGGCATGCCATAAATCACAAACATGTCGTTGATGGAAACATGATGGCATGATAATTCATGGATAGAATGACATAATTCAAAATATGATGACTATGTGAACAGGATGAGATGATATAACTATATTATGTCTTTAGAAAATGGGTTGGCATGCCATAATTCAGATACATGCTGTCTATGTAAACATCATGGCATGATATAATTCAAATATATGATTTATATACTAAGGAAGTGTGTAGAGGGCAATCGCATATATGATGTGTCAACTAAGGAGATGGCATTCAATATCGTGTATATGATGTAAAAACTAAGCATTGCAATACAACATATGCATGATATGAGTAATATAACCTTGCCAAGTTTCAGCATACACCTCAGGGGGGGATAATAAGACTGGTCATCTGCCTCTGAATCTTCCTCTGAAGAGCTATCTGTAATCAACAACATATCTCCTTCACCAGGTAGCATTGTCTGCTCTGAAGACCTTGTTTTCACTCCAGATTTCTCCATCACCAATTCAAATGGCTGATGCACAGGAAGAGCAGTTGAATATACAAACATTGTCAATATAAGCAATGAGAAATACAAAAAAAGGACGGCATGATATAATTCACATATATGACGCTTGGCTAAACATCATAGCATTGCAGAATTCAAATATATAATGCCTTGCAACAAGATAGCATTGCATAATTCACATATATAATGTCTTGCAAAAAGATGGCATTGCATAATTCACATATATGGTAATTAGACATGTGGCATTCACACAAATCATGTCTAAACTAAGCAAATGAATAGCACTGCAAGATACCATATGCACGATATGAGCAACATAACCCTGCCAAGTTAGAGCATGCACCTCGGGGGGGGGGGAATAGGACTGGTCATCTGTCTCTGAATCCTCCTATGAGGAGTTATATTCCTCTTGATTACGATCCGAAATGGGTGGAGGGGGCCTGCCTTTGCGCCCACGATGGAGCGATGTCTGCATGAAATATTATTGCCACGCAAGGCTCGTTTCTTTTGCTCTACATGTTCAGTTCCATTGTGTACAATAACTGGCATGCATAGGAATAAAACATAGTGAGACTATGTAAGGAGTGCATGCACAAATCCAGAGTGAAGGTAGCAAACTGTGGATAGACCCAAAACCAATGATAGCAGGCAGATAATAGCTTTAGTTAAAAATATAGATAATGGCTCCTTTAATGTTTGTTTGCACCCAACATGAAACTCATAGTAGACACCCTAAATTAACCAGATAGTAGATAGATAGTACAGATTGCTGCCCCAATATGTGCCCCACAACCATTTAAAAACTCAAGTTTTAGCATAAGTTTGGACCTGAGCCGGAGTCTAATAGGTGAACACGACGATAAAGTAGCATGTCATCATATTAAGCGATGCATAACGTAAGCAGACACGGAAGAGTGCGACCTCTCTTGCGGACCCGTGTAGTCCACAAGGTCATCTGCTCAGCTGATGATGGTAATGTAGTTGTCATGTCTCCCGGCGGCGGGGAAGAAGATCTGAAGCGGCGAAAGACAGTCTGAAGAGCGGATCCCTGTTGTGGTGAACCCTTCCGTCATTGGAGCAGCTGAGCTGGGGTGGAACACAACACCGCAGGAGCAGGACAAACCAAACAAGGTTTTCTTTGACACATATATGTAACAGAAGTAATTGTGTAATGGCTTATTTGAATTTGAGGATTCTAACAATGCAGGGATAGGAAATAGACAGGAATAGGATAGGAATGCACGTGCAAAACAGAGAATTTAGAAACACAGGATTTCTGCCAATCTGGGTGTTTGGTTCACAAGAATTGGAAGATCACAGGATGCAAAGAAGCATGGTGAGATTAAGTCAAACCACAAGAAGTGTACAACCTCTTTGGCGAAGCCATGTCGATCTTAGCGTGATTGGGTTGGCCGGTGAGGATGCTCCGGCTGAATTGGCTGTCGGAGGAGGGGAAGAAGATCTTAGGCGTCTGGAGATGGAGCCCGAGGTACCGCTCCGCTGTGATGGAGGGTTTCGTCGTAGGAGCAGCTCCGGTGAGTTGTACGATGCCGAGGCTGAAGCAGGACAAGAGAGACAATGTTAACCTGAGTGAAATTCTAATAGCATCTCCAATAGATGACGTAAAATAGATAGCCACAAAGTGCTAGATGTATACATCAGCCGCTCATCTCTGAACTTAACTGTCGAAACTGAATTTAACTATCGAAACTGAACTTAACTGTCGAAACTGAATTTTGCTGTCGGAACTGAATTTAACTGTCGAAACTGAACTTAACTGTCGAAACTGAATTTTGCTGTCGAAACTGAATTTTACTGTCGAAACTGAACTTAACTGTCAAAACTGAATTTTGCTGTCGAAACTGAATTTTACTGTCGAAACTGAAGGCACTAGAGGTGAGCCTACACGTCAGTCGACGGACTTTTTCATCTCTGGTCAATCGATTTTGCAGCCATTGGATACGAAATCAAGGGCCTGCAGTTTATCTTCAACCTCCACCACCCTAAGCCGCCAGCCACCACCGGCCAAACAGCCACACCCACGGCCCGCGGCCGGCGATGTACCGCCCCGCCCGCCCGAAAAACACTCCCCACCACCGGTCCGCCGCCGCCCTGGCCATCCCTGTAGGCCCCCCGTGCCGAGCTTCTTCTCCGGCGATCCCCACGCCACCACCCCACCACCGCCGGCGACCACCGCCCCCACCCTAAACCCTAAGATAGATAGTAGAGTACCTCTCCGGCAAGCCCCCCTCCCCGCTGCGACTGGTTCTTCCTTAACTCTGGCAAGCCCCCACACCCCCTGAAAATCGGCTGACCCAAAAGTCGATTCAGTCGACTGAAGTGTAGCTAAAACGGAGCAGCATCACAAGCAAGAGCAAGAGCGAGAGCAGCAGCGTGAGCAAGAGCAAGAGCAAGATCATACTAGGCAGGGGACCGAGAGCAAAAGCAAAGCAGCAGCGCGAGTGAGAGCTAAAGCAGCAGCAGCTCCTACTGATGTGGACGTCGCCGCAGAGGGAGCGACACCGTGGAGGAAGTGGCCAGCGACGCCACCGTGGATGGAGCCGCGCCGTGTCGGCTCGGGACCGAGCGCCGGCAGCACCGTGAGATCGAATCAAGAAGAAAATGCGGCGATTAATGTACAACCTCTTTGTTGGTGCCGATCAGGCTGCAACTTCCTCCGAGGAAATGGTGATGATGATGCTCTTCCGGTGGTGCAGGTGAAGACGGCGGTGTGGGAATGGAGGTGGCACGAAAGATGAGGGGAACATCTGGGCAACTCCTTGGAGGTGGTGGACGGGGTGGCTGAACCGGCGGGACGACCAGATCGACGACGGATCCTCATCCGGTACGGTGGATGAGGGACGTCGAGGTGTTGCTGTGGACGACGTCTTCGGGGAAGAGGCTCCGGTTGGGTGGCGGACGGAGGAGGGTGTGCGGCTTCGTGGGTTTTGCCGGCCTCGGTGTACAAATGGGTGGGTGGATGTGATGGTAGTGGGGAACCATGGCTTAGGGATGCGCTTGTCCGAAATGTGGGGTAAGTTACGAAAGTACCCCCACCGATTTGAGGCGGTTCTTTCGGTTCAGGGTATCATGGGCATTTTGCTTGTCGGGATTTCACAGGAGGTGGGAGTTTTCGCGCGCATTGAAATTTTGGAATAGCAAGGCGCGGGTTGAGATGGAGGGAGTTGTCGGAGCACAACGAGACAAAGATATATCTTAAATATTTCAGGCTAACAAGGCGCGGGTTGAAGAGGCGGGAGTTTCGCAGCACGATAGACTGAGACACTAGCTTGAAATTTTGGCATAATAAGGCACAGCTTGAAATTTCGGGAGAACAAGATTAACGTGTACCAAAAAAAGACAATTTAGACTAGTATGATATACTACGTACAATGTGTTTACCATGCACAACACACACGCAGACACCATTTAGACTAGTAAGGTACATGTGCATTGCACACGTGAGATTTGGCAACCAAATTTTGAATAAATACCACATTATAGCATGTAAGCTTTGAGTCATATATGCATGATGTAGATGTTCGTCTAATTCTTATAGTTCATTTCATTCAAAATCATCTAGTTTTCATAAGAAAGCTAATCTATTTTAAGATTCAGGGAATTGTGCGTTGTAAGGCATAAAGTAAAAACAAATCATGTAGAAAAACATTTGGGCAATTCTAATATGGAAGATTCTAGAACAAAGAAGAAGTGCTTGTGTTTTGAGGTTTGTGCATTATGCTTAAGTTCAACCATAGAGTCTTCTAGATTGTACATGTGGTAAAATCTAGTGGAATCTAGATGATATCCAACGGCCAGTAGTGCTCAAATTTGCCAGCTCTGCACCATCGGATTGGCCTCATCCAACGACCATCTTTCAAAGTTAAAGTGTATCCATGAACGGATGCAATGTGGCCAAACGATGTCTACCATCGGTATCTCAAATTCAAACAAATCTCACCTTGTTCAATGTGTATACATTGCAACATGCTCGTTTCCAAACCACACCACGCAGATCTCCATTATATTCATGCATGTATGGGTTTCAAACATCATGATCACTTATTCAAATATTTGAATTCAATTTTACATTGATTATGACCTCACCTAGTCTTTTACACCCACACATTGGTCTTCTCTTTATAACTGTACCACTAACTTTCTCTCGTGCATGCATGCACACACACTACCAGTCAGCATTATCCATCGCACACATGCAATCTTTTTCTTCAGGTCCGTCTCCCATGAAGGCACACACACACACACATCCCCCTCTCCATAATATCGGGCTTTCTTTATCTCTCACGTGCACGCGCAATGATTGATGTTCCTCTATGTGTGTGTGTGTATATAACTAGGTCTTTCATAGTTTTCCACATAAACCGATCAATCTATATATCTAGTGAGGCCTCACCCTCTTTCCCACGTCCACATCGATCAATCTATACCTCTCTATATAGGATTACATATATAGCTAATACACCCACATTAATTATATATCCAACGCCCCCTATCATCATCCATACCTTCCGCTTCATCTCTCACTCGCGCGCACAATGGCGAAGACAGGGGCAGCAAGGGCCCTACCCCTTGTAATGCCCCGGATGTAATACTTTCCCTTTTGGGTATATAATATATCTCCGGCTTCATCTATTTCCATTTCGGGTTCTTTGTCTTTCGGGTTTTCGTCGTTTTGTTGTGTGAGTGTGTGGCATTCATTCATATCATGTAGACATGTGCATTGCATTGCATTTGTGTTGTCGGTTGCATCCGGTTCCGCGTGTTCCTTCCCGTTGTCCGTTTCGCGTTCCGGAGCTCGCTCACATGTCCGTGACGTCCCGTAGGACTACTTTGTTGTTCGGGCGTGTAACATTACCGGTGTGCCGCGAGGTTGTTGTCTGTGTTGTTGTTTTGTTGTGTGGAACCCGCCTCTCAAATCTCGTCTCGTTTGGACTCCGTTGACTATTCCATCCGTTGTTCGTGTGGGTCCGAAGTGCCTTCACTTCGTGTCCCAGAAACACCCCTACATTAGTCTACTATCTTCTCTTAGGCCCTTCTAGGCTACCCCCGCGATCGGATCCGTCGGATCGCGATCGGAATGCTCCTAGCACATCTAAATCCCCCTAACCCTAGAAAAACTGCTATATTTAGGCCCCCCTATGTCTATTTTGGGCATCCCTATCCTCTAGATCCTCCCCCTCATTTTTTTTCCATTCCGATCCACCCCTCGAGGCGCCGCCGTCGCGCTGGGGATCGTCGCCGCGATCGCCCCGCGATCCGATCTGGCCTCGCCAGGTCAACGCCCTCGGAAGCGATCGTTCTCCGCTCGATCGGCTCGGCCAGGAGGGCCGAGCGACCGAGGCCTCTTGCCGT
>LR738709.1:323101942-323135042 GCA_902687465.1 Secale cereale
CCCCCCCCGTGGGCCATCGCCGCGCCAGGTCCTAGGACCACTTCCCCACCGCCATCCCGCAGCCCTGGGACCACTTCCCCGCCTCCTGCAGCAGCCCGGCCCGAGGCCTTCTCCAGCGGGCACCCCTCCTTCGCGTCAGCGCCGCGCCACCTGGGCCGCGCCCCCCGTAGCCGGGCCGCATCGCCCTCGCCGAGCCAGCGGCCAGGCCGGGCACTGCCTCCCTTCGGCTGGGCCGGTCGCCGCCCCGCGGGCCTCCGCGTCCCTCCCAGCGAGCGGGCCGCCGCGCCGCCGCTCCAACCGGGCCGCCCAGCCGCCGGACCCCAGATCCCCACCGGCCCGCTCCGTTTTTCCCCCAGATCCAGATCTGCCTAAGGTTGCTCCTTTTTCTTCTAAGTCCCTGAGATCTAATTCTGTGATGCAATGTTTGACCTGCTCTAACTTTTTGCCTGCTGCTCCGTTTTGCGCGTGTAGCATGTCCAGACGTTCGTGGAGACGTGCTCTACGTTTTACCTGTTGTTGGCATGCTTGTTAGAGATCATCTAGGTGCTTGTTTTGCTGTTGCAAGAGTGCATCATGATATAAACTGCTGCTATGTGTTATTTTTATGCCACCTTTGCCATGTGATATCTTTTAGCTCGTTGGTCCGAATGATGCAAATGACATGCCCACGTGTTCGTCTTGTCATGTTCTACAAGTTGTATGTGCTAGGTAGCATGTTAGATTTATTCTTGTCTTGTTATCATCGTTGCAAAAGGCCATGTTCATGTGATGTTGTTTCACTTGTTATGAAATGCCATCTTGATGAGCTCGTTGCAATCGTTGTGTTCACCTCATTGATGCATGCTTGTGTGTTTCGGGATCACCTTCATGTGTATTTTGATGAGGTGCTTACCTCTTGCCATGTTTAGTTTCGAGGTGACTTAAACATGCTCTTTTATATGCCATGATGATATTGCTGTTTTAGGACTTAGTGGTTTTTCACTAAGTCTGAAATCTGTAACGTTCCGATGCCATGTTCGTGTGATGTTCTAGGACAAAGCATGTTAGTTTTGGAGTGGATCTTGATTGTTCCTTGTAGTATATATTGTTGTCTTTCCATCCATGTCCTCACATGTCCATTTAAGTGGCTGTAGCATGTTTATCTTTTGCTCCAAAGTTTCAATAAAATTCTGCTGCCGGAATTTTATTGACAAGTTCAATATGTCCAAGATCATTGCTATTGATCCGTGACTCCGTTGGGGGTGCACCTTGGACATAGTTGCTGTAGTATATGTCTAGTTTGTGTTCATGCCCTTTGCCATGTTATTTGAATGCTGTAGCTTAATTATTTTGAGCTCCGAAGTTGCTATGATGCTGTAATTTTCAGCTTTCGCTCAAATCTTGTTTCGGGCATAACTTTTAGCCCGTAACTCCGATTTCAGCAAATCTTACATCAAAATTGATTGATTTTCTGTGTAGTTTAATAATATCAGATTGTTATCATGTTTTGAGGTGATTTGCTTGAGTGATATTTGCCGTGCTCCGTGTGCATCCTTAGTGCATCCATCATGCATTCATCTTTTCCGAGTGCGCATTGCATCTTGTTGATTGGTGCTTGGTGTGATTGTTTTGTTTAGAGCCGGAAGCCGAGTCTGAGTTCGAGGTTGAGCACGAGGTTTCCAACGAGGTTGAGCACGAGGACCCTTCTTACGATCCGAACGACTTCTCTTCAGGCAAGATGACCGAACCCCGATAACATTACTATCTTTGCCTATTTCTAGTAGTCTCGATCTATAGTTTTGCCTCGATGCCCATGATCTTCTTGTCAGCCTCCTACTTGTAACCAATTGCCATGTTTAACCAACCTACCTATGCAAACCGTTGTTTGGCTAAGTACGCTTCGCTCAGCCCTTCTTATAGCATTGCTAGTTGCAGGTGAAGATCGAAGATGTTTACTTCATGTTGAAGTTTGGTTGGGTTATATCACACTATATAAATGCTTAAAATGAAATCATCTATATATTGGCAAGGGTGGAAGGCTAAGCCTTTTGCTTGGTGATTTGTTCCACTCATGCCGTTAGGAACCGTATAAACCGGTGTTATGTTCCTTGATTATGCGTTCCTAACACGGTTGGGGTGTATGGGACCCCCTCGATAAACCGCTAAGTGCTAAGTCTTTTCCAGCAAGTCCCAACATTGGTACTATTCGCCTAAACAACTAAAACTTTCCGAGGGAGTAATTAACCCGAGGCTCAATTAATTCAACCCCCCCTGGGCCAGTGCTCGATTTGAGTGTTGGTCCAAACTAGAGTCGTGTGCGGGGCCCCCCTTGGCAACTTGGGTATTTCGGCCACTGTACGCTGTGCTCATCCGGTCGTGGCCTGAGACGAGATACGCGCGACTACTATCAGGGTGTCGGCACGCCGGGAGGATTTGCTGGATTAGCCTTACCTTAGCTCGGTATATCTTGAGCACGGGATTCCGAGGATACTCGGGTCTTCCCACTTTGGAGTTGCGACTCCGCGGATCGTGGGCTTGTAATGGGTCAAGTTGGAACACCACTGCAGGGTTTGAACTTTCGAAAGCCGTGCCCGCGGTTATGTGGCAGATGGGAGCTTGTTAATTCCGGTTGTAGATAACTTGACACAATGTTACTAATACACTACCAGCGTGTGTTCCGTGACTGTCAATTTCCGAATAGGGATTCGGGAGTTGAACACGGAGGGGTTATGCTTGTTGAGCTTGTAGCTAGGATCACTTCGTGATCACTTCTCGCCGAGGCCTTCTCTTCTCGCTCTCACTTACGTAAGCTAGATGCTAGTTGCTGCTGCAGACACTTATTCTTTTCTTCAGCCTTTTCCTCACCCAAAGGCTTAAATAGTCTTGTTACCCGGAGACGGGATTGCTGAGTCCTCTGTGGTTCACAGTTACTTCACACACCAGATGCAGGTCCAGCTGTGAGCTATCCAGGTGATGGCACCGAGCTGGATTGGGAGTTCGACGAGGAGCGTAGTCGGTACTATGTGCGATACCCGGATGATCAGTAGTGGAGACTCTTAATAGGATTCGATCCGCCTGTGGTTTATTTATCTAAGTTTGGTACTTTGACATTTGGATTTTGCCCTTAGAGGGTTGTGATGTTCTTAATGTATGATGTTTGAGACTTGTACTGTAATTCTGTGACGTGGCGAGTGTAAGCCAACTATTTTCTGTTTACTATCCCCTCTTTTACATGAGTTGTGCAAAGATTACCGAACTTTAGATCATTCTAGGATGGATTTATGCCTTTAAGTCGTGCCTCGACACGTAGGAGGTATAACTCCATCCTGGGCATTACACCCCCCCAACATCACTATATATCGAGGCTAATATGAATGTGATCATTAGACAATTGCTGGTAAAAATGGTTTAAGTTCATGAATTGGCCCTCCTCGTAAAGGATTAGCAATGCTTGGCCCCCTAGCTCATGGGACATTTTTCATGGCTCCGCCACTGCGTGCAACAGCGCACATTCGTGCCTCCTCTCTCTAAATATCGATCCCGCAGTTGTGCACTCCTTCATAGTCTCCCGTCACTCGGCCCCTCGCACCATCTTCTAGCCCCCCACCGGATTTTGCCACATGTTCAATCTAGCAGACTCCATGGTTGAACTTAAGCATAATGCACAAATCTCAAAACAACAGTGGTTCTCATTTGTTCTAGAAACTTCTGTATCATAACTGCCCATACTTTTTTTTCTAGTTGATGTGGGGACCCCGACTTAGAAGTCGAGATCACTGAATGCACGTGTACAGTGATCCTAGAGATCAATGCTCACTGAACACACAGAAGCTGGATAACAAGAGTCTTACATCCATACATACCGTCTTACACAAATTAAGGCCATTATGGCCAAGTCTTACATAGAACAAGGGCTGAATAGCAAATAACTCAAATAGCGGAAGTCTTCGATGATAAGTAGAACCCATGCCATCTGCCTTAACCCTACAGGCATTCTGACCGGGATAGCGTCCTAGTTCGCATGTTCGTCTCCATAGAACTCTTCTTCATATTCCTGTTCCTCCATGCCTGGCCAATTAAATAACCAGTGGCAAGCCAATGAGTACTTTGAATGTACTCGCAAGCAACCCATGATTTGGTTCAAAGTAACAATGCAACTGAATAACAATGAGCAATCTAGCTACGAGCTAGAATAAATATTCTGCTATCAAGTTTATGCATCAATAATTTCTCGTAACCTCAAGGACAGGTTACCGATATCAACATGAATGTGATTCAACTCAACGAGTCAAGTCACCACCTTGACTCATCACACACACATACTTTCACCGATGTAGTAAAATTCTGGACATAGTTTAAGTAGCACCACCCAACTGTCCATGACCGTGGACACGGCTATTCGAATAGTTTTACACTCTGCAGAGGTTGCGCACTTTATCCACAAGATCCGGGAAGCTTCCGTGTCATCCACGATCCCGCAGTACCTCAAGTACTCGGGGGAAGCACCCGGTCATTATCTTTCCTTAGACGACACTAACATAGAGTCCACTCGTTGGTACACGGCCCTCGAGTACAAACAATAGATCATGGGACTTGCCCTATTTTCAATGTCACGCGTACACGAAGGGACCAATGGTGTGTCCGGTGCCCTGTGAAAACAGTCATGGTCGTCTATCCAAGCACGACCCCGTCCCGGGAAAGACCTCAAGTCTTCCCGTAACTAGTAATGCGGGCACCATGCTAGTATCGACCTAAGTAATCAATAACGCCCCGTCCCATAAGGGGTAGAGTGGTTGCACATATTTGGTTGGGACGGTAGTCACACATAAATCTAATCCATCATTTCACCCATGCACAAGATTTCTACCGGCACATCACTTCTTCCTCAAGTGATGACCTAACTCAACATCACCCTCGGGCATTAGGGGCACCTGATGGGGTTTTTGAAAAGAAAGCAACCACGATGGTTTCATGGCACACATGCATCACTAAGCATCACTACAAACCATTTGCATGGCATCTAGCATATAGCAAGATTAGGAGCAAGCATGCATCATGTGGTGGTTTCAAACTAGGTCACCACCATAACTCTTATCATCATGCATTCGGAAACAAACGGGTTCCGAAGAACACAAGTGTATCATGGTCAAAGGGTTGCTTGCCTGGATTGGCTTGGTCTTCAAAGTCTTCAAATCCTTCCCCACCTTCTTCTTCAGCAACCTCGTCAAATACGGTATCTATTCGTCACAAAATAACAACAGGAAAATAAGACCACAATAAAAACAGAAAAATCAAAGTGCTCAGAAAAATGTCAACTTATTTTTGTTAAATACTAGAGGGAAAACTAAGATGGCAAAAATTCTTAGTTGGAGTATTGGAGTTGCAGAATGGGATCTAAGGATTTTTGAACAGAAGTTTTATTGCTCAAATATGAATTTAAATTTGAACAGAACAGAAAAGGTTCATGGATATGTGTGAAAGTGACACCATTAAATAGGTTGGAATTTTACAAGATTTTAGGAGTTGGAATTAATTTATTTGGACAATTATTTAATTCTGTGAAATTATTAGAAATAATCACAGAAGAGAATAAAAGGAAATGGCCATGTGCCACTGGGCCAGAACGGCCACAGTGCACGGCCCAGGGCAAATAGCCCACCGCACGGGCGCCAGCGCGCGCGCACCAGGTTTTTGAACCTGACGGGCGAGGCCCGGCGGTCAGTGGCAGAGAGGGGAGAGAGAGAGAGGTTAGGATGACAGGCGGGGCCCGCCTGTCATCTTCAACCTCGCGGCCAGAGCGACGGCGAGCTCACCGGCGGCGATTCCGGGTACGGCGAGGCGACCTACAGGCAGGAATGGGTTCAGCGAGGAGTCGCCGTTCCGGTGGTGGTGGTGCGGCTCGCCGGAGGGGCCTGATTCGACGGCGGCGAGGTCTCGCGGCGGAGGAGCGTCGGGAGGTTGCTGGCTGGCTCGCTCCGGGCTGCAATAGGAGTGGGAGAAGGAGGGGAATGGGTCAGTGAGGCCTGCTGGCTCCAGATCGAGTGAGAGTTGGGCCGGAGAGGGGCTGTACCGCGAGATCTCCGGTTGCCTGATGCGGCGGAGCTCCGATCGATCCCGAGCACTGGGGCTTTCTGAGGGCGAATGGGTGGTGCTAGTGTGCTACTGGGAGTGTGGGGAGGAGATGGGTGCTGCTGGAGAGGCTCGGGGCGTGCTTATATAGCCGAGCCCCGGTCCATCGTGGACTCGTGCGCCGGCGAGGTCACGGGCGAGGCTAGAGGCCGTGCAGGCGCTCGTGTTCGAGTCGGGGAGGTTCATGGGTGAGGTCTACGCCTAGTAGAAGGGAGAGGAGGAGCGGGGAAGGCTCCAGAGGACGCGCGCGTGTTAGGCCGACGAGTGGAGCTCGGGGGCGGCCAGCGCGCGTGTGAGGGCGGCCACTGGAGGGAGAAGGAGGAGGGGGACAGCGCCGGGGGAGGTCGCGGACGTCGAGGCGCATCGGTAGGCGCGAGGGGGGAGCACGAGGTGGTCGGAGGCGAGCGATTGGGCGCAGCTACAGTGCGGGTGCGCACTGTAGCGCGCTCTGGAGCGAGCTTATCGCATGCCATGGCATGCCATTGGCTCCCTGGGCGTGTCCGCCGTGTCTGGGGGGTCCAGCACGAAGTGATCAACCCAGCTGAGGCCTTGGATGCTCTGGATGATCAATGAGAGAGAAGTGAAGCTGGTAACTAGGTAGAATTTGGCTGTCCAGCAAGGTGAATTGGGGTTTTCACCCCTCAATCATGGAGCTGTGGACATGTGGGAGTTACTGGAGGTAGATTGTAACTAGATGAAGTTGTGGTAGAAAGCTGAGGCAAAAGTAAATAGTAAAAGAGGCCAAGATGATGGTTTTGGTAAAATGGCAGAAGGTGTTTGATCAAGTTTTGGACAAGCAAATGATCTCCACTAGCCATGGCACTTAACAGGATTGAATGTCATATGGAAATAGGGTGTTTCACCAAATTTGGGCTCATTTGAAGAAACTAGCCAATGTAACTTTGGTGAACCCTAGAAATCAATAGAAATGGCTTCATCTTGTTTAAGTCAAGCTAATCATCTCCCCTTGATGCACCACTTGGTGTAGTTTCATCATTTGGGGCTATGATCATGCCCACAAAGTTTGAAGCTCCAGGTAAAAAGTTGGTAATGTAAAGTTGTTCAAATTTGCATTTGAACTGAAATGGTTTTGGGGTATTCTGATCAAGTTGACCTACTCCAAATCTTGTGCCATTTGGTCTAGATGCCTTATTAGGCCATTCTAGCATGTGCACCAAGTTTGAGGGCATTTGGACAAGTTTGGCAATGTAAAGTTGCTCAAACTTCAGATATGGACAGAATGGTTTTGAAGGGTTTTGAGGATGTTTTCTTGCTTCCCAAGGCAAGGGGCTTGGCAAGATCATCAAATATGTCATATGTGACATGATAGAATTTCCCTGGAATTTTTGGAGAATAATTCCTTTGTAAATATTTCAAAAGCTTGAAATATCCTGAAAGGGTTTTAGAAGGATTAGCCCATTATTTTGAACATGACCAAGTGTTGAAACTCTTATATATGGACAATATATGTCCTATGAGTCTCCCTGAATTTTGGCAAATATTTTTGAAATACTTAAATAATTTTTCCCTATTAAAGACCATTTCTGGCCTTAAAAAAGCTTTTAAATAAAATAGGAAAATAACTTTTAAAATTATACTTTTGTGGTTTCTGGGAGTCCTATGACTACTAGGTCTCAAATATACTTTTTGAAATAATTTTCTCACCCTAAATCAAGCACTTGCAGTGCAAACCTCAATTCAGGGGTTTTTGGAATACTAAATTTTAAAAATACATTTTGGCCAAATTATTTTTATAAGAAAATACTATACTGCTATATAACACTTGGCATGATCATTGGGCAGAAGTTTTGGGTATGGAGATGAATTCTACAAGAGGTAATAGTTGACTTTAATGAGCACAAGAAAACACATGAGGCAAAAAACTTAATTCAAATAAAAGCCAAATTATGCCAAAAAAATTTGCTGGTCCAAATTTTTATGCTACATTGATGCAAATAACGTGTTACAAAATGCAGGGTGTGACAGACCTACCCCCCTTACAAGAATCTCGTCCCCGAGATTCCTAAACTAGGTCTTAAAAGAGATCGGGATACTCGGATCTAAGATAGTCTTCACGTTCCCAGGTTGCTTCTGCTTCCGTGTGGTTGCTCCACTGGACCTTGAAGTACTTGATGGTGCGGCTTCGCGCCCGCCGTTCTACTTCATCCAGAATGCGAATGGGCTTCTCGCGGTAGGTCAAATCAGGCTGGAGATCAATGGCTTGGTGATCAACATCCTTGTAGAGATCAGGCTTGTTCGGAACTTGGAGACATTTCCGGAGTTGTGACACGTGGAATACGTTGTGCACATCGGATAGCTCAGGTGGTAGTTCCAACTGGTAAGCCACTTCTCCTCGTCGTGCAGTGATCTCAAAGGGTCCAATGAACCTTGGTGCGAGCTTCCCCTTGACGTGGAAACGCTTGGTTCCCTTTAGAGGAGTTACCCGCAGGTACACATGGTCCCCGACATGGAAACTCATGTCCCGACGGCGAGTGTCAGCATAACTCTTCTGCCTTGACTTGGCTGCCTTCAAACGCTCTCGGACTAGTTGGACTTGCTCTTCTGCTTTGCGGAGAATATCCGGTCCAAAGACTAGCCCTTCTCCAGTCTCTGACCAGTTGAGGGGTGTACGACATCTGCGTCTGTACAACACCTCAAATGGTGCCATCTGAAGGCTCGACTTATAACTGTTGTTATAGGAGAACTCGGCAAAAGGGAGACAATCTTCCCACTTGGCTCCATACGCTAAGACACAGGCTCGGAGCATGTCTTCGAGAATTTGATTTACTCGTTCTGTCTGACCTCCGGTCTGTGGGTGGAAAGCCGTGCTGAAAGACAATTTGGTTCCCAAGGCTTCTTGGAACTTCTTCCAGAACCTTGAGGTGAACTGGGTTCCTCGATCTGACACAATCTCCTTGGGAACGCCGTGAAGGAGTACGATTTTGTCGATGTAGAGAGCTGCCAGCCGGTTGCCATCATAAGTAGTTTTGACAGGAATGAAGTGGGCCACCTTGGTCAAATGGTCAACTATGACCCAGATGGAGTCATGTCCTCTATTCGACCTTGGTAATCCAGTGATGAAGTCCATACCGACCTTATCCCACTTCCACTCAGGAACCTTCAGTGGTTGAAGCAATCCAGCGGGTCGCTGATATTCAGCCTTGACCCTTTGGCACACATCACACTTTGCAACATAGGTTGCAATCTCTCTTTTCATCCCGTGCCACCAGAATCTTTCCTTCAAGTCTTGATACATCTTGGTTCCTCCAGGGTGGATGGAATACGGAGTGTCGTGGGCTTCTTGCAGGATCAGGTTCTTCAGCTCCATCTTGTTTGGTACGCAGATGCGGCCTTTGTACCAAACAATCCCGTGCTCGTCTTCGGAGAATCCTGGGGCCTTGCCTAGCTTCATCTTCTTCTTGATGCCTTCAATGCTTGCGTGCCCACCTTGCGCCTTCTTGACTTCATCCATCAGGGTTGGTCTGACTTCCAAATGATCCAGAAATCCAGGGGTGACCAATTCCAAGTTGAATTGTTCGAACTCCTTAAACAGGGTTGGCTGCCTCTTTTGAATTATGGCATTCAAGGAGCAAGCCTTTCTGCTTAAGGCATCGGCCACCACGTTAGCCTTCCCGGGGTGATATTGAACACCGAGGTCATAGTCTTTGATGAGTTCCAACCATCTTCGCTGCCTCATGTTCAATTCCCTTTGGGTGAAAATGTACTTCAGACTTTTGTGGTCTGTGTATATCTCACACCGTTTCCCTAGGAGGTAATGCCGCCATGTCTTCAAGGCATGAACTACTGCTGCTAACTCAAGATCGTGAGTAGCGTAGTTCTCTTCATGAGGTCGTAGCTGCCTGGAAAGGTAAGCTATGACTCGGCCTTCTTGCATCAGAATGCTTCCTAATCCGGTTCGAGAGGCATCACAATATATCACGAACTCCTTGTGAATATCGGGTGTTGCCAGAACTGGGGCGGTGGTCAACCTCTTCTTGAGCTCTTGGAAGCTCTCTTCGCATTTTGGCGTCCACTCGAACTTCTTGTCCTTCTTGAGGAGCTGAGTCATCGGCCGGGCAATGCTAGAGAATCCTTCCACGAATTTGCGGTAATAGCCCGCAAGTCCGAGGAAGCTTCTGACTTCCTTGACGGTCGTTGGAGATTGCCATTGGGTCACAGCTTCGATCTTTGCGGGATCAACTGATAATCCTTCTTCGGTCAAGACATGACCTAAGAATCCAACTTTATGCAGCCAGAATTCACACTTGCTGAATTTGGCGTATAGTTGGTGCTCCCAAAGCTTGTCTAGGACCATCCTCAAATGTTGCTCGTGTTCTTCCTCCGTCTTCGAGAAGACAAGAATGTCATCGATGAAGACAACAACGAACTTGTCCAAATATTCCATGAAGACTTTATTCATGAGATACATGAAGTAAGCTGGGGCATTGGTTAACCCAAAGGACATGACCGTGCACTCGTACAGGCCATATCGGGTTACGAATGCCGTCTTCGGAATATCTTAGGGTCTGATCTTCAGTTGGTAGTACCCAGATCTGAGGTCGATCTTGGAGAACACCTTGGCTCCGCTGAGCTGATCAAACAGATCTTCAATCTTGGGAAGTGGATATTTGTTCTTGATTGTAACTTCATTGAGGGAGCGATATTCAATGCATAAGCGGATGGTACCGTCCCTCTTTGCCACAAACAGAACGGGTGATCCCCAAGGGGAGGCACTTGGGTGGATAAATCCCTTCCTCAGCTGCTCTTCCAGTTGCTTCTTCAACTCGGCTAATTCTTCCGTCCCCATTCTATAAGGCTTCTTATAGATGGGTCCTGCCCCGGGCACGAGCTCGATGATGAACTCAATGTCACGGTCAGGGGGCATTCCCGGTAGCTCATTCGGAAATACATCGGGATACTCGCATACTACCGGTACTTGCTCTAGCCCGACTTCAGATAGACAGTTGACTTGAATGGCTCGAGTGGAAGAGGAGTTGGGAGCAAACTTGACTTCGACTCCTTGGTCATTGGTCACAGTGACAGTCCGATTGGCACAGTATAATAAGCCTTGGTGCTTACTGAGCCAACCCATCCCTAAGATCACATCCAAGCCTTGCGATCTTAGGATGATAAGGTCTGCTAGGAAGTCTACACCGTTAATGGTAATACTGACTCCTTTATAGCCTATCTTGGCTCTCATCTCTGCTCCGGGGGTTTGTACCACCATGGGGTTATTCAGGGGTGTAGGGGTCATGCCACTTTTTAATGCAAATCTTTGAGTGACAAATGAATGCGTTGCTCCAGAATCAAACAAGACAGTTGCAGGTGCTGAGTTGACAAGGAACATACCCAGCACGACGTCCGGGTCTTCCTGGGCTTCTTCAGAAGTGACGTGATTCACACGCCCCTTCCCATGGTTAGGCGGGTTGCGAGGAGCTAGGTTCCTTGGTGGCATCCCGCGGCCTTGTCCTGGGTTCTGCGCATTGGGGCGCGGGGCATCAGGCTTCTTGTTGGAGCACACCCTTGAGATGTGTCCTGACTGACCACATCCAAAGCAAGTGACTTGGTTTGGATTGTTGATCTTGTTGCCACCATTGTTATTGGGGTTGAAGACTGGCCTTGGGTTGGCATACTGTTGAGGCTGATAGTTGGTGCGAGGTGCAGGAGCTCTTGGTTGCTGATAGGTTGGCTTGACCGTGGCTGACTGCCACGGACGAGGCTTCTGGTTACTGGAACTTCCCTTGCTGACCATCTTGCGCTTGCGAGTGTCTTCCAGGGCACGCCGCTTGTCTTCAAGCATGAGTGCTTTGTTCACCAGGTCAGGGAAGGTTGGGCAGTCGCACACGACAAGCGAATACTGCAGAGTCTGATTGAGGCCTTCCATGAAGCGCTCCCTTTTTGCAACATCAGTGCTGACATCTTCAGGGGCATACCTTGACAGAACACTGAACTTCTGCATGTACTCCTTGACAGTGCCACTTCCTTGCTTCAAAGCTCGGAATTCACGCTTTTTGATAGCCATGATCCCGGAAGGGATGTGGGCTTTGCGGAATTCTGCCTTGAAGTTGTCCCAAGTGATGTCTTGTCCAGCGTGCATGACCTTGAATCCATCCCACCAAGCTCTAGCAGTCCCCCCGAGGCAGTGGGCTGCATAAGCCACCTTCTCGCGGTCTTCGGTGCATCCGACTAGTTCCAGCAAGTCCTCAATGGTGCGGACCCAGTCGTCTGCATCCAGGGGTTCAGCAGTCTCGATGAAAGTTGGCGGTGCATGCTTCTTGAACTCTGCCAACGTGGAACGTCCATTGCCATTCCCCGCCGGCTGGCGGTTGTTGGTGACAGCTTGAGCAATCAACTGAAGGGCTGCAGTGTTGGCTTGGCATTCCTCTCGGAAAGCTTGGAGAAGCTAAGCCATGTCCATGTTTGGAGGAGGTGGTGGTGGTGGAGCTTGGTCGTTGGTTTGGTCGTGGCCTGCCTCTGACTGAGCGGATGCTCCGGCTTCAGGCTGCTGGGTAGAGGTACCAGTACGAGTTACAACAGGCATCATGTTGGAGCGGTAAAAGGTCTCATGACTTGGAAGAGGGAAAACAATAGAGATGGGTGCCTAGTAAGGGGGTGGGTGTGACACTAATCAAATCATGCAAGGGCCGAAAGGGCCAAACACATTCATTTGAAAACCAAATGGGTGACGTAGTCGTTTACATATTCCCGAAGGAAGGATACGACATACATCCAAACACAACAAAAGCAAACACTAGATGGTTTCATATGAACCATACAAGGACTCGACTGCGCATAGGGGTTACACGACCTATCCTACCGTAGAGGTCACGAACTGGCATATCCGAGTGGCGAATGATGCCTAAGCGGCGGAATGCTCGGTCACGTATTCTGGCTCTTCTGGGTCTTCCTCCTTGTCTTCATCTGTCTGGGCCCCCTTGTCACTTGAGGGTGTGGGGGAGTGGAGGAGTTGGATACGACGGTGCTTTGTCGGTGGTGCAGGAAAAAGCTTGCGATATTCTCTTGCCGTCATCTGGGTCGCCGAGGTGGTTCTTCATCCTTGGAAGATACATCTCCTGAGGGCCTTCCGCCTCGGTATGCGATAGCGGATTGTCCTGGAGGCGCACCTTCCTTCTTGATCCTATCTGTCTTCTCTTGTGCTTGACGAAGAAGTGCCTTGGTCTTGTGAAGTTCTTCTCGGAGCTTCATCGATTCCGAGGCCAAGTCTTGTGCCAAGCTGTCGGCACACAGACTGAAGTAGGTCTGGAATCGAAGCGGGAGTCCTTCCTTCAATGGAGGGGCTAGTGCGCTGCTTTCATCTTCACCTTCCTTCCGGTAAGGCAAGAAGTGGGTCGTCATCTTGGCTGCCATCTCCGGAAGAAGCTCGCGGAGACGGGTTAGTGCCTTGAGTGCAGCAGCCTCGACAGCGAGAGGTAGTGTTGCCATCTGGGGTCCCTCGAAGAACCAACTTGTGGGAGGATCGGTTGCCTTCACGATCACTTCCACATGGTACTCCACCTCAGTGTCGCTAACCCAATGCTCAAGGTAGGTGAGGATGGGCGCTCGGTGGAACTGGCACTCCTGGAGGCTATCCTCGAGAAGCAAGGGAAACCCAGTGGTCAGGTGCTCTTCAGGTACAGCGGCCATCTACAAAGGTGGAATAGGAGAGGTTAATAAGCTGATGAATTCTCAGGTTGGTAAGGTTTAGAAAAGAAGAGAGGTTCAGAAGATTTTTGAAAAGGGGGTCTCATCTAACTAACGCCCATGCTAACTAAGGCTTCCTACAGTCAGGATGGCTCTGATACCAGCTCTGTGGGGATCCCGACTTAGAAGTCGAGATCACCAAATGCACGTGTACAGTGATCCCAGAGATCAATGCTCACTGAACACACAGAAGCTGAATAACAAGAGTCTTACATCCATACATACCGTCTTACACAAATTAAGGCCATTATGGCCAAGTCTTACATAGATAAAGCCTCAAGGGCTGAATAGCAAATAACTCAAATAGCGGAAGTCTTCGATGATAAGTAGAACCCATGCCATCTGCCTTAACCCTACAGGCATTCTGACCGGGATAGCGTCCTAGTTCACATGTTCGTCTCCATAGAACTCTTCTTCATATTCCTGTTCCTCCATGCCTGGCCAATTAAATAACCAGTGGCAAGCCAATGAGTACTTTGAATGTACTCGCAAGCAACCCATGATTTGGTTCAAAGTAACAATGCAATTGAATAACAATGAGCAATCTAGCTACGAGCTAGAATAAATATTCTGCTATCAAGTTTATGCATCAATAATTTCTCGTAACCTCGAGGACAGGTTACCGATATCAACATGAATGTGATTCAACTCAACGAGTCAAGTCACCACCTTGACTCATCACACACACATACTTTCACCGATGTAGTAAAATTCTGGACATAGTTTAAGTAGCACAACCCAACTGTCCATGACCGTGGACACGACTATTCGAATAGTTTTACACTCTGCAGAGGTTGCGCACTTTACCCACAAGATCCGGGAAGCTTTCGTGTCATCCACGATCCCGCAGTACCTCAAGTACTCGGGGGAAGCACCCGGTCATTATCTTTCCTTAGACGACATTAACATAGAGTCCACTCGTTGGTACACGGCCCTCGAGTACAAACAATAGATCATGGGACTTGCCCTAGTTTCAATGTCACGCGTACACGAAGGGACCAACGGTGTGTCCAGTGCCCTGTGAAAACAGTCATGGTCGTCTATGCAAGCACGACCCTGTCCCGGGAAAGACCTCAAGTCTTCCCGTCACTAGTAATGCGGGCACCATGGTAGTATCGACCTAAGTAATCAATAACGCCTCGTCCCATAAGGGGTAGAGTGGTTGCACATATTTGGTTGGGACGGTAGTCACACATAAATCTAATCCATCATTTCACCCATGCACAAGATTTTTACCGGCACATCACTTCTTCCTCAAGTGATGACCTAACTCAACATCACCCTCGGGCATTAGGGGCACCCGATGGGGTTTTTGAAAACAAAGCAACCACGATGGTTTCATGGCACACATGCATCACTAAGCATCACTACAAACCATTTGCATGGCATCTAGCATATAGCAAGATTAGGAGCAAGCATGCATCATGTGGTGGTTTCAAACTAGGTCACCACCATAACTCTTATCATCATGCATTCGAAAACAAACGGGTTCCGAAGAACACAAGTGTATCATGGTCAAAGGGTTGCTTGCCTGGATTGGCTTGGTCTTCAAAGTCTTCAAATCCTTCCCCACCTTCTTCTTCAGCAACCTCGTCATATACGGTATCTATTTGTCGCAAAATAACAACGGGAAAATAAGACCACAATAAAAACAGAAAAATCAAAGTGCTCAGAAAAATGTCAACTTATTTTTGTTAAATACTAGAGGGAAAACTAAGATGGCAAAAATTCTTAGTTGGAGCTTTGGAGTTGCAGAATGGGATCTAAGGATTTTTGAACAGAAGTTTTATTGCTCAAATATGAATTTAAATTTGAACAGAACAGAAAAGGTTCATGGATATGTGTGAAAGTGACACCATTAAATAGGTTGGAGTTTTACAAGATTTTAGGAGTTGGAATTAATTCATTTGGACAATTATTTAATTCTGTGAAATTATTAGAAATAATCACAGAAAAGAATAAAAGGAAATGGCCCTGTGCCACTGGGCCAGAACGACCACAGTGCACGGCCCAGGGCAAATAGCCCACCGCACGGGCGCCAGCGCGCGCGCCATGTTATTGAACCTGACGGGCGGGGCCCGGCGGTCAGTGGCAGAGAGGAGAGAGAGAGAGGTGAGGATGACAGGCGGGGCCCGCCTGTCATCTTCAACCTCGCGGCCAGAGAGACGGCGAGCTCACCGGCGGCGATTCCGGGCACGGCGAGGCGAGCTATAGGCAGGAATGGGTTCAGCGAGGAGTCGTCGTTCTAGTGGTGGTGGTGCGGCTCGCCGGAGGGGCCTGGTTCGAAGGCGGCGAGGTCTCGCGGCGGAGGAGCGTCGGGAGGTTGCTGGCTGGCTCGCCCCGGGCTGCAATAGGAGTGGGAGAAGGAGGGGAACGGGTTAGTGAGGCCCGCTGGCTCCAGATCGAGTGAGAGTTGGGCCGGAGAGGGGCTGTACCGCGAGATCTCCGGTTGCCCTACGCGGCGGAGCTCCGGTCGATCCCGAGCACTGGGGCTTTCTGAGGGCGAATGGGTGGTGCTGGTGTGCTACTGGGAGTGTGGGGAGGAGATGGGTGCTGCTGGAGAGGCTCGGGGCGTGCTTGTATAGCCGAGCCCCGGTCCACCGTGGACTCGTGCGCCGGCGAGGTCACGGGCGAGGCCAGAGGCCGTGCAGGCGCTCGTGTTCGAGTCGGGGAGGTTCATGGGTGACGTCTATGCCTAGTAGAAGGGAGAGGAGGAGCGGGGACGGCTCCAGAGGACGCGCGCGTGTGAGGCCGACGAGTGGAGCTCGGGGGCTGCCAGCGTGCGTGTGAGGGCGGCCACTGGAGGGAGAAGGAGGAGGGGGACAGCGCCGGGGGAGGTCGCGGACGTCGAGGCGCATTGGTAGGCGCGAGGGGGGAGCACGAGGTGGTCGGAGGCGAGCCATTGGGCGCAGCTACAGTGCGGGTGCGCACTGTAGCGCGCTCTGGAGCGAGCTTATCGCATGCCATTGGCTCCCTGTGCGTGTCCGCCGTGTCTGGGGGGTCCAGCACGAAGTGAGCAAACCAGTTGAGGCCTTGGATGCTCTGGTTGATCAATGAGAGAGAAGTGAAGCTGGTAACTAGGTAGAATTTGGCTGTCCAGCAAGGTGAATTGGGGTTTTCACCCCTCAATAATGGAGCTGTGGACATGGGGGAGTTACTAGAGGTAGATTGTAACTAGATGAAGCTGTGGTAGAAAGCTGAGGCAAAAGTAAATAGTAAAAGAGGCCAAGATGATGGTTTTGGTAAAATGGCAGAAGGTGTTTGATCAAGTTTTGGACAAGCAAATGATCTCCACTAGCCATGGCACTTAACAAGATTGAATGTCATATGGAAATAGGGTGTTTCACCAAATTTGGGTTCATTTGAAGAAACTAGCCAATGTAACTTTGGTGAACCCTAGAAATCAATAGAAATGGCTTCATCTTGTTTAAGTCAAGCTAATCATCTCCCCTTGATGCACCACTTGGTGTAGTTTCATCATTCGGGGTTATGATCATGCCCACAAAGTTTGAAGCTCCAGGTAAAAAGTTGGTTATGTAAAGTTGTTCAAATTTGCATTTGAACATAAATGGTTTTGGGGTATTCAGATCAAGTTGCCCTACTCCAAATCTTGTGCCATTTGGTCTAGATGCCTTATTAGGCCATTCTAGCATGTGCACCAAGTTTGAGGGCATTTGGACAAGTTTGGCAATGTAAAGTTGCTCAAACTTCAGATATGGACAGAATGGTTTTAAAGGGTTTTGAGGATGTTTTCTTGCTTCCCAAGGCATGGGGCTTGGCAAGATCATCAAATATGTCATATGTGACATGATAGAATTTCCCTGGAATTTTTGGAGAATAATTCCTTTGTAAATATTTCAAAAGCTTGAAATATCCTGAAAGGGTTTTAGAGGGATTAGCCCATTATTTTGAACATGACCAAGTGTTGAAACTCTTATATATGGACAATATATGTCCTATGAGTCTCCCTGAATTTTGGCAAATATTTTTGAAATACTTAAATAATTTTTCCCTATTAAAGACCATTTCTGGCCTTAAAAAAAGCTTTTAAATAAAATAGGAAAATAACTTTTAAAATTATACTTTTGTGGTTTCTGGGAGTCCTATGACTACTAGGTCTCAAATATACTTTTTGAAATAATTTTCTCACCCTAAATCAAGCACTTGCAGTGCAAACCTCAATTCAGGGGTTTTTGGAATACTAAATTTTAAAAATACATTTTGGCCAAATTATTTTTATAAGAAAATACTATACTGCTATATAACACTTGGCATGATCATTGGGCAGAAGTTTTGGGTATGGAGATGAATTCTACAAGAGGTAATAGTTGACTTTAATGAGCACAAGAAAAGCACATGAGGCAAAAAACTTAATTCAAATAAAAGCCAAATGATACCAAAAAAATTTGCTGGTCCAAATTTTTATGCTACATTGATGCAAATAACATGTTACAAAATGCAGGGTGTGACAGTTGAACTGCCATTATTTGTTTTTCTTTATGCTTTACAACGCACAATTCCATGAATCATAAAATAGATTAAGGGCTTCTTTGATTAAAAGGATTCTCGAAGGAATTTTGGAGGATTCTAATCCTTAGGAATTTTTCCTATCTTGGTCGTTTTATGCGTAGGATTGTAAACCATAGGAATTTTTCCATATGGTTCATTTGCACTAGATTTCATAGGAAACATCCCATCTACTCAAAACTCTTTGAAATAATTCTGCATTTTTTCTATGCAAAATCAAACACTCGTACCATCATGTAGGATTCAAGACGACATTCCACTCTAATCCCATGTTCTTCCTATTCCCGCGTTTTGGAAATCCTACGAATCAAAGAGGCTTTATAAAAACTAATTGATTTTGAATGATATGAACTATAAGAATTAAACGAAGGTCTACATCAGGCATATATGACTCGGAGCTTACATGCTACAGTGTGGTATTTATTCGTAATTTGGTTGCAAAATATGACGCGTGCAATGCACGTGTACCTTACTAGTACTTCGAGTATGTGCAAAACACAATGGCACGCTACACTGTCTCTCTTACAGTTCATGAAGCCACGTGGCACATGTGGAGGCGTTGTCGCGACATCCTTGTGTGGATTGATCACAGTGACGTGCTGCTGGTTCCAGAAGAATGTACTCGTCCTCCACGAGCCGCACGGGCGGTACATGCACGAAGCGAAGATGTGCACGCACGCCACGCACGCACTCATTCCCTCGCACGCACAAGCGGGTACACGGGCGGACGCAATTTTGTACCAAGATCCACCCCATGTGATAATTTGACGCGTGTAAAGTTGATACAGGGTGGAACCCTAGATGGCCGATCTTTCACGAAATGGAGGGGATCCCACGATGAACACGAAGAACACGAGAGGGAACACGAGGGGAAACACGAGAGAATCACTCAAACCAACAAGAACAAGTCACACATATGCTAGATCCTCGAAACACAAAGAGATACAAGATCCATGATCAACAAGGGACGATACAAAGGGTAACCGGTTCTTCTCCGTGAGGAGGTCTTGATATCCCTGGGGATCTTCTCCGATGAAGGAGGTCCTGAATCCGTAGTGGATCTTCTCCGTGGAGGGGCCGCAGTCACTCACAAGGAGATGAACCACTAGATAGTATCAAATGAGCTATCACTAAGCTAACCCTCATTAGGAGGAGGTGGAGGAGTATATATAGTCTAGGGCCACGAAGGGGTAATTGGGAGAGGGATACATGGGCCTCTGGCCCGATAACTGTGCGCAGACAGCATGTAGCGGACGTCCGACGGCTACCGGACGTCCGGTGGCTCGCGAAGGTCCGGACGTCCGGAAGTCTTCGGACTTCCGCTATTTTCCTTCTGTCGTCGAAGTCACGGACGTCCGGTGGCCTCCGGTCGTCCGGTCGCCTGGGAGTCGCCGGTCGTCCGGTAGATGCCGGACGTCCGGAGCCTGAAGCTTTTCCAGCCGCTTCTCCTGTTCCTTGTACTTGGTGTCCTCGCCGTCTTGTCCAACGCTCCTAGCTGTTCAATGGCCTCCCTCTTGGTTCCTGGTCATGCATAGCACATATATTTGAGGTAGTAGCCATGTCTCACATGTAGAAAGTGGGGGTTCAGAGAGGAGCGAGTGAACCTTGTGTCCAAATGTGTGAGGTTGAGGTCTCGTCGAGTGAACATGGGGATGATCATGGGATACACCGTATCATCTCCCCTCCCTTGGGAAAGATCCGACCTCGGATCAAAAACCTCATCACCATGGAAACGGTTGTCGTGGACGGACTTGTAGTTGGACCAAGATGAAGACTTGGCGTAATCCAAGTAGTCCAAGGTGTCGTCGGAGTGGTATACATGCAAGAAGGGCAAACACAAACGACACTCGGAAATACAATGGTTAGCGCACAAGTGTCTATCATGTAAGAATGGGTCCGTGTGACAAATTTGTGCATGGCAAGGCACAAGATGCTTATCGAAAAGATGTACAATGACATGTAAAGCATTCATGTGATCAAATCCATTTGAGGTGCACACAAAGGTGTTGTGAATGTGATCAATGCAACCATTGTGCAAAATGGTGTCATAGTGGGACGGTGTATCAAATGCATGAACATGGTAATCGATGCTTAACATGACTATGTTATCATGCAATTGATGGAGGATAAGATGATCATGATGTATGAATATGCCATCAAGAAAGATCACAACAAATTTGCTAAGGAAATGCACAAGCTCATATATCATGGATGACATGGGAATACAAAATGCAACAAGGCAATCATAATGTGAGTCAATCCATGGGCAAGATGCAAATTTGTTATGGGAATGATATGTCCATTGAGCATGGCATGTGAGCACACAATCAAAAAATATGAAGGTTTTGGTGCAATGTGTCAAAGGGGTTTTGACATACCAATGCTCGATGTCGTGGCAATAGTGGTAGACCGGTGGTGAATCCATAGGGTCCATCTTTAATGTCGGTCCTCCATCCCGTAGATGTATCATGTAGACAACAAGAAGGAAGCAACAATGAAAGTATGGCCCATCCAATATGCATATGTGAGGATGGCTCACAAAGAAGGAATTCACCTTATGTATGTTCTCGAATGTGTTGGTGTCGCGCAACGTGTATGCCTTCACATGCCCAAGATGCCTCGTGATTGTACCGCCTTGTGAATCCTTCAAAATGAAAGAACATGACAAACACTCGGAAAAACAAATGAGGTTAGCCATAATGCGAAACCTAGCATTCGTGCGGGAAAATACCCAACAAGTGCTTGCATCATTCTTATCATAAGAAAGTATAAGGGTGTGGTGCATGGTATGTAGGCATAAGATGCGAGAACAACCAAATGCAATAGGCTCAATCAAGCAAGTATGCATCACAAGAAAGGTGTCAAAGTCTCCAAGATCAACAAACATAGCATTGTTGCACTCAATACAAGTGATGAGAGATGCAACTAGTGGAGACAAATGACAATGATCAATGTATATCATGTGAGTGGCATGAACATATATGTCATCAACCCAAGAAAGCAAGTAAGAGAGGAACATGGGTGATGCAACATAGCAAGCAAGCATAGTGATCAAGTCAAGCAAGCTAGTAGTGCAAAGATGCAACATACTAGAAGTAATCATGGCAATCATGGCATGTGTGCAAATAGTGAGAATACATGATGCACATGGCATAGCACAAGCATGAAAGCAAGATATGAGCAAAATAGCATCAATGTATTGATGAGAGGCCATATGGAAATAGCAATGGGATATCATGTCTCTCTCAACACAAGAATCAACAATAGCATGGGGCACAAAGAAATCATGGCAATAGCTACAAGTATCTCCACCAAGCATGCAAATACACATAGGAGTATCATAATGGTGAATCATGTGTAAAGGCAAGCAAGGGTCACAATTGCATGGCAAAGTCATAGCAAGAGGCATAACATGCAAAGTGAACACGATAGTATGGGCATAATGTGAGAAGTGGCAAATAGCCCATAGCCGTGTGAGAGCCAAGTAAAACAAAGGCGCGTAGTGGTTGCGCAAAGAGAATGGTGGTAAGGAGATTCCACGGAATCCCAAGTCATCGTTGCTCTCAAGAGCTTTTTTCGTCAACTCATGGGATTGTGAGGTTGACGAGTTTGCGAAAGTACCTACACAAGACCAAGGCAAAGGAAAAATTGTATGTGTGTGGTATATGTACACATCATCCATCATGATGCGCACGTGCAAGTGTTGGTTAGCACATAATATCCAATGCTCAAATAAATGAGATGCGTGGTATAGAAACATGTCATCCATCATGAGAGGTTTGTTGTTATGTATGGCATAATGGAGACTCAAGTTGTGTGATGCATCACGAGAAATATCATTGTGATTCATGGAATGCATATGGTGCACACAATCATGGTAATCATGCAAGGTATGGAATGCATCAAAATCTCCTAGTATGTATGAGGAAACTATGGGGGTCTCCTCATGAGCATCAATGGAAGCATCACATGGAGAATATTGACAACATCCAAAGCAAAGCATATTTGGAACAATGTGATCATGGCATGGCATAATAGATGAATTGCGCAAATCATGTAAAGGAAGCATGGCAATATCATCACAAGAGAAACACAAGCCAATGACCATCATCTTGTCATCTATGCCACAAGTGCAAATAGGATTTACTTTAATGGGGCATGCATAGTTACTATGTTGAGATTGAAATGAAACAATATGAGAAATCTCACTCATAGCATATGACAAGTTCAAAGGATTATCAAACATGATGTGACCAAAAGAATTTTCACATGATATCCTATGGAGCATAGCATCACAACTAGGCAACTCAACATGCTCATCATCATATTCATCATAAATAGGTAAGTCAAGACATGAGGAAGTTGCACTAGCATGAAGCATGGTCATAGGTGAATCAACATCATGCAAGCAATCATTGGTGATATAGTCCACAAGTGGGACGAAAGAAGCACCATCACCTATGTTACCTTTGGAGCATCGCTCATGTATTGTAGGTGAGGTTTCAACTTGATGGTACCATGTGGGGGGTACATCTTCTTCCACCATGGCCATCGGTTTATCCAATGGAGGGACGGACTCATCGAGGGTAGGCATGTCCTCTTGTAGGAGACCTAGCACCAAATAGAACACACTCGGAGTAGAGGTTAAGTCGTTAGAAATCATAGTGGCCTCACATGCCCTATCAACTACGTCACTCACTAAGTGTTGTGGCTCACTCACTCCCTCGTGGATGCTCTCACTCGTATGGTTGGTGGAGTCACTCAAATGGCTCTCAACCTTACATAGGAGAAGTGGCATGCTCTCATGTGTGGGGCTAGTGGTGGGCACACTCATCCTCTCAAGGGAAATGCTCTCAAGCTCACATATGGTGGAGTCACTCGTATCACTCATGTGGTGGTGGCTCTCCTCACATGGGAATTGGGGCATCTCGTCATATGTGGATGTCGAAGAGGTGTAGGTGCAATAGTCTCCATGCTCAACTTCCTCATCCGTAAAGCCTCCAAAGATGAATGCCGTAGTCGAAGGGGATGGCCCTTGATCGACCGTCTTCTCGCCGTCTTGATGTGGGGAGCTTCCGAAGATGGAAGTGTCACCCTCGCTCGTAGGTGCTCGCCTTGTAGTTGGAGATGTCGATGTAGGCGAACTCATGGGAAGTAGGCGAAGATGCCGTACGTCCGAAGGCGAAGATGCCTTGATAGCACTTGGCGAAGATGCCGAAGTGGTGGTTGTAGCCGTAGCTCCGTCTTGGGTGTGCTTATCTCGCGGTCTTCTCTTTTGCTCTTGAAGCTTGGCCTTGGCGTGATGTAGAGCTTCTTCGGACTTGGAGATATGCGTTTGTCGAGCATCTTCATGATGATGATGTCGTTGTCGTGCTTGAGCTCTTGGTAGATGTCGTTCGTCGTCGTCGTGCACATGATGCTTGGAGGTGACTTGCCCTTCATGACGATGTCGATGGTCGCCATGGCGGTGTGGACGTGGAAGACTTGCACTTGCATCATGTTTGCGCTCCGAAGACTTGTGACGTGAACGTCGCCGCCGAGAGGATGACGAAGGGGAAGAAGACTTGTAATCGACCACCAAGTGTCGAAGCTCCGCCATTTGTTTGTTGAAGGAGTCGCACATGTCGTCGAAGGAAGCCATTGTCCTTGTCTGGAAGTGTCGTTGTTCGATGGCGATGTTGCTCAAGCACTCTTGCATTTCTCGTTGTAGTCCGATGGTTTTCGCGTGGATGTCCTTGTTCGCGCCGTCGATGTCGAAGACCGGAGATGAAATGCCTTGCCTATCCATCACAAGACGCTAGCAAGTATGAGTGGGAGAAAGAGAAGAACTATACCAAATGTACCTTGACCGATGTTGAAGATGGATCAATGATCACTCAAATGTGGAACAAGGAAATAGCACAATTGGTACCAATTCTTGTCGGTTTCTCACACCTACACAAGTAAAGCTTATGGTGGAGCTCGGTGAGGATAGTGGCACAAAAATTTGAAGCGAAATGTTAGCAAGACTCAATAATGTTGAAAAAGATTCACAAATTTGCAAATGCAACAAGTAGACCAATAGCAAGATGGGTGGCACACAGAAACACACACACGGATAGATAGATGGGGTCGTGCAACCAAGGAATGAGCCAAAATGTGGAATCCACGAAAATGCTCGTGTTGCACGACACTAGAGAGACGCTAGGGCGATTGCACAATAGGCGGATACGAACTTGTGCACAACCTACTAAGCAAAATGCAACGACTTCTATCCCAAGTATGCTATATGTATGGTATGCCGGTGGTATGATCCAAAATGATCGATTATGACAATCTTAATGTAGTATGATGCTATGGTTCTTGCTTAAAAGCTCTTTGCGTATCTTTTTCTTTGTGCTTAAAAGCTTGTTTGGCTCTTTCTCTTTTGAGCTCTTTTCTCATGCAAAACTTCACGAACCAAGATAGCAATTGAGTATATGCGATGACAACCTTGTGTCACAAGAGATGATACCAAGATATGCACCACGGTGATATGGTATGTATGCTATGGGAAGTATGATCACTAATGTGCACAAGTCACGTTGCCGGCAATACTCGAAGGCTAGTCTCAATGGGTAAGTGACGCAAAAATGGGCTAGGGGTTAATAATGCAATTGCAAGGGAATATACAATGATGTCGTCGAAGTTACCGTCCGTGTCGATGATGAGAGGTGGTGCTCGTGATGTAGACCCGTTCCTAATTAGCCGAAACACCTTAGGAAACGGAAAAACCACAACTCAAAATCTCAAGGACAAATGTCAAATGGTGGTAGCGGCAATGCCGTGGTGGTTGCGGAAGTGGAATGATGGGCTATACATGATGTCGGAGTTGAAGTCACGGTCCCTAAGTAGCCGAAACACCTTAGGAGACACAAGCCACAACTCAAACAAGCTCAACAAAATTGGGTTAGGTTGTGTGGAAATGTATAGTGGGCAATGGGTATGCGGAAGTGGTGGAGGTGGTTGATGAAGAAGCAACGGTCCCTAAGTAGCCTAAACACCTTAGGAGACTCAAATCACTACTCAAGCAACCACAAATGCTATGGGAACAAAAATGGTTAGGTTGCGGAAGTCGGTGGTGGTTATGCGGATGATGTGGTGGAGGCCCTAGGCAAAGATGCCAAAATCCACAAAATATGATGGAGTCAAATGAATATGGTTGTATTTTTCTGGTATGGGGAATGTCAAGAGCTTCGAAACGAGCTAAAGAACGTCCAAATCGGAGTTCGTATGAATTAGTTATGACCAAAACAAAAATCAGGCGAAGTCAAAATCTAGGGATACCGGACGTCCGGAAAAGACCGGAAATCCGGTAATTTTTGCTGTATAAGTGGTTCCGGTCGTCCGGTGAATTCCGGACGTCCGGTGCTTCGAGAGGGTCCGGACGTCCGGTAAAAGGCCGGTCGTCCGGTGGGTCGGGGTCAACGCGAGATTTGAGATCCGGGACGCGATTTTGGGCGGAATTTGATGATTTTTGGGGTCAAAATTTGACGGATTTTGTGGATGAAAGATGGGGAAACTTGGGGAAATACTAGATCCACTTGAAACCAAGCAAATCCATGGATCGAAATCAACAAAACATCAACAAACCAACAGATCTCAAAAATTTTTGGGGCTATTTTTGGTGGGGATTTTCGAATTTTGGACGAAATCACACAAAACAAGGGTAGAAAACGGTGGAGGGGGCTCCAAATTCGTGAGAAACCGTGGCTCTTGATACCATATGATACAGGGTGGAACCCTAGATGGCCGATCTTTCACGAAATGGAGGGGATCCCACGATGAACACGAAGAACACGAGAGGGAACACGAGGGGAAACACGAGAGAATCACTCAAACCAACAAGAACAAGTCACACATATGCTAGATCCTCGAAACACAAAGAGATACAAGATCCATGATCAACAAGGGACGATACAAAGGGTAACCGGTTCTTCTCCGTGAGGAGGTCTTGATATCCCTGGGGATCTTCTCCGATGAAGGAGGTCCTGAATCCGTAGTGGATCTTCTCCGTGGAGGGGCCGCAGTCACTCACAAGGAGATGAACCACTAGATAGTATCAAATGAGCTATCACTAAGCTAACCCTCATTAGGAGGAGGTGGAGGAGTATATATAGTCTAGGGCCACGAAGGGGTAAGTGGGAGAGGGATACATGGGCCTCTGGCCCGATAACTGTGCGCAGACAGCATGTAGCGGACGTCCGACGGCTACCGGACGTCCGGTGGCTCGCGAGGGTCCGGACGTCCGGAAGTCTTCGGACTTCCGCTATTTTCCTTCTGTCGTCGAAGTCACGGACGTCCGGTGGCCTCCGGTCGTCCGGTCGCCTGGGAGTCGCCGGTCGTCCGGTAGATGCCGGACGTCCGGAGCCTGAAGCTTTTCCAGCCGCTTCTCCTGTTCCTTGTACTTGGTGTCCTCGCCGTCTTGTCCAACGCTCCTAGCTGTTCAATGGCCTCCCTCTTGGTTCCTGGTCATGCATAGCACATATATTTGAGGTAGTAGCCATGTCTCACATGTAGAAAGTGGGGGTTCAGAGAGGAGCGAGTGAACCTTGTGTCCAAATGTGTGAGGTTGAGGTCTCGTCGAGTGAACATGGGGATGATCATGGGATACACCGTATCAAAAGTCCTTCACTTCATTGATGGTCTTTTAATACAGCGCATGCAAATTGGGTGGACGTGAGGGCGGAAGAAAGACATTACTACTCCACTGCGCGCATGCGAGTAGTTAAATCATGGGTTGCTAGTAGTACTTCCATTGGTCTCCTTCGTATTTTGCGCCAATTTTTGACAGTAACATAATATTTACGCATCTGAGCAGTGTAGTCTACTTGAAATTTATGTTCCACTAAACTCACCGGGAGCCATTTTGGGCCTCGAAACAAAAACCATCAATTAATCTTTACGTTGTTCCCATCACATTCGAAAGTACTAGTGCTACAATTAAGTGCAAGCCTGCTCACACCTACCAATACGTACCAAACCTGAACGTGTTCCATGCAGGTTTTAGTACTAGTGCTAGTACTTAGGTTCTAAAAAGAGGAACTACCTAACCGAAAATTACTCTACCTTCCTCCTCATAAGTCCTCCTTCTTCGTCCATCCTTGCCATGGCCGGTGTGCAAGGCTCTAGGTCGAGAACTACTCGCAACAAGGGAGCGGCAACCATGGCTGTGAAAAAAAAGAGGGCTCGCCGCCACGCAGAGACCTCGAAAGAGCTCTCATGGGCAGGCGATGGCTCCCAGGAGCGCCCTAGACGCAGAGGCAAACATGCCGAGCTGGCAACACTGGAATCGTTATCCCTCGACGGCATGCCCGGTCAGCTCAATAAAGCACCTCAATAAGTAGAAGGAGTTCATCCACGGCTTGGTGGAGCTGCTGAAGGAGAGCCTCGACGACATGCCCACTGACCTCAATGAGCAAGGGGAGTGGACCGCCGGCTTAGTGATGCTACTGAAGAAGAGCATTGCCTCGGAGAAGAAGGCGACCGGCGAAATCCTGCAACTTCAGGAGGACAAGGTGAAGCTCTGCCACGAACTCGACCTGCTGAAGGAGGAGAACACCGGCTAGAAGAAGCTGCATGAGAATGGTAGTTCCTCGATGAAGATGTTGAAGGCCCTCGTCATGGAACAGAAGGAGGAGTTGGCGAAGCTCCGCATCGAGCACCCGGCTGCTGTCAAGGTATGTAATGCGGCCGTGGAACAGATGATGAAGGCTCGCATCGAGAAATCCCGCGTCAAGGACGCAATGATGAAGATGGCGGAGGAGACGCACAAGGAGTTGGAGGTCGTGGAGGCGATGAAGAAGCAGTTACGACTCCGCGGCCAGCAACCCTTCATGTAGTGAGAGCAGCACCCCAGACTTGTGTGTGCGTCTTCCTTCTTTTTTGGGGGTGATAATCCTCCTTCTTCTTTTTCTCTTGTGCTTCTTATTTTGCTTCGGGTGTTTCGCCGCACGTGTCACCTTCTCTATGAGGCATGAATAGAACAATGCTAAAAATGAGATGACTAGCAAATTAGATCATTCTTTATCGCCAATAGAACAATGCCTCTTGCTAGTAATATATAATAAGAGTAGACTGTACAGGATATGGCACTGGGCTGCCGTGTTTCGTGCTCCTCTGTCGTACTCCAGTGGAAAACTTGAGTATACCGCACGGTTCTTTGCTCCTCCTCGGGTCGTCAGCACATTTATATGAGCAGACAAGTCACAAGGCCCCGCCTTTCAGCAATGATGAGCCGTCAAATCACAAAGGCCCTCGCCTCTCGTGAAAAGGACCAAGCTAGACTGCCCCGCCCTCTAGCCTTTTAAAAAATGTATACATTTGTACAGTAGTAGTATCGATGGATTGCGCCATGGAGCAAAACTAACAAGATGTAATTAAAGAAAAAATGTGGTACATATAGAGAGCGCTCTTCGCCAAATTATGCATATACTATATGACACTACCCACTATGAAGGTACTAGTAACATAGACTAGTAACTGGTCTATGTTACTCTCCACTATGACCATCCAAAGTCGAGGCGCGGATACCAACGAGGGTCTGGTTGTGTCTATACTTGGACAACTCACCCGACTGCATGCGCACCAGGCAGACGAAGCTCGTGTCGTGTTGGTGCCGTGTGCGGCCCGCACATTAACCAAAACCTCGCGCCTCCATCTTAGCCTCCGCGTCTAAAACATCTCAATCTCAAGGCCAAGGAGAAACGTGAAACCTATGATAGAGCCAATCGGATGGTTGAGAACACTACAATTCGTAGTTATAGATGCGTATGTGAGAGAGGACGAGTGCGTGCGTGCACCTCTTCTCAGAGTACAACTGTATGTGGGTGGCATCGACCTAGGGAGCAGTGATGGTGAGTGCGAGAAGTCCCGAGAGATGGGTGTAATGGCTCGCCACGAGGCTATTCCTGCCGAACGCCAAGCATAAAATATATATCCGATGGTGCCAGTTTTTGCACGTACACAACAATAGAAAAAGAACTAGTACCATGGCATATGCTACACCACGGCCGAGAAAACATGCTGACGTTACGCCATCCGGGAATAGTGCCGCACTTCGAAACTAGAGCCGTCAATAAATTTTCAGCGTGTCTCGTCACATTCCAAATTACTACTACTACCATGCTATATTTAATTGCAAACCTGTTCAGACCGATCACAACCTAAATGGTTTCCCACTTAGGAGCGTATTAGTAGTACTCGGTTATAAAATGACTCCACATTCCTCCTCAACTCCTCATCCACAAAAAACAATCAAGCCAATCAAGCCACAGCCAGCGTGAGTTTTGGGTCGAGAGATTTCCACCAGGGAGAGGTGAGCATGGAAGAGGAAGCACGAGAGATGTCCCGCCATGCCGCGAAAGCAGCCGACATGTCCAGCCGCGCAGCAGTAGCAGCACAGAGGTCCTGCCGCGCCGCCAAAGCAGCGCGAAGGTCCCGCCGCGCCGTCGATGTAGCAGACTAGTCCGGCCACGCCGCGGAAGCAGCAGAGATGTCCTGTTGTGCTGCCAAAGCAGCAGGGACGTCCCGCCGCGCTGCGGTGGCCTGGGAAAATTTCTCGCGGGCAGGCGAGGACTCTTATAGGCGCATGCATGCGATAGTCCATAGCCAAATGGATTAGATCTCCGGCTAGGCGAGGATGCAGGACAAGGCTGCCGGCGTCATCCGGCAACTGGGGGAGGGCAATGCGAAGCTCCAGGGCGAGCGCGACCTTCTGAGGGCGAAGATCACCGGAAGGGCGAAGCAGGAGGAGGAGACCGCTGTCGTGTTGCAGAGGACGGGCGTCATCATCAAGAAATTTATGGACGAGAATGCCATGCTCCGCATCGAGCGCAACAGGCTAGTGGAGGAATCCATGGATGCTGCCAAGCAGCGTATTAAGGACATGAAACTGATGAAAGAGATCATCGCCCGCCACGAGAACTAGTATCCGCGACCTGCAGCGCATAAAGAATGTAGAGATCAGCGAGCCATGTCGTTGTATGCGTCTTCCTTCTTCTTTTGCCCTTGTGTATTTCTGGCGTAGCCGCATGTGGCTTTTCTAATTATCTTCCTAATTATGTAAGACAATTATTATCCACTCTCGTTGGCCTTATATATATTCATCAGTCTTGCTATAAGTCATAGTAGATGCTATATAGGTCCGTCGGATCTTACATCAAGATCCGTGCAAAATTTTCTTTTCAGATTTTCTTTTTTCTCTCTTAAATCTCAGTCGAGTGAGACATTGCCACGCCATCAAATAGAGGCTCGGGCGCCGTTAATGGAGATCTTGGGAGAGAGGTGGACGGCAGATGGAGGTCAAAGGGCTCTCCTCCCGATAAGCACGCGCAGGGGTCTGATTGCACGCCTCCCGTACTCAAATAGCTACCCTGCATGGCGCCTCCTAGCTAATAAAAAAGGACGTGTGGCGGCACGTAAATGGTAAATAGAACACCCATGGTTTCAATAATACTTTTGTTTCCGATTGTAACGTGACATCACTTGTTCCAAAATGACTTTGTTGATTGTTAATGTGTGCGCCTTCGCAAATCAGACAGCAAAATTACCACAACATGTCGGTGCCATGTCATGGCACCAAGCCAAGTTTCATGATTTTCATTCGTCTTTCAGATTTACAGGAATTAAAAAACCAAGTTTCTCAATGTTTCCAGCCGAGCCATGACGCCCAGATGTTTGAATTTCATTCCCATTTCTGGCATGGGACCTAGAAATTTACCCGAGGACACACATGTGATTTTTCAACCAGCTTTGGTGCACTGGCGCGTGTGCTTGTATTTAAAATTAGAATTATGCACACAAAGGTGACATGTTCCCTCTCAGAACCACGAGCCTTCTTGAGAGAAGCTCCGGTTTGCAAGAAACTTATACCAAAACTTGTTCCTATTCTGCAAATTGTTTTACCACTGCATGGTAGTACCATGACATGACACCATGCCAAGTTTCATGATTTTCACGCGTGTTTTGGATTTACAAGAATTTTAAAACCAAGCTTCTCAATGTTCTCGGCCGAACCACGATGGCCAGATGTTTGAATTTCATTCCCATTTCTTGCATGGGACCTAGAAATTCACCCGAGGACACACCTGTGATTTTTCAGTCAACTTTGGTGCACGGGAGCATGTGCTTGTAGTTCAAATTTGAATTATGCACATTAAGTGACCAGAAACTCAATTAATGTATAAAAAAGGCCAAACAAACCCGGAATAATTACAAAATTTAACAGGTCACTCATATAGTTCTATGTTGCCTCTGTAAAGAAAATCTGGCGGTAGGCAGCGCATATTGTTTCGCACACAAAGGTATAAAGAAATAAAGAAATTAGCCCTACTTAATTCTTGGGTTCTTATTATTTATGCCACTAGTTGTGTATCACTACTCAGTTTTGCCATTAGAAGTTACAACTACTCAAAAAATGCCATCGATTTGTGAGATGCCTGCTCAAAAATGCAATTAGATATCTAAAAAATGCCATCGTTAAGTTAGATGTTTGCTCAATGCCATTAGACATTGTTATTTTCACATCAAACCCGTTGACCATGTTACATGACAAAAATAAGCCGATTCTCACAATGATAAGTTAATGGTGTCCAACACAACACACCCCTCAAATAAAACTAAGCACCCTGGAATTCTTTGACAAAACTAAGAACCCTAAAATTCTTTGACAACTAAACTACTGGCTATATGATGTTGGCCATATATATATTGTACGTATATAATGTCAAGAAACGAGTGGTAGTACTATACCAACTAAAAGATGAAGTGTACGAAATATAACCAGAAGAAACATAACATAGTTCTACTGGGGGCTCAGCACAACACACCCCTCAAATAAAACTAAGCACACCAGAAATTAAACTAAGCAACTAATCCGGTAGACATTGCATTAGAACCACCATGAGCAACGACACTGCCACCTTACTCGGAGTCCTCGTCCACGTCCTCGACTTCGTCCTTGTCCCTTTTCCTCTTGGGCGATACTTCTTTGCTTGAACCGCACACTTGGCTCTTGCTCTTCATCCAACCCTTGTAGATATTGAAACAAAGGTAGCCATCCATTGCAGCATAGTGGATGTGGTCTATATCTAGTACAGTCCACTGCCATGCATGATGAAACGTGTGCGGAGCTTTCTTCAGTTCACCATACATAGGATGAACCATGGCTCCTGCCGGGGTCAGCATTGAAGGCTGATCAAGGGAGGGCACCAGCCCTTTCTTCTGGAGGTCGAAGGGGTCGCCTACAACGAGGCCTATCCGACCCAGGATTTCCTTGTCGTTCCTAAAGTCTGCAGTAACGAATTTGACTCGACCGCCCTTGAGGAAGTTCTTAAATTCCTCGCACTCAATGTCGGCATGGCATATGTGGTAGACCAAGCATAAGTCATGCACGCAAACCTAGATCACGGCGGGCTTCTTCTTCTCTACCGCCTTTAGTTTCTTCTCGCTTCCCAGGACTATGGTGTAATCAACATCTAGCCTAGCGACCCACTCATCATTTGAGTTTTCGAACATGCGTTTGAAGCGAGCAAGGCATTCTTTCACTATTGCGGAAGAACGTGTGTAGATGATGTCGAACTCATCGCCGGTGATGGTTCTAACCTTGTACTCACCGCGGATCATGGAGATTTGGGACACCATGGATTTGGGAGGAGGGTTAGGATTTGTGGAACTGCTGTAATGTGAAAGGACGGGACGTCTAGGAGCGGTTTATCGATCGTAAAAATGTCGAGTGGGGGGGGGG
>LR738709.1:323135089-323265803 GCA_902687465.1 Secale cereale
GCTTGGTGGATAAATGGATTCATGCATAGTACTATGGGGGCCCAATTAGATGCCATGTCTACTCGACGCCCAATTAAATGGCTTTCGATGTCATGTCAAGCGTCGGGAAAATTACAGGTGATACGAAGCTTTCCATTCACCCATGATACGGGCTTCCGAGAGCCCTTGGATCTGAGATCGAACGGTTGCATGGCGTGATCCGAGACCTATGGGTGAATATCCTATCCTGGAGGGTTATTCTGCAAATTTTTAGCAACTTAGCATGCGACCGTTCGATCTCAGATCCAAGGGCTGCCAGCAACCCGTATCATGGTCGCGCCTACCACGACCGTCGCCTCGCTCGCGCGGTCGCACCCTTGGAGATTTAACACGGTGCGTTAGGCTATCTGATGTTGGCATGTCATATATAGTCATCACTTAGGCTGGTCGTAGTGGGGAGTATCATATACTAGTATCATGCATATGATACTAGTGTTTGATACTACATCCGTAGTCCATAGTATCATATTTGGTATCATAGAATGGTTCATTTATTGCCATGCATGACACATAGTAGCACATCATTTAATATGATACGGTATCATGATATGATACTCAACCCTCTCTTACTTCATTAAATACTATGCCACCTCATCAAAACTGCCTAGTTGGCATGCATGATACTACGTATGATACTACCATTACGGGTAGCCTTAGTCACTCATACAACAAGGTTAGCTATAAAGTTGGCTACAAGTGTATTTTTTTGTTTACTTCTCTCTATCTTTTTCATCGTAGTATTTATTGCATCTGCCAAGGAGTGACCTCTTCCAATGAAATGGTGCTTAGATGAGGTGCTATGCGCATTAAATGGCTTAGCAACTCAAGTCCCCAATGCATAGGTGCTTAGTTTTTTGTTGCTAAGTTTGCTTCATCTTGGTACACGTGCTTATCACCGTTTCTTCCTGGGGTCACCAAACTAGTCTCTCTCTTCTTAATTAACTTGGCACATAAGACTTTATGCCTATGTGGCAGGCTTAGCACATATAGGATCAAGTACAATAGTGGGCTATAAGCCCGCTTTACATGGAATTTTTGCATATGTGGGGGAAAGAGGCAAGGAAAAAGTGGAGGAGTGGGCTCTCAAGCAAGAGCCAGCCTCTACATGGTGGAGCATCGGGAGAGGCACCTATATGGAGGTGGTCAGCAATCCGGCTTGGCAGTTAAAATGATAATGGCAAGTCAAATCACCGGGCCCCACCTGTCCAGCAGTAACTCACTGTCAAATCACACAGCCCTACGTTTGCAGCAGCCTACTCCCTCATATTCTCGCGTCTCTGTTGAACCGACTAGGCGGAACTGCCCCGCCTACCGCGCGGGAAAAGCCCCGCCCTCGACTTTTAAATAGTACAGTATACTAATTTTGTATCCATGGATTGCGCCATGGAGCAAAGCCTCAAGAAAAAGGAGGTACACATGTACGGAGTATACAGCACGCTCGTCGCGTTCGCGTCGCACCCCAGACGGTCGGTCGGTCTAGCACGCTGCTCTTCGAATGGAATATTGCGTTTGAACACACATGTGTGACCGCAATTCAGAACTGACCATAGGCACACTCCCCGGCCCCGCAAGTCGGCTGAGTTAATAGAAGTACATACGTTGGTACCTGGACAATCCCTGCAAGACACAGAAGATTAGTTCGTCCATGCATGCGACCAGACTCCAGCAGACACGCCTGGCTTGGCTATTGTCTACATATCGTGCAAGCTGTGTTGTACAGGGCTGTAGTTCTAGTGAGAAATCTAAAAAAGGTTTCTTGTCATCTTGCAAAATTAGGTGTCATGTGCTTCGGATCACTGCGAGGGTTAAACAGCGACAACTGAGTTGGGCTAGTCATTGGGGGCACATGCACGAAGACTACTCGGCTGCCATCTAGGTCAAGCCGGCTATGTTAAGTAGGACATCTATCGACGGACCCCTTTTCTACAAGTTTATCTTTAATTTGAGCTTTGATCCTCGTCTAGTTTGTCTGTCGGGATTCATCTTGTCTCCTTTGGGTAGTGAGGTTATGATTTCTTGTCATGTGGCATTTTTTCGTGCTATATGTTATAATCCTGTGCTTCAGATCAAAATGACGACAACTGCGCCTCCGGGGCACGTGCATGAATACTTCTCGACAGTCATTGCCGAGGTCAAGCCTGCTCCGGCCGGTAGACAAAAGAACACTAGTACTCCACTATATAGGCAGGAGCCTCCGTGCTTGCTTGCTAGTGTTGCTCTCTTCACACTATCTCGTCCTCTCCAGACCTAAACACGACAGCGGTGGCCACACACTCTCTCTCTACTCACCGCTGGTCACATATCCAGCCGGATCGTTTCCGCCGGGGAAGGTGAAAAGGTGCAACGTTCACGCAGTCGTCCTCAGCGACGGCTCTTACCCACTGCCGGCGCGTCCCGATCAGCGTGCCTTGCCGTTCTCTCCCAAACATCGCTGGCGAGGGAGGGCCTCCCACCCCTTCTTCCTCACTATCGTAGTGTGGGCAGATCCGGCCTCCCGCCACCCACATAGCGACATCCTGGCGACCCTCAGGTATAACTTCCTTCGAAACTGGCCTTGCTCTACTTCCCGAGCTCCTGACGTCGCTGCATTTGTATCTTTTACTATTTCTTAGGCCCCCTCATGTAGATAGGATCAATCGGCTGTTCGAAAACCACCTAATTTTTTACTGTTAAGAGGTAAAACTAGTTCATGCACTCGAATCTAGTAGTACTTGGTTGAAACAAGTAAGAAAGGGGGTGGGGGTGGGGGAAGATTTGTTACGTGAGTCTAGGACTTGGTCGAAAGAGCAAATAATGGGGGCAAAAAGTAGCAGAGACTGGCTATCCAACGGGTCTCTAGGTCTAATAGGGAAATAAAGGGAACGTGGTACAAACTCAATATAAACCTAATCTATTGGTTGAAAAAGGAAAGAAAATGGGGACTGGGGGACAAGTCAACAGAGTAAGTCCAGCACTAGATTTTCTAGCCTCACACAGTATAAGGTGGCTATATACCGAACAAAAATGGGGCCAACCCAGATATCCTCTTCTGATGTTTGTTGCCCCGAGCCGCTCTTATGTAATGCCACTGGTAATATGTAGCAGTCGCACTGTTAAAAGTAAGGACACGTTAAACCAATGTTGTTTTCAATATAATGCCTCCAGTAATATGAATCAATGGCACTTTTTTTCATGTTGTGCTAAATTTCCCATTAAGATAAGTTGCTTCTTTTTTTTCTGATGGAAATGGAACCGGGGCTGGAGCCCTTTTCTTAAAAAAAGAAGAAGAAGAGGCTGCTAGCTCATGGGACATTGCTTCATTTTAGGTGAACTGCACCAAAAGGTCCCATGAATTGAATCATCCATGTTGGTGACTAGTGTCATCCCTTATACGATGGCGTTGGCTGCAGATATGGTTCCAATCATGAGGTATGTTCCTTTTTGGTCTGACAGTTTGCCAAAGATCCTGCATGTTGATCCTGCTCTTGTGCTACTGTTTTGGCGCTGCCATGATAAAGCAGTAGTGTTATTATTTTGCACCTTAATCTAGTGGCACTATTAATTTGAGGCAATGTTTTGGCACCGCTAGTGCCACTGTTTTTTTATATATCGAAAGAGGGGGTTCCCTCCGATTTCATTAAAGAAACCCAACCATAGAGAACCATTATCCGACATCTCAGTGTAAACATGCAGTTATGTAACTACTACTAGAATGGACTGAGTACTAGCAGGAGACAAGTTCGCCACATAACCTAGGCAGGTAGGGGGACGCAGCACCAGCTCGACCAAGTTTGGATTACAACCCAAATGCTACCACAGAAACATCAGTGGGAAGATAGGGACTGAAAGAGCCAGCTTCAGCATCCCAGTCTAAGCACCCCCGGCCTCCATCCTTGTGACGCACGGTACACCTAATTTGCCACCTGCTCAACCCTACTGTCACTGATAAAATGAAGTAATAATACAGTTAAAATAGAGCGAGTGTCCTCTCTATCATTTTATTTTCAATGTAGATATAGAAAGTGCTTCTCTTTGTTAATGTATGTTTCATCAACTAGTCCCATTGCTAATGTTTAAGCGTTTCTGCAAACTGGGGTGCTTAATTTTAGTTGATCTGCACAAAAATAGGGATTTGAATGTCTCAAGGCCCCTCCTTGTACTACCGCTGTACACTGATGTTCATCACTGGCAGAAGGTGTATCGGGGAGACTTGGGTCGATTTCCAGTATGATGTAATATTTTCTTTTGTTTATTAGTGTATGTTTCATCAACTAGTGCCACTATAATCTAATCACGCCTTTTCATTATCTGTGCAAATAGGGTTATTCAGCTGCATTTTGGTGGAACTGCACAAATGTACGAATGGAACCGGCATATATGCAGAGTGCGAGGTGCCAAGTAAAAATTACCGACACCAACCCTGCTCCATCTAAGCATTGACATCCACCACCATCAGTGGGATGTGTGGCGCTCACTGTGGAGTATCGATCCCAGATGGAGCATCCACCAGAGATTGAAGGATCGAGCATCTACAGGGTGCCGTTTGTGAGGGTCTTTTGCCAGAGCGAGCTGGTGGAGTCTTCGACGACCGAAACCAACTGCAAGAGGAGATAAACAGTTGGCCCGACGACGCTTCCCCGCCATCCTCTCCCTCGCCGTTCACATCGTCTCACGGGGCGGCTGTCTGCCGCCGAGGAATAGGAGGGACCCCCCCCCCAGACCAATAGTCGGGCAGGTTGTGAATTGTCAGGAGGAGCTTAGGGTTGTTAGTACTTGCAGGTTGTGAATTGTGTTTTGTGTTGTGTATTTTGAGAGTACTTTCAGATATGAATGTCTTTTGAATTTCAGATTTGCAGTATTGAGCATATGAAGTATTTTATGAATTCTAGAGATCTATTTTTAGCACTTAAAACATGTAGTTTCATAGGAGTATAAAAGTGCAGACAATGTGATTCTCAAAGAAGAAACTGCAAGTTTCAGTTTCAGATAAGAAATTCTAAGTTCAGTTTCAGAGAAGAAACTGCTACTTTTAGAGGCAGATCATTTATATTAACACGGCCTTTTCAAACAGTGTTAATATCATGCTGGAAGTTTTATTCATGGTCGAAACTGGAACTACCAGCCAGTTAACATCATGCTGATCAACATTCATGCACAACACATCTTCATATGATGCACAGTCAAAAAGATATGCTATTTTCAAAATGCCCACACAATGTCAAGTGTGCGAAAAACAGAGAAAACGAGGGACGAAGTTTTGACAACTGTAGGACGTGGTGTGCGTAGATGACAATTGGGACCCACATGTCAATAAAGGAAGAGGAAAATTTTTTGGAGATATTTTCTCTGCACTGAAAAAATTGTAGTTTCATAGGAGTATAAAAGTACAGACAATGTGATTCTCAGAGAAGAAACTGCAAGTTTCAGTTTCAGATAAGAAACTCCAAGTTCAGTTTCACATAAGAAACTGCAACTTTCAGAGGCACATCATTTATATTAACACGGCCTTTTCAAACAGTGTTAACATCATGATGGAAGTTTTATTCATGGTCGAAACTGGAACTACCAGCCAGTTAACATCATGCTGATCAACATTCATGCATAGCACATCTTCATATGATGCACAGTCAAAAAGATATGCTATTTTCAAAATGCCCACACAATGTCGAGTGTGCGAAAAACAAAGAAAACGAGGGACGAAGTTTTGGCAAGTGTAGGACGTGATGTCCGTAGATGACAATTGGGATCCACATGTCAATAAAGGCAGAGGCAAAAAAATTTGGAGATATTTTCTCTACACAGGTGGAATCGAACCCGGGTGGATCAGGTGTCGGGTAGTATCACTCGGCCACTGGGCTAGTTCAGTTGTTTTGTTACTAATAAGGCACTTCCTCAGGTGGTCGGATCTCCTCCTGCGCCTTTGTGCGCTCACCGCGACGCCGATGTCTGCCATTGTGAACATGCTGAACAAACGAGAGGAATCTGGAGAGGACTGTACGTGGAGAGGCGGACAGTTCGGACCCACCATGTCTATGGCCGTACATAAGCAAGTGCCTCATCGAAAAAATACTTCATCCTAATGCTATCCTGACGTTGGGGCCCACAGGTTTGTCAACATAGTTACATTTTTTTAGGTGCTTCAACGTAGTTACTATAGGATATAAATTCACAACGAAGCCGGGGAGCTGGCAGGTATCATTTATTATCACTGGGGCAGCAAGTATCAGCTGGGTTTTGGGCTGCCCCGTCTAGGCTTTCTTTTTTAACATGTGCAGCCCACGACCTCGGATGGGAGGTCCATAGGCTTGTTTGTATTTTCTTGAGGGCCGTCATGTATCGACCGGCCTATGGACCTCTCATCCGAGGTTTTATTTTTCCTGAAACATCGGCAGCCCAATTTATGTAATTTTTTTTGAAGAAAACGCACAGGTCTGTTCTATTTTTCTATATAAGAATAGGAACGCCTGGTCCAACTTATGTTTCCCTTCTAACTATATTATATATATTTAAATTATTTTGTATGTTATTATATATTATTGTTATTGTCGTCATATATTTAACAGATACTTACATATGTAAGAAAAACAATATCCCACATCTTGTTAACTTATAAAAATAATTTCTTAACAATAAAATCCTTGATTTTTCTGGCAACGAAAATCATGGTGATTGTGTACAAAAGCTTGGTAAGATTTAAGGACCAATGTAATAATAAATCACTTATTATTTAATATATATATATATATATATATATATATATATATATATATATATATAGAAAAGAAAATGCTCAGCCCCTGTTTATTTTTTGATAACATTGCTGCGCCCGCCCCAACATTATAATTAGAATCAGCCCAGCAAAATCGTGTATTTCGAGAAAGTGCAAATGGCATGTAATTTTTTAGGAAAAACATAAATGGGCCGCATGGACGCTACATTATTTGTTCACCCAGCGCAGCTAATGGACTGTAATTCAAAACAAAAGATCAAATGGACTGTAAATTCTACCCCGCAAAAAAAAGACTGTAAATTCTGAAAAATGGGTTGAATACATGCCACATTTTTAGGCTGAAATGTGGGCTAATAGGTCGAAGCCGATGCAAGTCGTTGTCAACTTAGTCAACAAATGATTCTTACATCTTTAGCCATTGGATTTACATGCAACGACTGGCATCCATCTTCAATCTCTCGTCTTCTTCCTCCAGCGCCGTCGGGACCACCTGCTCACGCCTCCTGCTGCAGGCAGCTCTGCTTAGCACGCTTCGCTGTGAAGCGCTACCCCTCCACACCTCATGTTCTTCTCCACCGACTGCCGAACCACACCACACCAGAACCATTTAACCCTCGTACACCTCTCCGTCTGCGACTCTACACCCGCGTCTTCCCATCTCCGGCTCGTTGCTGTCCGGGGCCTCGCCGACGTCCACCACCTTGGATGCGCTTGGCGCGGAGTGGTCAACGAACGACACCATCGGAAGTAGACTGTGTGTGGAGAGGCTGACAGTGAAGGAAATATGCCCTAGAGGCAATAATAAAGTTATTATTTATTTCCTTATATCATGATAAATGTTTATTATTCATGCTAGAATTGTATTAACCGGAAACTTAATACATGTGTGAATACATAGACAAAACAGAGTGTCCCTAGTATGCCTCTACTAGACTAGCTCACTGATCAAAGATGGTTATGTTTCCTAGCCATAGACATGAGTTGTCATTCGATCAACGGGATCACATCATTAGGAGAATGATCTGATGGACAAGACCCATCTGTTAGCTTAGCACTATGATCGTTTAAGTTTTACTACTATTGCTTTCTTCATGACTTATACATGTTCCTATGACTATGAGATTATGCAACTCCCGAATACCGGAGGAACACTTTGTGTGCTACCAAACATCACAACGTAACTGGGTGATTATAAAGGTACTCTACAGGTGTCTCCGAAGGTACTTGTTGGGTTGGCGTATTTCGAGATTAGGATTTGTCACTCCGATTGTCGGAGAGGTATCTCTGGGCCCACTCGGTAATGCACATCACTATAAGCCTTGCAAGCATTGCAGCTAATGAGTTAGTTGCGGGATGATGTATTACGGAACGAGTAAAGAGACTTGTTGGTAACGAGATTGAACTAGGTATTGAGATACCGACGATCGAATCTCGGGCATGTAACATACCGATGACAAAGGGAACAATGTATGTTGTTATGCGGTTTGACCGATAAAGATCTTCGTAGAATATGTGGGAGCCAATATGAGCATCCAGGTTCCGCTATTGGTTGTTGACCGGAGACGTGTCTCGGTCATGTCTACATAGTTCTCGAACCCGTAGGGTCCGCACGCTTAAGGTTTCGATGATAGTTTTATTATGAGTTTGTGAGTTTTGATGTACCGAAGGAGTTCGGAGTCCCGGATGAGATCGGGGACATGACGAGGAGTCTTAAAATGGTCGAGACGTAAAAATTGATATATTGGACGACTATATTCGGACATAGGAAAGGTTCCGAGTGATTCGGGTATTTTTGGAGTACCGGGGAGTTACGGGAATAGAGGAGAGAGGCCAAAAGGAAGGAGGCGTGCACCCCCCTTCTGGTCCGAATTGGAAAAGGGGTGCAGCCCCCTTTTCCTTCTCCCTCTCCCCCTCTTTCCTTCTCTCCTACTCCGGAAAGGAAAGGGGAATCCTACTAGGACTTGGGAGTCCTAGTAGGACTCCCCACACTTGGTGCGCCCCCTCTAGGGTCGGCCTCTCCCTCCCTCCTTTATATACGGGGGCAAGGGGGCACCTCTAGACACACAATTGATCTCTTGATCTCTTAGCCGTGTGCGGTGCCCCCCTCCACCATAGTTCTCCTCGATAAATATTGTAGCGGTGCTTAGGCGAAGCCCTGCGACGGTAGAACATCAAGATCGTCACCACGCCGTCGTGCTGACGGAACTCTCCCTCGACACTCGGCTGGATCGGAGTTCGAGGGACGTCATCGAGCTGAACGTGTGCTAGAACTCGGAGGTGCCGTAGTTTCGGTGCTTGATCGGTCAGGCCGTGAAGACGTACGACTACATCAACCACGTTGTTCTAACGCTTCCGCTTTCGGTCTACGAGGGTACGTAGACTCACTATCCCCTCTCGTTGCTATACATCTGGTAGATAGATCTTGCGTGATCGTAGGAAAATTTTAAAATACTACGTTCCCCAACAGTGGCATCATGAGCCAGGTCTATGCGTAGATGATATGCACGAGTAGAACACAAGTGAGTTGTGGACGATACTAGTCATACTGCTTACCAGCATGTCATACTTTGATTCGGCGGTATTGTTGGATGAAGCGGCCCGGACCGACATTACGCGTACGCTTACGCGAGACTGGTTCTACCGACGTGCTTCGCACACAGGTGGCTGGCGGGTGTCAGTTTCTCCAACTTTAGTTGAATCAAGTGTGGCTACGCCCGGTCCTTGTGAAGGTTAAAACATCACATACTTGACGAAATATCGTTGTGGTTTTGTATACGTAGGAAAGAACGGTTCTTGCTAAGCCCGTAGCAGCCACGTAAAACTTGCAACAACAAAGTAGAGGACGTCTAACTTGTTTTTGCAGGGCATGTTGTGATGTGATATGGTCAATATATGATGAGTTATACGGTTTTGTATAAAATGATCATGTTTTGTAAAGTTATCGGCAATTGGCAGGAGCCATATGGTTGTCACTTTATTGTATGAAATGCAATCGCCATGTAATTGCTTTACTTTATCACTAAGCGGTGGCGATAGTCGTAGAAGCAATAGTTGGCGAGATGACAACGATGCTACGATGGAGATCAAGGTGTCGCGCCGGTGACGAAGGTGATCATGACGGTGCTTTGGAGATGGAGATCAAAAGCACAAGATGATGATGGCCATATCATGTCACATATTTTGATTGCATGTGATGTTTATCTTATTATGCTTCTTATTTTGCTTAGTTCGACGGTAGCATTATAAGATGATCCCTTACTAAATTTCAAGGTATAAGTGTTCTCCCTGAGTATGCACCGTTGCAAAAGTTCGTCGTGCCGAGACACCACGTGATGATCAGGTGTGATAAGCTCTACGTTCAAATACAACGGGTGTAAGCCAGTTTTGCACACGCAGAATACTCGGGTTAAACTTGACGAGCCTAGCATATGCAGATATGGCCTCGGAACACTGGAGACCGAAAGGTCGAGCGTAAATCATATAGTAGATATGATCAACATAAGATGTTCACCATTGAAACTACTCCATCTTACGTGATGATCGGACATGGTTTAGTTGATTTGGATCACGTGATCATTTAGATGACTAGAGGGATGTCTATCTAAGTGGGAGTTCTTAAGTAATATGATTAAATTGAACTTTAATTTATCATGAACTTAGTCCTCGTAGTATTAGCATATCTATGTTGTAGATCAATAGCTCACGATGTTGCTCCCCGTTTATTTTTTTATATGTTCCTAGAGAAAACTAAGTTGAAAGATGTTAGTAGCAATGATGCAGAATTGTTCCGTGGTCTGAGGATTATCCTCATTGCTGCATAGAGAATTATGTCCTTGATGCACCGCTAGGTGACATACCTATTGCGGGAGCAGATGTAGACGTTATGAACGTTTTGACAAAAGCTCGGTATGATGACTACTTGATAGTTTAAGTGCACCATGCTTTATGGCTTAGAACCGGGACTTCAAAAACGTTTTGAACGCCACGGAGCATATAAGATGTTCCAAGAGTTGAAATTAGTATTTCATACTCATGCCCGTGTCGAGAGGTATAAGACTTCTGACAGTACTTTGCCTACAAGATGGAGGAGAATAGCTCAACCAGTGAGCATGTGCTCAGATTGTCTGGGTACTACAATTACTTGAATCAAGTGGGAGTTAATCTTCCAGATAAGATAGTAATTGACAAAGTTCTCTAGTCACTATCACCAAGTTAGTAGAACTTCGTGATGAACTATAATATGCAAGGGATGACGAAAGGAATTCCCGAGCTCTTCGCAATGCTGAAGTCGGCGAAGGTAGAAATCATGAAAAAGCATCAAGTGTTGATGGTTAACAAGACCACTTGTTTCAAGTAAAGGGCAAAGGGATAGAAGGGGAACTTCAAGAAGAATGACAAGCAAGTTGTCACTCCCGTGAAGAAACCCAAAGCTAAAACTCAAGCCTGAAACTAAGTGCTTCTACTGCAAAGGAAATGGTCACTGGAAGTGGAACTGCCCTAGATACTTGGCGGATAAGAAGGATGGCAAAGTGAACAAAGGTATATTTTGATATACAAATTATTGATGTGTACTTTACTAGTGTTCATAGCATCTCCTGGGTATTTGATACCGGTTCAGTTGCTAAAATTAGTAACTCAAAACGAGAATTGCAGAATGAACATAGACTAGTTAAAGGTGAAGTGACGATGTGTGTTGGAAGTGGTTCCAAGATTGATATGATCATCATCGCACACTCCCTATACTTTCGGGATTAGTGTAAAACCTAAATAAATGTTATTTGGCATTTGCGTTGAGCATGAATATGATTTGATCATATTTGTTGCAATACGGTTATTCATTTAAAGTCATAGAATAATTGTTATTCTGTTTACATGAATAAAACCTTCGATGGTCATACACCCAATGAAAATAGTTTGTTGGATCTTGATCGTGGTGATACACATATTCATAATATTGAAGCCAAAAGATGCAAGGTTAATAATGATAGTGCAACTTATTTGTGGCACTGCTGTTTAGGTCATAATGGTGTAAAGCGCATGAAGAAACTCCATAGTGATAGACTTTTGGAATCACTTGATTATGAATCACTTGGTGCTTGCGAACCATGCCTCATGGGCAAGATGACTAAAACTCCGTTCTCCGGAACAATGGAGCGAGCAACAGATTTGTTGGAGATCATACATAAAGATGTATGTGGACCAATGAGTGTTGAAGCTCGCGGCGGGTATCGTTATTTTCTGACCTTCACTGATGATTTGAGCAGATATGGGTATATCTACTTAATGAAGCACAAGTCTAAAATATTTGAAAAGTTCAAAGAATTTCAGAGTGAAGTGGAGAATCATCGTAAGAAGAAAATAAGAGTTTCTACGATATGATCGTAGAGGTAAAATATTTGAGTTAGCGAGTTTGGCCTTCAGTAAAAACAATGTGAAATAGTTTCACTACTCACGCCACCTGGAACACCATAGTGTAATGGTGTGTCCGAACGTCATAACCGTACTTTATTAGATATGGTGCGAACGATGATGTCTCTTACCGATCTACCACTATCGCTTTTGGGGTTATGCATTAGAGACAGATACATTCACGTTAAATAGGGCACCATCTAAATCCGTGGAGATGACACCGTATGAACTGTGGTTTGACGAGAAACCTAAGCTGTCATTTCTTTAAGTTTGGGACTGCGATGCTTATGTGAAAAAGTTTCAACATGATAAGCTCGAACCCAAATCGGAGAAGTAAATCTTCATAGGATACCCAATAGAAACTGTTGGGTACACCTTCTATCACAGATCCGAAGGCAAGGTCTTTGTTGCTAAGAGTGGATCCTTTCTAGAGAAGGAGTTTCTCTCGAAAGAAGTGAGTGGAAGGAAAGTGGAACTTGATGAGGTAATTGTACCTTCTTCCGAATTGGATAGTAGTACATCACAGAAACTGGTTCCAGTGATTCCTACACCAATTAGTGAGGAAGCTAATGATGATGATCATGAAACTTCGGATCAAGTTACTGCTGAACTTCGTAGATCAACCAGAGTACGTTCCGCACCAGAGTGGTACGGCAACCCGGTTCTGGAAGTCATGTTACTGGACCATGATGAACCTACGAACTATGAGGAAGCGATGATGAGCCCAGATTCCGCAAAATGGCTTGAGACCATGAAATCTGAGATGTGATCCATGTATGAGAACAAAGTGTGGACTTTGGTTGACTTGCCCGATGGTCGGCAAGCCATCGAAAATAAATGGATCTTCAAGAGGAAGACTGACGCTGACAGTAATGTTACTATTTACAAAGCTCGACTTGTTGCGAAAGTTTTTCAACAAGTTCAAGGAGTTGACTACGATGAGACTTTCTCACCCGTAGCAATGCTTAAGTCTGTCCGAATCATGTTAGCAATTGCCGCATTTTATGAAATCTGGCAAATGGATAACAAAACTGCATTCTTTAATGGATTTATTAAAGAAGACTTGTATATGATGCAACCAGAAGGTTTTGTCAATCCTAAAGGTGCTAACAAAATGTGCAAGCTCCAGCGATCCATCTATGGACTGGTGCAAGCATCTCGGAGTTGGAATATACGCTTTGATAAGTTGATCAAAGCATATAGATTTATACAGACTTGCGGTGAAGCCTGTATTTACAAGAAGTGAGTGGGAGCACTACAACCTTTCTCATAAGTATATGTGAATGACATATTGTCGATCGGAAATGATGTAGAATTTTCTGGAAAGCATAAAGGAGTGTTTGAAAGGAGTTTTTCAAAGAAAGACCTTGGTGAAGCTGCTTACATATTGGGCATCAAGATCTATAGAGATAGATCAAGACGCTTGATAAGACTTTCGATGAGTACATACCTTGATATGATTTTGAAGTAGTTCAAAATGGATCAGTCAAAGAAGGAGTTCTTACCTGACTTGTAAGGTGTGAAGTTGAGTAAGACTCAAAGCCAGACCACGGCAGAAAAATATAGAGAGAATGAAAGTCATTTCCTATGCCTCAGCCATAGGTTCTATAAAGTATGCCATGTTGTGTACCAAACATGTTGTGTACCTTGCCATGAGTTTGTCAAGAGGGTACAATAGTGATCCAAGAGTAGATCATTGTACATCGGTCAAAATTATCCTTAGTAACTGGATGACTAAGGAAATGTTTCTCGATTATGGAGGTGATAAAGAGTTCGTCGTAAAGGGTTACGCCGATGCAAGCTTTGACACTAAATCCAGCTGGCTCTAAGTATCAATCTGGAGGCGTATTGGAAGTGGGAGCAATTAGCTAGAGTAGCTCCATGCAGAGCATTGTAGACACATAGACATTTGCGAAATACATACGGATCTGAATGTGACAGACCCATTGACTAAACTTCTCTCACGAAGCAAAACATGATCACACCTTAGTACTCTTTGGGTGTTAATCACATAGCGATGTGAACTAGATTATTGACTCTAGTAAACCCTTTGGGTGTTAATCACATGACGATGTGAACTATCGGTGTTAAATCACATGGCGATGTGAACTAGATTATTGACTCTAGTGCAAGTGGGAGACTGAAGGAAATATGCCCTAGAGGCAATAATAAAGTTATTATTTATTTCCTTATATCATGATAAATGTTTATTATTCATGCTAGAATTGTATTAACCGGAAACTTAATACATGTGTGAATACATAGACAAAACAGAGTGTCCCTAGTATGCCTCTACTAGACTAGCTCATTGATCAAAGATGGTTATGTTTCCTAGCCATAGACATGAGTTGTCATTCGATCAACGGGATCACATCATTAGGAGAATGATCTGATGGACAAGACCCATCTGTTAGCTTAGCACTATGATCGTTTAAGTTTTACTGCTATTGCTTTCTTCATGACTTATACATGTTCCTATGACTATGAGATTATGCAACTCCCGAATACCAGAGGAACACTTTGTGTGCTACCAAACATCACAATGTAACTGGGTGATTATAATGGAACTCTACAGGTGTCTCCGAAGGTACTTGTTGGGTTGGCGTATTTCGAGATTAGGATTTGTCACTCCGATTGTCGGAGAGGTATCTCTGGGCCCACTCGGTAATGCACATCACTATAAGCCTTGCAAGCATTGCAGCTAATGAGTTAGTTGCGGGATGATGTATTACGGAACGAGTAAAGAGACTTGTTGGTAACGAGATTGAACTAGGTATTGAGATACCGACGATCGAATCTCGGGCATGTAACATACCGATGACAAAAGGAACAATGTATGTTGTTATGCGGTTTGACCGATAAAGATCTTCGTAGAATATATGGGAGCCAATATGAGCATCCGGGTTCCGCTATTGGTTATTCACCGGAGACGTGTCTCGGTCATGTCTACATAGTTCTCGAACCCGTAGGGTCCGCACGCTTAAGGTTTCGATGATAGTTTTATTATGAGTTTATGAGTTTTGATGTACCGAAGGAGTTCGGAGTCCCGGATGAGATCGGGGACATGACGAGGAGTCTCAAAATGGTCGAGATGTAAAAATCGATATATTGGACGACTATATTCGGACATCGGAAAGGTTCCGAGTGATTCGGGTATTTTTGGAGTACCGGGGAGTTACGGGAATAGAGGAGAGAGGCCAAAAGGAAGGAGGCGTGCACCCCCCTTCTGGTCCGAATTGGACAAGGGGTGCAGCCCCCTTTTCCTTCTCCCTCTCCCCCTCTTTCCTTCTCTCCTACTTCGGAAAGGAAAGGGGAATCCTACTAGGACTTGGGAGTCCTAGTAGGACTCCCCACACTTGGTGCGCCCCCTCTAGGGCCGGCCTCTCCCTCCCTCCTTTATATACGGGGGCAAGGGGGCACCTCTAGACACACAATTGATCTCTTGATCTCTTAGCCGTGTGCGGTGCCCCCCTCCACCATAGTTCTCCTCGATAAATATTGTAGCGGTGCTTAGGCGAAGCCCTGTGACGGTAGAACATCAAGATCGTCACCACGCCGTCGTGCTGACGGAACTCTCCCTCGACACTCGGCTGGATCGGAGTTCGAGGGACATCATCGAGCTGAACGTGTGCTAGAACTCGGAGGTGCCGTAGTTTCGGTGCTTGATCGGTCAGGCCGTGAATACGTACGACTACATCAACCACGTTGTTCTAACGCTTCCGCTTTCGGTCTACGAGGGTACGTAGACTCACTCTCCCCTCTCGTTGCTATACATCTGGTAGATAGATCTTGCGTGATCGTAGGAAAATTTTAAAATACTATGTTCCCCAACAGACAGCTGGGTCCACGGCCGCACGCAAGGAAATGCCTCCTTATTACGCCCAAAATAATGATTCCTCCACCTGACAGCTGGGACCCACAAGAAGGGCCTCTGCATTTCGCGAAAAAATGTTCCCACCGTTGACAGGTCGGACCCAATAGCTATATCTTCACATGCAAGGAAGTGCCTCCTTATTACGCACAAAAAAAATGAATACTCCCCCTGCTAGTTGGGACCCACCTTGGTGGGAGGCTGACTTGTGGGCCTACTAAGTTGACGGGGACGGAGTGCTTTGTCAAGTTAGTCAATATGAACGATTCTAGCTCCAGTGACCGTACAATGTCCATCCAACAGCCGTAGTGCTTCTTCAACCTCTGGTCTTCTTGCTCCAGCCGCCCAAAGCAGCGCCGGTCGTGTTGCATGCTCCTGCCTCCCATGGTCGGCTATGCTGCCGCGGAGGCCTCACTGCCCCTTACTATTCCCACCGCTGGCTAGGCCCTATGGCGACGACAGCCTCACACCGCAGCCGAACCAGTGAACCCTCGTACCCCTCTCCGCGTGGGCTTCCACTACCGCGTCTTCCCCGGCTCTGCATCGTCCCCTTCCTAGGCCTCACCATCGTCCACCGCCCTGGTGCTCTCGGCGCAGCATGGTCAACATGGTCAAGGAACGACTTCCATCGTACGTGGACTGTACGTTGAGAGGCTGACAGCTGGGTCCACGACAGCAGCAAGGAAGTGCCTCCTTATTACGTGGAAAATAATGATTCCTCCACCTGACAACAGGGACCCACTGGATGGGCCACCGTATTTTGTGAAGAATTTTTTCCCCCCTGACTGCTGGGACCCACCGGACATGCCACCGTATTGCGCGAAAAAAATGTTTCCCCCGCTGTCAGCTCGGACCCACCGGAAGTGCCTCCTTATTACGCAGAAAGAAATGACTACTCTCCCTGCTGGTTGGGAACCACCATGGTGGGAGGCTGACTTGTGGGCCTACTAAGTTGACGGGGACAGAGTGCTTTGTCAACTTAGTCAATATGAACGATTCTATCTCCAGTGACCGTATGATGTCCATCCAACGGCCGTAGTGCTTCTTCAACCTCTGGTCTTCTTGCTCCAGCCGCCCAAAGCAATGCCGGTCGTGGTGCATGCTCCTGCCTCCTGTGGCCGGTTGTGCTGCCGCGGAGGCCTCACCACCCCTACTATTCCCACCGCTGACCAGGCCGTGCGGCGACGGCAGCCTCACATCCCAACCGAACTAGTGAACCCTCGTACTCCTCTCCGCGTGGGCTTCCACTGCCGCGTCTTCCCCGGCTCCACATCGTCCCCTTCCTAGGCCTCGCCGTCGTCCACTACCCTGGTGCTCTCGGCGCAGCGTGGTCAACGTGGTCAAGGAACAGCTTCCATCGGACATGGACTGTATGTGGAGAGGCTGACAGCTGGGTCCACGATAGCAGCAAGGAAGTGCCTCCTTATTACGCAGAAAATAATGATTCCTCCACCTAACAGCAGGGACTCACCGGACGGGCCACCGTATTTAGCGAAAAAACGTTTCCCCCCAGACTGGTGGGACCCACCGGACTGGCCACCGTATTGCACAAAAAACGTTCCCCCTGCCATCAGCTCGGACCCACCAGAAGTGCCTCCTTATTACGCACAAAAAAATGAATACTCCCCCTGCTGGTTGGGACCCACCTTCCTGGGAGACTGACTTGTGGGCCTATTAAGTTGACAGGGACGGAGTGCTTTGTCAACTTAGTCACTATGAACGATTCTAGCTCATGTTACCTACGATGTCCATCCAACGGTCGTAGTGCTTCTTCAACCTCTGGTCTTCTTGCTCCAGCCGCCCAAAGCAGCGCCGGTCGTGCTGCATGCTCCTGCCTCCCGTGGCCGGCTGTGCTGTCGCGGAGGCCTCACTGCCCCCTACTATTCCCACCACTGGCCAGTCCCTGCGGCGATGGCAGCCTCACCCCGCAGCCGAACCAGTGAACCCTCGTACTCCTCTCCGCGCGGGCTTCCGCTGCCACGTCTTCCCCGGCTCCGCATCATCCCCTTCCAAGGCCTTGCCGTTGTCCACCGCCCTGGTGCTCTCGGCGTGGCGTGGTCAACATGGTCAAGGAAAGGCTTCCATCGGACGTGGAATGTACGTCGAGAGGCTGACAGCTGTGTCGGCGTACTGGGAACTAGGGTAACCAGACTTGCTTGTCTGCGGGCCGCGACGCGCTCCTACAAGCGGCCTGGTATGGCCCAGCTGATCGACCAGCCGCTCAAGAACCTCATGAGGGCCCAGGCCTCGCGAGGAGAACAACGTCAAGACCTCCTCGGGAGCGGCCTCGGCAAGGCGTTCTGGAGGGGCGGAGAATCCAAGGCCAAACCTGCTTCAGGAGGAGGCAATGATGTCACCAGTGATGCCCCGCGCCAGCGGGTGCCAGCGTGCGCCAGCGGCGCAGTTGCCATTTTGGTGCAAAGGGGACAACGTAGCCGTTGGTTCCCAAGGAGCGGGGCAAAGGTTGCCCCTTTAGTGCAACGAGACCGAAGACGCAAGGACGACAAGGAGGATGTCATCATCGAGCCCACCACCGTGTCACCGCCTGATCCTTTTGCAGGCGAAGACCGCTTTTGTCAGGGTAGGAACGTCCTTGTGTTCCCGCTCTAAAATGGCCGTTGTGGGACCCCTTCCCGCCTAAACATTTTGGGAGAAGACGACCGTGGCCGCCTATATAAGTAGCTAGAGCCCCCACTGCAAAGGGGACGTACGGGCAGACGAAGGAACACACTTAGCCACCGCGCAAGGAGCAAGAACACTAGCCTCCTGACCCTCCTGAGCTCGCCTCCTGAGCCTAGGAGCCCTTGTACCAGTTCATATTCTAGCTCGCCTGGAGCCAATCCACCAAAGCAGGAAGTAGGGTCTTACACCACACGGTGGCCCGAACCTGGATAAACTCTTGTGTGCTTGTTCGTTGTTTGTTTGAATCCTTCCACCGAGACAAGAGCGAGGCCCTAGGTAGACGTGAGTGGGAGAGATCTTCATTCACGCCCCTGTGTTTGAACTTAACGGGTTTTGCGGAGCCCTGAATCTGACATTTGACATGCCAGGTAGGGGGCGTGTCGAGATCTTGCCTCTCCGACGACCTCGCCCGATCTCGTCCACCAACCCCGCGTCTCCCAGCTTCAACAAACCGCGACCACGATGGCGGAGGCGCACCAGACGGGTGCGGAAGCCCGTGGCGTCCGCGCCGCTCAGGCATCGCCCTTCGGCCGCGGGACCCGACACCACCCGTCTTTGATCGGGGCCGACGGCACGATGAGCATCACCAACCAGCCGCCAGAGGACCGACAGCATCCTCCACCCAGTCGACGCACAGGTCGTGCGGCAACACGGGCGGCCAAACATGCGGCGGTAAGCTCGCGGGACCGGCGCGAAATGGCGAACATGAGAGCTGCTATACTGGTGGCAAGGGAACTGCTAAGGTTCCGGCTGCTCGACAGCGGCCACGACGCGCTGCTCCTCAGGGTGGCTGAGCTCCTCGATGCCGCCAGCACCGGAGCCGAGCCTTTCTGCGTCCACATGACGATGTCGGGGACTGGGTGCCGCCCCAGCCACACCCAGTCGCCTGTATGGTTGAGACCCGCGGCGACCTACGAAGGCCACATGGGGTATGATCCGCTAATCCCTGCATATGACGCCGCCCCTCTGCCTCGAAGCCCTTTGTATTCAGAAACCGCCCCCGTCGAGGAGCCACCGAAGAGCAACCTCAGGGCTACACGGAACACCAGATGCCACCAGGCGTCGGCGCAAGTGGGCTCAGGAGCGGGAGGTCGGGAGGCGGATCCCCCGCTCGTGGCCCTCAATCCGTCACCACAATGGCCCACGGCCATGGAGCGCGGATAAGACGCACACAGGTGCCTGCGGGGGCCAGCCCCGCGGCACCGGCCGTAGGCCACGAGCCAACAATGTCTCTGGCCCAGGCCTCGGCAGGCCAGGGGGCTACTCTGGTTACCACATCGAGACAGAAAGGGAAGGGAAGGCCGGGTCAGGCCCTCGTCCCCCCGCGCATGACCCGTCGCGCATGGGCCCGCCCTGGATTTCACCAGGGGCTCACCGGCAGCGGGTACGATGTGCGCGGGGAGGGGCCTTCTCCCCCCTTCGTTCAACCTCAAGACGCCGTGCCTTCTGGCGTACCATCCCCCGGGCTGCGAAGGGTGCGTCTGGAGGCGGTACGGCAGCCCGTCCTACACGCACTAGGAGGGCCCAAGACCGCGGCTCCGTCCCCTTTCTCACGAAATCCCGTACCCGCTGGGCCCGACCCTGATCAGGAATGGCTCAGGGGCCATTAGGAGCATGGGTAGGGCGGGGTCCCCTCGCACCTTAGGACGCCGCGTCTCTGAGCGACGTTAGCCCTCAGGGGCGAAACACGTTCGGATATCGCGTAATCGGCGCGCCTGGTGCTCGGAGGGGGGCCTATGGACAAGGTCCCATCCCCCCATCATGCGCAGTGTCCCACTTCATGGATGCCGCCTTCGGGTGAGTTCATGAGGGAGCGGACTAGCGTGGGGCGGGGCCCTCAAAGCGAAGGGGCGGGCACGTCAGAAGATCTCCGCTCGTGACACTCTCACGTAATAATGACTGGGGCTGTACATGCCCCGGAGTCTCCGGAGCGTCGCCCTAGGACCTCGGGGGCTCCCTCCCACGCCGAGTGGAAGCACCATGCTCCGCGCTGGCCGTCGACACTGCCCCCCAATGGCTATGCCCACATCCGCCGGTGGTAGCCCTACGCTCCGTGCTGGGGAGAAGACTGAAGACCTGCTCAGGGGCCGTACGTGGCCCCTCCTTTTGTTATTCACATTTGCTCCTTCTGTATATGCTTTCTCAAGCTGATCTCGCCGCCCCGCGACTCGTTTCTTGAATAAAGGGAGAGTTTGGTCTGTGTTTCGCTGTTTCCGCCGTGTTTTTTTTCCGCCAGTTCGTCTTTTCGTCTCGCTTAGCCAAGCCAGGCTACGTCCGCAACCCCGCCCTGTCACTCCTCGTGAGCAGGGGCCGAGGCATGGGCACACGTTCTATCTGGTCCGCTGCCGGACTGCCAACCACTCTTGTTCTCACAGCAGGTACTCGCGAGGCGCGCCCAGACGAGGCCGGCGGACGCTCCATCCTGACACGCGACAAGGGCTTAAGGCCACGACCTCAAGAACAAGCAAGGGAGTGCTTAAAAACCCATCCGTACAGTGTTCAATTACGTCATCAAAGGTTTAAACCTTGTGACACCCACCTCACCCGGCTTTGGAGCCACAACCAAAAAGCTAATTTATGGTAGGAACTGGATTAAGAATCGACGCCTTCGCCGGAACTGTCGGTGTCGCCCCCCTCCGGCACTGGCGCGTCCTCGATAGCTGGAACGAGCTCCGTCACCAACACGTCCACATGATCGCTCACCCAATTCTCCAAGGGGCCGGCGACCACCTCAGGCGCGGGCTCCAGCAGGGCCTCGAAGTCCGCATGAGAGTCAAGACGGTGCAAGTTGCCGAAGATACGGGAAACCACGCTCCTCAGGACGTCGCGGCTTTGCTCCTCGATGCGCTGCCGAGCCTTCTTGATCCCACATTCGAGACACTCCACCACCCTGGTAAAGAACCCAAGGTACCCGGCATCGTCATTAACCAGGGGGCCCGCGACCCCTGAGCCAAGAAGTTCTTCTAGGGCCCGGCCGGCCCGGTGCCGCAGGGCCTCAAACATCTCCGAGCGGGTGTGCTGCATTCCACGGACTCGTGCAGCCTCCTCAGCGGTTCGAGCAGCGAGGGTGGAAATGTCCTCCACTTGCTGGTGGAGGCGGGACAATTCTGCCCTGGCGGCAGCACGAGCCTTCTCCGACGCTCGCTCGCGGCGCTCCGCCTCGACACAAGCCTTCTTCGACGCCCGTTCGCGATGCTCGGCTGCAACGCGAGCCTTCTCCGACACCTGCAGGCGACGCTCGGCATCCGCCAGGCTATTCTTAAGTGCCATGATCTCCTTTTGGAGCTCCTTGCGCTTGTCAGCAAAGCGAGCCTCGTGAAGCCCCAGCTTCTTGCGGTAATCCTTCCGGAGGCGCTCCGCCTCCCCATCAGCGTTCTTCGCCATGACCTCGCGGTCATCAAGGTTGCCCTCGGCCTCGGCTAGTTGGCGCTCCATCGTCTCTAGGCGCTCGCGCTCCATGCTCAGCTCCATTGCCTCAAGTGCCAGCGCCTCCTCCCGTGCCGAGAGTCCAGCCGGACTATCATCATCAGCCACAGGTGTAGCAAGGGAAACCCTTCGGGCACAAACCTGGCGCTCAAGCGCGGCGTTTGAAGCTTCGAGCTCGCGCTCACGCTCCTCCGCGGCCGCGCAGCGGCGCTCGGTGTCTTGGGCCTCCTTCAGGGCACAGTCGCAAGCCTCCTGAGCCGCGGCGACCGATGCTTCCACCTTCCTCAGGGCGGTTTCGTGCTGCATCTGGCTCAGGTTGACGGCGGCCCTCAGCTGGCGCCAACCCCTCGCTAGATGCAGACCCTCGGCCTAGATGCGCTCATCGACTTTAGCAACCTTGACCTCGAGACGCTTCAGGGCGTCCGACACCTCCCGCACAAGGTCATGGCGGACCATGCTCCGGCGCACCGCAAGTTCCAGGAGACGACCGGGCTCGTCCCCGGCACCCGCGTCGCCCAAAGGGGGCTCCCCCTCTTCCTTGGGTTCAGCGTGTATCCCGGAGCTAGTTCCGGGGGCCCGCGGCACCTCTGTCGCTGGGAGCAGGTATGGTCTTGACGGACGGATAGCTGCTCGATCCGCCTCAAGAGCTGGCTGACCCGTGGTGAAGGCAAGACCTGGGGCACGGAGCGGGCTCCCGATGTACTGAGAGCTGCCTAGCCCCAAGGACGCTTGGGGGCTGGGGGCACGACATGTGCAATAGGAGAAAGGCGTGATTTCGAGAGCCCGTGCGAGGCCTCCTGAAGGCCAAGCTTGGTTCGGAGGAGGAATGCAAGAAGAAGCTCCTGCGGGCCTTGTCGGGTGACTCACGAACGAAGCAGAAGAGGCCCTGCGGAACAATAGGCCAGCAGAACCGCGTTAAGAGGGACGGGGAGAACCGAAGGGCACGCACCTGCTTGGCACGGTCAGCTTCATCCTCTTCAGGGCCCTCGGGGCGGGACCGAAGACGCTCCTCAGCCTCCGCCTCTTACCAAGCGTCGTGAAGGACGACGGGAGGCTGCCTGAGGCAGATATGCCTAGTCCTGGAGCAAGGCCGGAGCAGGTGCCCGCAGCCGGCGTCTCGCCCCCTGAGGTGGCGCTTCACGGACTCGCCTTGGCCAGAGGCCACCGCGCCTCCCCCTCGGCTGCTTCAGGAGCCAGCGGCGCCTCAGCGCTTTTCGCCGCCTCCACCAGCACCGGCACCAGAGCCTTGTCCACTCGCTCCAAGGATGGGGCCGACCCCAGGCCAGGGGCTCCGCCAGGTGCGTCTGCCCCAAAAATGAAGGACAGGCTCGCGGGCCCTGATACCATCAAGGAATCGTTGCGAGGATCGGGGATGCCTCCAGGGATCATCCCCCACGCATCAAAGCGGGGCATCTTGTCAGCAAGGGCCCTTTCGGCTTTCGGAGCCAAGTACAAGGGAACCGCGGAGCCAGGTTGAGCTTTAGGCACTCCAGCAACGAGCAGCCACATCAGCCCCTGGATCGTGTCAGGAGGGAGCTGCTTCTGCTGAAGACGCGCGCGGTCGTCAAGAACCCACATCGGGTTGGAATGGCGCTGGAGTGGGGCGACACGGAGGACAAGGAAGTCCCTCACCACCATCGCTAGGGTCAACCCGCTCTTCCTCAAGTTGGTCAGTCGGCCCAGCACAGGCTCCGCCCGAGGATCCGAAAGGGCTTCGTGTCTCCAGCCAGAGTTCGGCATCGCCGGTGCATCAGGAAGATGAAATTGGGGGCTGTACGCGACAACGTCGACGAACACCCATTGTCGGCGAAATCCCTTTGTGGTAGGATGAAGCGAGAAGTCAATTCCGGAGGCAGCAGTCGCCTCCACCGCGCAACGACACACACCCCGAGCGCTGCCCCCCGTCAACCAAGGAGAGAGCGAAGAAGTGGCGGAGCAAGGCCACGGCAGGGGAAACGCCAACGAAAGCCTCGCACATGAACGCGAAGCCAGAAAGAAGGACGATGGACCCAGGGTCCAGTTGTAACGCCCGAATCTTGTAATGCGTGAGCACTGCGTAGAAGAAGGCGAAGAAAGGGGGGATGAGACCCCCAAAGATAGCATGGAGATGAAGCTGGATGTCGTTAGCACCAAGCTCCCTCACCGACCGGGAAGCGAGCCAAACACGGGTCGGTCCCCACTCGTTAGTTGCGTCGGCCAAGGCGCGGTGCACCTTCTCCAGACCCTCCTGGTTCACTATGGCGGAGCGACCAAGCGCCGGTTCAAGCACTGGCCGTGGTGCAGCAGGCTCGCCGTCCCCTCTCTTCTTCGCCCCACGTAGCATGGCGGCAAGCAGGAGGAGGCGGAGAAGGCAAGCAGAGAAGAGGGGCGATTAGGAGGAAGGAAGCAGAAGCGGCAGCAAGAAGCCCTACCAGTCGTGCGATTAGCAAGGCACACAACTACCAAGACTGCGTGGGAGGCGGGGCCGACCACGTCCCATCCAACCGTCGCACGCCAGCCTGGCCCGCAGCCTTTGGGGCCCGCGGCGCTTCGTCCTTGATTAAAGCTTCGCCCCGAAGCCAACTCCTCGCGCGCCTTGTGTCGGGGGCTACTATCGGCGTACTGGGAACCAGGGTACCCAGACTTGCCTGTCTGCGGGCCACAACGTGCTCCTACAAGCGGCCTGGTACGGCCCAACTGATCGACCAGCCGCTCAAGACCCTCGCGAGGGTCCAGGCCTCGCGAGGAGAACAACGTCTAGACCTCCTCGGGAGCGGCCTCGACAAGGCGTTCTGGAGGGGCGGAGAATCCAAGGCCAAACCTGCCTCAGGAGGAGGCAGTGATGTCACCAGTGACGCCCCGCGCTAGAGGGTGCCAGCGTCTGCCAGCGGCGAAGTTGCCATTTCGGTGCAAAGGGGACATCGTAGCCGTTGGTTCCCAAGGAGCGGGGCAAATGTTTCCCCTTTGGTGCAACGAGACCGAAGACGCAAGGACGACAAGGAGGATGTCATCGTCAAGCCCACCACCGTGTCATTGCTTGATCCTTTTGCAGGCGAAGACCGCTTTTGTCAGGGCAGGAACGTCCTTGTGTTCCCGCTCAAAAATGGCCGTTGTGGGATCCCTTCCCGCCTAAAAATTTCGGGGGAAGAGGACCGTGGCCGCCTATATAAGTAGCTAGAGCCCCCACTTCAAAGGGGACGGACGGGCAGACGAAGGAACACAATTAACCACCGCGCAAGGAGCAAGAACACTCGCCTCATGACCCTCCTGAGCTCGCCTCCTGAGCCCAGGAACCCTTGTACCAGTTCATATTCTAGCTCGCCTGGAGCCAATCCACCAAAGCATGAAGTAGGGTCTTACACCACACGGTGGCCCGAACCTGGATAAACTCTTGTGTGCTTGTTCGTTTTTTGCTTGAATCCTTCCACCGAGACGAGAGCGAGGCACTAGGTAGACGTGAGTGGGAGAGATCTTCTTTCACGCCCCTATGTTCGAACTTAACGGGTTTTGCGGAGCCCTGAATCCGACATTTGGCGCGCCAGGTAGGGGGCGTGTCGAGATCTCGCCTCTCCGACGACCTCGCCCGATCTCGTCCACCAACCCCACGTCTCCTAGCTTCAACAAACCGCGACCACGATGGCGGAGGCGCACCAGACACGTGCGGAAGCCCATGGCGTCCGCGCCGCTTAGGCATCGCCCTTCGGCCACGGGATCCGACGCCACCCGTCTTTGATCGGGGCCGACGGCACGATGAGCATCACCAACCTGCCACCAGAGGATCGACAGCATCCTCCACCCAGTCGACGCCAAGGCCGTGCGGCAACACGGGCGGCCGAACACGCGGCGGTAAGCTCGTGGGACTGGTGCGAAATGGCAAACATGAGGGCTGCTATACTGGTGGCAAGGGAACTACTAAGGTGTCGGCTGCTCGACAGCGGTGACGACGCGCTGCTCCTCAGGGTGGCCGAGCTCCTCGACGCCGCCAGCACCGGAGCCGAGCCATTCTGCGTCCACATGATGACGTTGGGGACCGGGTGCCACCCCAGCCACACCCGGTCGCCTGTATGGTCGAGACCCGCGTACTCGCTTGAATCGGCCTCGGGACCCCAACCTGCATCATCGATGTAGATCTTGCCACGACGACTCTTGGTCATCCGGCCCACTGCGTAGCCCTTGAGTCCTTCAAAGCTACCCTTCAAGAACCTGAAACCATCACGCGATTGCCCCATGGTGGGCGCCAATTGTCGTGTTTTTGTCATGACAGATGTCCTAGCAAAAGGACTTAGTCGTGGAGCCATCGCTACAGGCTAGCTTAAAGGGGTTAAAGCGGACAAGGACGCAAGGGATTTATACTAGTTCGGCCCCTTCGATGAAGGTAAAAGCCTACTTCTAGTTTGGTGTGGTATTGCTAGGGTTTCGATGACCAGGGAGCGAGTCTGTTTTGCATGTGTCTCGAGTTGTTGTTCTCTGTCCTTGAACCTTCGCCGGGTCGTCCCTTTATATACATAGGATGACTCCTGGTCCAGTTTATAGAATCCCGAGGCCGGCTCATAAACTTGCCCGGCTCGGTCTCTATCTTTCCATATTACACTACAAGTTACACGCCGTATGGCGGTTTACACTTATGGGCCCTAACACCTCTTGGGCCCTGGATCTCTAGTCTTTTATAATAAAGCGCCATGTTCTATGCCTTGCTGGGATTCAGTAAAAGTAATCCTTATGGGTATAAACCGGCCCCTTCCTGGGCGGTTTATACCTAGTAATTATATCCCTGACATTAGGCGCCAGATTGATTTGAACCTGTTCATGCCAATCTTCAATGCCTTGTAAAAGTTTGGTCCTCCGTGGCTTCAAATATTTCATAAACCGCCATGACGTCATCTTCCTGGATCACATTGAACCGCCGTGACGTCATCTATTCATTTAATACTTTGTCAGGCCCAAGATGTGATTCTATCCCGATCACGTGACACTTACGTGATTGGGGCACAACCGCATTTCGGGCGCTTAGCAAGATGGATATCATTACATCGTACCATTACATACATACATGGGGAATACAACAATACATACAAGTCACATGAATACAATGACATCAATACAAGGCATCCGACTATGGATGCAAACATGAAAAGCATAAAGACATCCATCTGCTATCCCAGGCTGCCGACCCGGAACCTAACCCAAGACTGAAGAAGAAGAAGAAGAAGAAAGAACTCCAACACAACGATCAACGCTCTCACGTCAAGTCATCGAAAACCTGCACCTGCAACTGTTGTTGTAGTATCTGTGAGCCACGAGGACTCAGCAATCCCATAACCATGGGTAACAAGACTAGCAAAGCTTAATAGGTAGGAAGAGGTAAAGTGGTGAGGTTGCAGCAGCGGCTAAGCAATATATATGGTTGCTAACTTACGAGTACAAGAATAAGATAAGCATCTACGCAAGCGGTCGTAAACTAGTAGTGATCGCTAAAGATCCTGAACTACCTACGAGTCAAACATAACCCCACCGTGTTCTCTTCTCAAAATGAAAAGAGACGCTCACGGTTACTCACACAGTTGTGTGTTTTACTTCGGATCCTCTGTCAAGTTTTCTACAACCGGACATTAACAAATTCCAATCTGCCACATAACCGCAGGCACAACTTTCGAAAGATCATAACCCTGCAGGGGTGTCCCAAATGAGCCCATCACAAGCTCTCACGATCAGCTGAAGAAATAATAATTATTACCCCTTATCTTAGGGAAATCCGATCAGGCTCGGCATCCCGGTGCACAAGACATTTCGATAATGGTAAAACAAGTCCAGCAAGACCTCCCGGCGTGCCGACACCCTGATGGTAGCCGCGCGTATCTCGTCTCAGGCCACGTCCGGATGAGCTATGGTTACAGCGACCAGATACCCCAAGTTTCCAAGGGGCGGCGCCGCAAGCTGCTCTATTTGGGACCAACACCATCGGCACTAGCCCCCTGCTATGTAGAAGAATCAACGGGTAGCGCTAACTCCCTATGCAATTAATTAATTAAGTTGTTATTATGAGGCAAATTAAAACCAATGATGGGCCTTGCTGGAGGAGTTTTATTCAAAGACGAAGTGTCAAGGGGTCCCCATATACCCAACCGTGTAAGGAACGCAAAATCAAGGAACATAATGCCGGTTTATCGGCGCCTAAGGTGGCATGAGTGGAACAAAACACCGAGCAAAAGGCCAAGCCTTCCACCCATGCCCAGTATATAGGTGTGTTAATAATAATAATAATAGATATTGTGATATTCCAACAACAAGTTCCCACCTGGAACGATCTTCATCTTCACCTGCAACTAACAATGCTATAAGAGGGGCTGAGCAAGCGGGTAACATAGCCAAACAATGGTTTTGCTAGGAAGGTTTCAAAGGTTAGAGGTTCATGGCAACAAGGAGAGGGGCTGACAATAATGATGGGTAGCGCGACATGTAATGATAGCATCGAGACAACTAAGCATGGCAATGATAGTAAAGGTATCCAAGGGTATGGTCATCTTGCCTGAGATTCTGCAAGGAAGAAGAACGGATCCATGAAAAAGACGAAGAAGAAGCCTTGAAGACGAACCAGGAGAAGACGAACAAATCCTCACGGTCGCAACGGAACAAGCACTAACGAGAAGACACAAGCAATACGGTAAACACACAACACAAGAACATGACAATATGCTCAACCAAGTATGATGCAAAACAAGTCTACATATGATGCACAACAAGTCTGTATATGATGCAATACATGGCAAGGTAGGAAGCACAGAAAAACAACACAAGAACATGACAATATGCTCAAGCAAGTATGATGCAAGACACGTCTGTATATGATGCAATACATGGCAAGGTAGGAAGCACAGAAAAACAACACAAGTCAACAAGTTTAAATGAGGCCGGAAACTACATATAACAAATCCGGTAAGTCCTCATATGCATAGTTTGAAATTAGTCCAGATCTGAACAAACCGTAAGTTAAAGTTGTTAAACAGGAAGTTAACATTCACCATGATGATCTACACGAAATTCTAGTCAAGTTTCATATAAAGTTTGTTTAAAACGGAGCTACGGTCTAGAAGATATGAGCAAAACAAGTTAAGCATGGCAACGGTGCAAGATGCACCCAAACATCAAGAAACCATACTCCAAACATGTAAACAAGATTATATTATGACTCTACATGCAAAACCACACAACTTTCATATATGGCACGCTCAAAACGAAGCAACGGTTCAATACATACTCTCGAAACAAGAAACAAAGCAAGGCTGAAATTAACAGCCACATAGCAACTTTGGAGCAAGATAAATATATGCTACAACACCCAAACATGGTAACAAGAAGCATGGATGTGAAGTAGACATTATACTTAACAAGTAGGAACTTAGAACAAACCCAAAAGCTTGCTGGAACACATTTAAACAAGCATGGCAAGTTGCAATAAAATTATCCAGACTTAGCCAAAATCTAGGAAGGCAAAAACATCATCACGATGCTGCCTTCGGAGGCACAAAACAACAAGCATATCAACTCTAACAAGTATATAAAGAGCATGGACATGTAGTAGACATATCCTACAGCAAACAACTCCATTGGAGCAACTCCATAGGAGGCATGGATCAATAGAAACAAGCTCCACCAAATTGCACATGCTCTTAAAAACCTGACAGGAATATTTTATAGCAACTTGCGAGCAAGAATTAAATAAGCTACAGCAACCCATATGAGCAAGTGAGGACATGGATGGATAGACAACAACATGTACAACAAGGGATGATCAAAGGCTATCCCAAAACTACCATGGATTTGCCTAGGGCATCAAGCAAACATAGCATCACGTTATGACAGATTCCAGACTTAGCAGAATTTTCACTAAGTATAAAACAACATAACAACATGGCATGTTTACAAGCATGTTTAAGTCAACACAAGGCTTATCATGGACTTGTCACGAAGATTAAGACATCTAGATGGACTCAAACAAGCATGACACAAAGTAACAAAACGTAGTACACATCACCACGATCATTTTGACATATCATAAGCACAATTTGGACATACACACAAAAAGTTATCGCCATCACAATAAGCCATTAGACAACAAAAATCAAAAAGGACTTAGAGGCAAAAGTTAACCTCAGATCTGGATCGGCTTGGCAGATCGGGCCGGAGGCGGATCGGGTGCGGATCCGACCCGGACCCGTTAGGGTTCGAGCCCGCACGACGGATCGGGCGACGGGACGGCGGCCTCGCTCCGGTGATGGAGCTGCAGGGCTCGGTGGCGAGGTGGCCGGCGGGGGCCTGATGGGGCACCGGCGGCGAGGGCCGGAGCAGCGGCGGCGGCGGCCGCGGAGGAAGGCGGCGGGGCGGCGAGCTCCTGGCGACGGGGACGCAAGGGGCGGCGAGCTCCTGGCGACGGGGACGCGAGGGGCGGTGAGCTCGCGGTAGGCGGCGGCGGATCCGGCAACGGCGGCCGATGGAGCGGCGGCCGGCGGCGACCGGAGGCGGCGGGGACGAGGCGCTGCGGCACGGGGCGCGTGGAGGCGGACGGGTCGGATCGGCGGCGGCGGCGGGCCCGTGTCGGGCCTCGCGGGCCGGCGCGGTGGGACGGCGACGGTGGCCACGTGGCAGGCGCAGATTGGTCCAGCGCGGCCGGGCGGACGTGTCCGGTCCGTCCGGACATGTTCGGCGGCGGTGGAGGGTGGGATCTAGGGTTTTGGACGAAAAAATGGACATGGGGGGGACGTTTTTATAGGCACAAGGAGCTAGGAGACTCCAAATGGGGAGCGGTTTTCAGGCACGCGATCAGAATTCGACGACCGAGATGATGGGAAGGGTTGTGCTGGGTTAGTGGGATATTGTGGAGGGGGTCTTGGGTCTCAAAGAAGAGGTTCTTTTATCCCACTAGGTTAACCGTTGGAGTACCAAACGAACTCCAAACGCGACGAAACTTGACAGGCGGCCTACACGTACCAAAACAACATCGCACGACAAGTATCTCGTCATTCCGGAAACGTTACATGGCCACACACGAAAGAAGGACTCGGGGATGCCACGGGCACGTGTGAGCGTCGGAACTCGAAACGAACAACGGGAAGAGACGAGTGGGACCGGATGCAAATTTTGAAAACATGATGATGCAACACACATGATGACATGGCAAGATGCAACATGCAAGCAGATGACATGGAAACGACGACGAATAACTGGATGACAGCTGGCGCACCGGTCTCGGGGTGTCACAACACTCCCCTACTAACAAGAGATCTCGTCCCGAGATCTTAGGAACGAGACGGAAGAGAAAAGAGGAAGAACAAAGTTCTTCGAGGACAAAAGAGGTGAAACCACCGAAACTTGAGATGTTGAACAGATCAAAAGAAATAACGCAACGGAGAAGAACCAAGAATTTAAATGACAATGGAGACATTGAAACCATTCCGGTTAATAAGAGATAGAAAAGGAATCTCCATGAAGGAATTCAGGCAGCACTCCGGCTGAAACTGAAGAAATAGCACACCGGCTGAACATGAATGGAATGGAACAAGAACTGAAAAGATGAAATGAAAACATGACGAGATGAACAACACAACGCCTCCGAAGAATTGAAAGAACAGAATTAAAAGAATGGAGAAGAAGATGACAACTTACACCACGAACGAATTTAAAGCATCCTTGCGAAGAAAGGATGAACGGAGTTGTTGAAAATCAACAAAGAAAAGAATTAACTTGTTGTGGACTTATGGGAATCATCTCAAAACTTGAGGTGAAAAAAACCGCCGCAACGAAAAGATGGATTAGCTGAGAATGAAGAAATGCAAATCTCCACTTCAGAAGAATACGGAGAATTATTTGCACTCGAGAGGCAAATGAGTAATGCTTGAGCTGCTCGACAAGAATTGCTCAATGAATTTGAAGAATGAATTAAATCCTGAAGAGACACCAAGAGGAACTCCGGAAACAAAAGGATGATGATATAGAAATGACGGGTGAAAAGAATAAGAATAAAGCCTTGCGATGATTAGTCGGGGTTCCGACGAAATAGTCGAGGAAACTTTGAACTCCGAAAAGAAAAGAATAGAAACACCTGGAACTAGAATTTATTCATCACGAATAAACTCCGAAAGGAATTAAATCGACTTGATGAAAAGAATAAGAATTATGTTATGCTTATCCTGCACCAATTAAATTGATGAGAAGCAATGGATTCACATAACACTTATTCGCGTTGACAAGATTAAAGAGGGATATATCGCGAACTTGCGAAATTCTTCGTGAAACACCGGTAGGATTAGAATAAAAAGAATGGATTGATATGATAACAAAGGAAAGGAATACTTGAGTGAACCACCGTAAGAATTGAAACCGAGTGACGAAAAGGAACGAACCACCGGAAGGATTAAAATCGAATGATCAAAAGAAGAAACCACCGTAAAGAATTGAAATTGAGTGAATACAAAAGAATGAATCACCGTGAAGCATAAAGCACTCGAGGGAATTTGAATGCAAGAGAACGAAGAGATCGCGAACTGATTAAAGACTGTTTGCATGAAGCTCCAGAAGAATGTGAGACGAACGAAGAGGCATCATAGAAGAATATTTGGAGGACGAAGTTGAAAACTGAGAACGAAGAAATCTTCTGAAATGATGGCCTTCAGAGGAACACAAAGAAAAGAATTAATGAAATACTCCGGATGAACGAAATGAGAAAAAGGTTGAACCACCGATGAAAAGAATTAAAAATGATCTTGGAGAAGGCACATGACTGATGGAATCCATTCTTACGTCACACTTGAAAAGAATTTCGGAACACTCCGGGCAAAATAAAAGAGTCATGTAAGATCCTGGGAAAAGACCTGTGGGTTATGAGCCCACCGTATAGAAAACACCGTTGAAATGGAATGAAAGGAGATAATACACCAGAACGATTAGAAGACTCGAATGAGGTGACAACCTCGAATTAATTGGAACACATACGGATCTCCTGAGATGTCTTCGAAACTCCGGAATAATTAAATGGCAAGAGATGAACGAGCAAGAGGAACATCTGAGCCGAGGGAAAAGAATATGATGAACACCGAAAACAAATTGAATTGGATCCACCGGAGAAGAAAAGAGATGAAGAATGACGAACTAGACGACAATTCACCGGTTGAAATAACTGAGGAAAGAATGCAAAGGATTCACACGAGAATGATGGATACTCGACTAAGGACTCCGGTCCGAGAAGAAAAAGGGTGGGCGGGTGGGAAAAGAAAGAACACAACGGACGGGGAAGCAACATCGGTTGGAAATAACCGAGGATTGAACTTGCAAAGAAGAAGAGGGTTGAATTCACTTGACGAGAGATGCACAAGATGAAAGAACTAACAACGCAACGAACGAAAACTAACCACGTCATCCTAAAATAAATTGAAGGGGAAGAGGGGTAATTCAAAACACCTACGACAAGATTCCTCACCAGAGCAACAAAGTGGCCGAGGAGTAAAAAGGATTCCTACTCTCCGATATAAATAGACTCCGAAAAAAGTTTTTGCTAGACTCAACAACGGCCATGCTATGATCAATCAAGGGGGCTCCTATGGTCGGTCGAGGCTCTGATACAAACTTGTCACGAAGATTAAGACATCTAGATGGACTCAAACAAGCATGACACAAAGGAACAAAACGTAGTACACATCACCACGATCATTTTGACATATCATAAGCACAATTTGGACATACACACAAAAAGTTATCGCCGTCACAATAAGCCATCACACAAGAAAAATCAAAAAGGACTTAGAGGCAAAAGTCAACCTCAGATCTGGATCGTCTTAGCGGATCGGGCCGGAGGCGGATTGGGTGCGGATTCGACCCGGACCCGTTAGGGTTCGAGCCCGCAAGGCGGACCGGGCGACGGGACGGCGGCCTCGCTCCGACGATGGAGCTGCGGGGCTCGGCGGCGAGGTGGCCGGCGGGGGCCCGATGGGGCACCGGCAACGAGGGCCGGAGCGGCGGCGGCTGCGGCCGCGGAGGAAGGCGGCGGGGCGGCAAGCTCCTGGCGACGAGGACGCGATGGGCGGCGAGCTCGCGGTAGGCGGCAGCGGATCCGGCGACGGCGGCCGACGGCGACCTGGCTGCGGGGCGGCGACCGGAGGCGGCGGGGACTAGGCGCTGCGGCGCGGGGCGCGCGGCGCGTGGAGGCGGACGTGCCGGATCGGCGGCGGCGGCGGGCCCGTGTCTGGCCTCGCGGGCCGGCGCGGTGGGACGGCGGCGGTGGCCATGTGGCAGGCGCGGATTGGTCCGGCACGGCCGAGCGGACGTTGATACGTCCAAAACGTATCTATAATTTCTGCTTGCTCCATGCCTCTTTTGTGTGATATTGCTATGATATTTATGCACTTCCATACACTTTTGATCATATTTGGACTAACCTATTAACTCAGTGCACCACAGTGCCAGTTCCTGTTTTCTGCTGTTTTTCTATTTCAGGTTTCCCCCATATTAAAAGTGCTCCAAAAATTCCGGGAAAAATACAGGAAAAATCAGCATACAGGAAGCTTCGCGAAGAACCAAAGCGGGGCCAGAGGGGAGCCAGGGGGGACCAGGAGGCCACCCGGCGCGGCCCCACCCCTGGCCGCGCCAGGGGGGCGCCTGGGGCCCCGGCTCCGCCTCTGGTGACCCCCCTTCGCACATATATTCCTCTCGTCCCGAAACCCTCGAGGACGGAACCCTTTTTCGCGATCTCGCCTCTGTTCCGTCGCCGCAGCGCTTCCAAGATCGGGAGCATCAGGAGAACTCTTCCCGGCACCCTGCCGGAGGGGAGAACCACCATCGGGAGTTTCTCCACCACCATGGACGCTTCCCGGATGAGCCGTGAGTAGTCCACCTTGGACCATGGGTCCATGATCAGTAGCTATGTGATGTTCTCCTCCCCTCTTTGTTCTTCATGGCTTAGACCTCGTGAGCTGCCCTACATGATCGAGGCACATATGTAATCTTTATGTTGTTGCTCTGCTGAGTTTGCTGGGATCCGATGGATTATGAGACTATGTTCAGATTGTGTTTGAGTAATATATTTGATTCACCTCTTTTATATCTTTGTTCTTGAGTAATTCTAGCATGTTCTCCGTTGCTGTTTATTGCTTTGGCCAAGTAGTAGGTAGTAACTCCAAGAGGGAGCGTTATGCTTGATTGTGGGTTCATGCCCCCTGATGACTAGCTTGAGTGACAGAAACACGAGTCTAGGGGATGTGCTGTTGCCACAAGGGGGAAAACAACGGTGCTTGTACTTGCGGGTGCAACGATTGTTTACTTTACGCAAAGTTCTTTTAATGCAGTTGTCTGTTGCTTTGAGTTTACACTTTGGGTGGGATTCGCAACTTAATACTAGCGAGATGTTCTGGATAGATATCTCAAAGTGGATGATTAGTAGTAGATGCAGATGGATTTCGGTCTACTTGCCTTGGCTTACCGCCCATGCTTTTGAGCCTCTACCTTTCTTTGCAGCATAGTTAGCATTGGTTTGCGCACATAATCCTATCAATTGCCCAGCTGTAATTTGTTTACCTCGCTTTGCTTTTTTATCGTCTTTTGGGAGAGAGACATCACTAGTGAACATCATGGGACCCCGGTCCATATTACCACCACTGATCACACCTTCTATTTACTTCCTGTTCTTATTTCCTAGTTGCAGTCATACCTATCATTATTATCTCTTGTGTTTGATCCTTTGTAAACAACAAGGCCGGAGGGATTGACAACCTCTCTATACTCGTTGGGAACAAAGTTATCTGTATCTGTGTGCAGGTCATGTCAACCGCTAAGTTTCTGGCGTCGTTGACACCTTCTTGTCGACCCTCGGAGTCTCACGGGATTCGATCCTTGGTATCTTTGCCAAGGGAAACTTGCTGCTACGCTACATCTCAACCTTCCACTTGGGGTAACCAACGAGGGGCGAGAAGCCATCAGACGTGTCCGGCGGCGGTGGAGGGTTGGATCTAGGGTTTTGGGCGAAAAAATGGACATGGGGGGGGGGGACGTTTATATAGGCACAAGGAGCTAGGAGACTCCAAATGGGGAGCGGTTTTCAGCCACGCGATCACAATTCGATGACCGAGACGATGGGAAGGGTTGTGCTGGGTTTGTGGGCTGTTGTGGAGGGGGTCTTGTGTTGGAAATATGCCCTAGAGGCAATAATAAATTGGTTATTATTATATTTCCTTGTTCATGATAATTGTTTATTATCCATGCTAGAATTGTGTTGATAGGAAACTCAGATACATGTGTGGATACATAGACAAACACCATGTCCCTAGTAAGCCTCTAGTTGACTAGCTCGTTGATCAATAGATGGTCACAGTTTCCTGACCATGGACATTGGATGTCATTGATAATGGGATCACATCATTAGGAGAATGATGTGATGGACAAGACCCAATCCTAAGCCTAGCACAGATCGTGTAGTTCGTATGCTAAAGCTTTTCTATATGTCAAGTATCTTTTCCTTAGACCATGAGATTTTGCAACTCCCGGATACCGTAGGAATGCTTTGGGTGTACCAAACGTCACAACGTAACTGGGTGGCTATAAAGGTGCACTACAGGTATCTCCGAAAGTGTCTGTTGGGTTGGCATGAATCGAGACTGGGATTTGTCACTCCGTGTGACGGAGAGGTATCTCTGGGCCCACTCGGTAGGACATCATCATAATGTGCACAATGTGATCAAGGAGTTGATCACGGGATGATGTGTTACGGAACGAGTAAAGAGACTTGCCAGTAATGAGACTGAACAAGGTATCAGGATACCGACGATCGAATCTCGGGCAAGTACTGTACCGATAGACAAAGGGAATTGCATACGGGGTTGATTGAATCCTTGACATCGTGGTTCATCCGATGAGATCATCGTGGAGCATGTGGGAGCCAACATGGGTATCCAGATCCCGCTGTTGGTTATTGACCGGAGAGTCGTCTCGGTCATGTCTGCGTGTCTCCCGAACCCGTAGGGTCTACACACTTAAGGTTCGGTGACGCTAGGGTTGTAGAGATATAAGTATGCGGAAACCCGAAAGTTGTTCGGAGTCCCGGATGAGATCCCGGACGTCACGAGGAGTTCCGGAATGGTCCGGAGGTAAAGATTTATATATAGGAAGTCCTATTTTGGCCACCGGAAAATGTTCGGGATTTTTCGGTATTGTACCGGGAAGGTTCTAGAAGGTTCCGAAGTGGGGCCCACCTGCATGGGGGGACCCACATGAACGTGGGTAGTGGGGGCAAGACCCCACACCCCTGGTCAAGGCGCACCAAGATCCCCCCTTAGAAGGAATAAGATCATATCCCGAAGGGATAAGATCAAGATCCCTAAAAAGGGGGGATAACAATCGGTGGGGAAAGGAAATGATGGGATTTCTTTCCCCCACCTTTGCCAACGCCCCAATGGACTTGGAGGGCAAGAAACCAGCCCCCTCCACCCCTATATATAGTGGGGAGGCGCATGGGAGCAGCACCCCAAGCCCTGGCGCCTCCCTCTCCCTCCCGTGACACATCTCCCTCCTCCCGCAGCGCTTGGCGAAGCCCTGTTGGAATCCCGCTACTTCCACCACCACGCCGTCGTGCTGCTGGATCTCCATCAACCTCTCCTCCCCCCTTGCTGGATCAAGAAGGAGGAGACGTCCCCGCTCCGTACGTGTGTTGAACACGGAGGTGCCGTCCGTTCGGCGCTAGGATCATCGGTGATTTGGATCACGACGAGTACGACTCCATCATCCCCGTTCTCTTGAACGCTTCCGCTCGCAATCTACAAGGGTATGTAGATGCACTCACTCTCCTTTATGCTCGTTGCTAGATTACTCCATAGATAGATCTTGGTGACGCGTAGGAAAAGTTTTGATTTTCTGCTACGATCCCCAACAGTGGCATCATGAGCTAGGTCTATGCGTAGTATCTTGCACGAGTAGAACACAAAGTAGTTGTGGGCGTAGATCATGTCAATTCTCTTGCCGTTACTAGTCTTATCTTGATTCGGCGGCATCATGGGATGAAGCGGCCCGGACCGACCTTACACGTACTCTTACGTGAGACAGGTTCCACCGACTGACATGCACTAGTTGCATAAGGTGGCTAGCGGGTGTCTGTCTCTCCCACTTTAGTCGGATCGGATTAGATGAAAAGGGTCCTTATGAAGGGTAAATAGAAATTGGCATATCACGTTGTGGTTTTGGCGTAGGTAAGAAACGTTCTTGCTAGAAACCTATAGCAGCCACGTAAAAACTTGCAACAACAATTAGAGGACGTCTAACTTGTTCTTGCAGCATGTGCCGTGTGATGTGATATGGCCAAAAGGATGTGATGAATGATATATGTGTGATGTATGAGATTGATCATGTTCTTGTAATAGGAATCACGACTTGCATGTCGATGAGAATGACAACCGGCAGGAGACATTGGAGTTGTCTTATTTATTGTATGACCTGCGTGTCACTGAATAACGCCATGTAATTACTTTACTTTATTGCTAAACCGTTAGCCATAGTAGTAGAAGTAATGTTTGGCGAGACAACTTCATGAAGACACGATGATGGAGATCATGATGATGGAGATCATGGTGTCATGCCGGTGACAATGATGATCATGGAGCCCCGGAGATGAAGATCAAAAGGAACAAAATGATATTGGCCATATCATGTCACTATTTGATTGCATGTGATGTTTATCATGTTTTACATCTTATTTGCTTAGAACGACGGTAGTGAATAAGATGATCTCTCACTAAAATTTCAAGAATTGTGTTCCCCCTAACTGTGCACCGTTGCTAAGGTTCGTTGTCCCGAAGCACCACGTGATGATCGGGTGTGATAGGTTCTAACGTTCGCATACAACGGGTGTAAGACAGATTTACACACGCGATACACTTAGGGTTGACTTGACGAGCCTAGCATGTATAGACATGGCCTCGGAACACGGAAGACCGAAAGGTCGAACATGAGTCGTATAGAAGATACGATCAACATGAAGATGTTCACCGTTGATGACTAGTCCGTCTCACGTGATGATCGGACACGGCCTAGTCGATTCGGATCGTGTGTCACTTAGATGACTAGAGAGATGTCTATCTGAGTGGGAGTTCATTAGATGAACTTCATTGTCATGAACAATAGTCTAAGTTGTCTTTGCAAATTATGTAGTAGACCAATAACTGTGTTGTAGCTCCCTGTTTAATACGATCCTAGAGAAAGACTAAGTTGAAAGATATTGTAAGCAATGATGCGGACTCGGTCCGTAGTCCGAGGAGTGTCCTCACTGCTACACAGAAAGCTTACGTCTTTGATGCACCGCTCGATGTGCAAACCCCTACAACGTTGTCTGTGGATGTTGTGAACACCTGACAGACACGTCCTGATGACTACTTGATAGTTCAGTGCACCATACTTTACGGCTTAGAATCGGGATTCCAATGACGTTTTGAACGTCATAGAACATATGAGATGTTCTGAGAGCTGAAATTGGGATTTCAGGCTCATGCCCGTGTTGAGAGGTATGAGACCTCTAACAGGTTCTTTTGCCAAAAAGATGGAGGAGAATAGCTCAGGTAGTGAGCATGTGCTCAGAATGTCTGGGTGCTAAAATCACTTGAACCAAGTGGGAGTTAATCTTCCAGGTGAGATAGTGGTTGACAGAATTCTCTAGACACTATCACCAAGCTACTAGAACTTCGTGATGAACTATGACATGCAAAGGATGGAGATGATCCCGGTGCTGTTAGCGGTTCTTAGTACCGCAAAAGTAGAAATCAAGAAGGAGCATCAAGTGTTGATGGTTTAACAAGACCACTGGTTTCAAAAGGGGTAAGGGCTAGAAGGGAAACTTCATGAATGGCAAACCTGTTGTCGCTCTGATGAAGGAACCCATGGTTGAACCCAAACCTCGAGACTAAGTGCTTCTATTGTAAGGGGAACGGTCACATGGTAGCGGAACCACCCCAAATACATGGTAGATATGATAGATGGCAACTTCAAAGTATATTTGATATACGTGTTATTGATGTGTACCTTAGTAGTACTCCTTGTAGCACCTGGGTATTGGATACCGGTTCAGTTGCTATTATTAGTGAATTGAAGCAAAAAGCTACGGACTGAACGGAGAATAGCTAAGGGCGAGGTGACGATGTGTGTTGGAAGTGTTTCCAAGGTTGATAAGATCACCATCGCACACTCCCTCTATTTTCGAGATTAGTGTTGAACTTAGATAAATGTTATCGGGTGTCTACGTTGAGCATGAATATGATTAGATCATGTTCATTGCAATACGGTTATTCATTTAAGTCAGAGAATAATGGTTATTCTGCTTACATGAATAATACCTTTATGGTCATGCACCCAATGGTTTGTTGAATCTCGATCATAGTAATACACATGATGATAATATTAATGCCAAAAGATGTAGAGTTAATAATGATAGTACCACTTTCTTGTGGCACTGCCGCTTAGGTCATTTTGGCATAAAATGCATGAAGAAACTCCATGCTGATGGATGTTTTGAGTCACTTGATTTTGAATCGCTTGACACATGCGAGCCATGCCTCATGGGCAGGATGACTGAAATCCCGTTTTCAGGTACAATGAAACGGGCAAGTGACTTGTTGGAAATCATACATGCTGATGTATGTGATCCAATGAGAATTAAGGCGTGTAGTGGATATCGTTATTTTCTCATCTTCACTGACGATTTGAGTAGATATGGGTATATTTACTTAATGAAGCAAAAGTCTGAAATGTTTGAAAAGTTCAAGAAATTTCAGAGTGAAGATTAAGAATCATCATAACAAGAAGATCATGTTCCTACGATCTGATCAAGGGGAGATTTTCTGAATTATGAGTTTGGCAATCACTTAAGGCATTGTGGAAATGTTTCACAGTTGAGGCCACCTGGAACACCACAGCGTAATGGTGTGTCCAGACATCGTAATCGAACCTTATGAGATATGGTGCGATCTATGATGTATCTTACCGATCTACCGCTATTATTTTTAGGTTATGCATTAGAGACAGCTGCATTCACTTTATATAGGGAACCATCTAAGTCCGTTGAGACGACGTCGTATGGTTTGGCAAGAAACCAAAGTTGTCGTTTTCTTAATGTTTGGGGCTGCGATGCTTATGGCTTCAGCCGGGAAAAGCTCGAACCCAAAGCGGACAAATACACCTTCATAGAATACCCAAAGGTAACATTTGGGTATACCTTCTATCTCAGATCCAAGGACAAAAATGTTTGTCACTAAGAACGGGTCCTTTCTCGAGAAAGAGTTTCTCTCGAAAGAATTGAGTGGGAGGAAGATAGAACTTGATAAGGTTTTCGAACCCTCACTTCAACCGGAGAGTAATGCAACACAGAAAGAGGTTTCTGTGGAACCTACGACTGTTGAAGAGGAAACTAATGATAGTGATCATGAAGCTTCGGATCAAGTTGCTATCGAACCTCATAGGTCGACAATGATATGTACTACTCCTTAGTGGTACGGTAATCCTGTCTTAGATGTCATGTTGTTGGACAACGATGAACCTACGAACTATGGAGAAGCGATGGTGGGCCCTTATTCCGACAAATGGTTAGAAGCCGAGAAATCCGAGATAGGATCCATGTATCAAAACAAAGTATGGACTTTGGTAGACTTGCCCGATGATTGGCAAGCCATTGAGATAAATGGATCTTTAAGAAGAAGATGGACGTGGACGGTAATGTCACCGTCTATGAAGCTCGACTTGTGGCGAAGAGTTTTCCACAAGTTCAAGGAGTTGACTACGATGAGATTTTCTCACTCGTAGCGATGCTTAAGTCCGTCGGAATCATGTTAGCATTAGCTGCATTTATGAAATCTGGCAGATGGATGACAAAACAAGTTTCCTTACCAGTTTTCGTAAGGAAAGGTTGTATGTGATACAATCAGAAAGGTTTTGTCGATCCTAAGGATGCTAAAAGGTATGCTGGCTCTAGCGATCCTTCCATGGACTAGAGCAAGCATCTCGGAGTTGGAATATACACTTTGATGGAGTGATCAAAGTTTTTGGGTATACAAAGTTTGTTAGAAACTTGTATTTGCAATAAAGTGAGTGGGAGCACTACAACATTTCTGATAAGTATATGTGAATGACATATTGTTGATCCGAAATGATGTAGAACTTCTGGAAAGCATAAAGGGTTGTTTGAAAGGAGTTTTTCAAAGGAAGACCTGGATAAAGCTGCTTATATAATTGGGCATCAAGATCTATAGAGATAGATCAAGACGCTTGATGATACTTTCAAAAGAACACACACCTTTGACATGATTTTGAAGGAGTTCAATTGAGATCAGTCAAAGAAGGAGTTCTTACCCGAGTTGTAAGGTGTGAAGTTGAGTAAGACTCAAAGCTTGACCACGGTAGAAGAAAGAGGAAGGACGAAGGTCGTCCCCTGTGCTTTTGTCATAGGCTCTATACGGTATGCCATGCTGAGTACCGCACCTGATGTGTGCCTTGCCACATGTCTGGCAAGAGGGTACAAAGGTGATCCAGGAGTGGATCACTAGATAGTGGTCAAAATTATCCTTAGAGGAATAAGGAAATGTTTCTCGGTTATGGAGGTGATAAAGAGTTCGACATAAAGAGTTACGTCGATGCAAGCTTAACACCTATCCGGATAACTCTGAGTAGAGATACCGGATACGTATAATGGAGCAATAGTTTGGAATAGTTCCAAGTGGAACATGGTAGCAGCATCTACGATATGACATAAAGTTTTGCGAAGTACATAGGGATCTGAATTTTGCAGACCCGTTGACTACAACCTCTCTCACAAGCATAACATGATCAAACCCAGAACTCATTGAGTGATAATCACATATTGATGTGAACTAGATTACTGACTCTAGTAAACTCTTTGGATGTTGGTCACATGGCGATGTGACCTATGAGTGTTAATCACATGGCGATGTGAACTAGATTATTGACTCTAGTGCAAGTGGGAGACTGTTGGAAATATGCCCTAGAGGCAATAATAAATTGGTTATTATTATATTTCCTTGTTCATGATAATTGTTTATTATCCATGCTAGAATTGTGTTGATAGGAAACTCAGATACATGTGTGGATACATAGACAAACACCATGTCCCTAGTAAGCCTCTAGTTGACTAGCTCGTTGATCAATAGATGGTCACAGTTTCCTGACCATGGACATTGGATGTCATTGATAATGGGATCACATCATTAGGAGAATGATGTGATGGACAAGACCCAATCCTAAGCCTAGCACAGATCGTGTAGTTCGTATGCTAAAGCTTTTCTATATGTCAAGTATCTTTTCCTTAGACCATGAGATTTTGCAACTCCCGGATACCGTAGGAATGCTTTGGGTGTACCAAACGTCACAACGTAACTGGGTGGCTATAAAGGTGCACTACAGGTATCTCCGAAAGTGTCTGTTGGGTTGGCACGAATCGAGACTGGGATTTGTCACTCCGTGTGACGGAGAGGTATCTCTGGGCCCACTCGGTACGACATCATCATAATGTGCACAATGTGATCAAGGAGTTGATCACGGGATGATGTGTTACGGAACGAGTAAAGAGACTTGCCAGTAATGAGACTGAACAAGGTATCAGGATACCGACGATCGAATCTCGGGCAAGTACTGTACCGATAGACAAAGGGAATTGCATACGGGGTTGATTGAATCCTTGACATCGTGGTTCATCCGATGAGATCATCGTGGAGCATGTGGGAGCCAACATGGGTATCCAGATCCCGCTGTTGGTTATTGACCGGAGAGTCGTCTCGGTCATGTCTGCGTGTCTCCCGAACCCGTAGGGTCTACACACTTAAGGTTCGGTGACGCTAGGGTTGTAGAGATATAAGTATGCGGAAACCCGAAAGTTGTTCGGAGTCCCGGATGAGATCCCGGACGTCACGAGGAGTTCCGGAATGGTCCGGAGGTAAAGATTTATATATAGGAAGTCCTATTTTGGCCACCGGAAAATGTTCGGGATTTTTCGGTATTGTACCGGGAAGGTTCTAGAAGGTTCCGAAGTGGGGCCCACCTGCATGGGGGGACCCACATGAACGTGGGTAGTGGGGGCAAGGCCCCACACCCCTGGTCAAGGCGCACCAAGATCCCCCCTTAGAAGGAATAAGATCATATCCCGAAGGGATAAGATCAAGATCCCTAAAAAGGGGGATAACAATCGGTGGGGAAAGGAAATGATGGGATTTCTTTCCCCACGTTTGCCAACGCCCCAATGGACTTGGAGGGCAAGAAACCAGCCCCCTCCACCCCTATATATAGTGGGGAGGCGCATGGGAGCAGCACCCCAAGCCCTGGCGCCTCCCTCTCCCTCCCGTGACACATCTCCCTCCTCCCGCAGCGCTTGGCGAAGCCCTGCTGGAATCCCGCTACTTCCACCACCACGCCGTCGTGCTGCTGGATCTCCATCAACCTCTCCTCCCCCCTTGCTGGATCAAGAAGGAGGAGACGTCCCCGCTCCGTACGTGTGTTGAACACGGAGGTGCCGTCCGTTCGGCGCTAGGATCATCGGTGATTTGGATCACGACGAGTACGACTCCATCATCCCCGTTCTCTTGAACGCTTCCGCTCGCAATCTACAAGGGTATGTAGATGCACTCACTCTCCTTTATGCTCGTTGCTAGATTACTCCATAGATAGATCTTGGTGACGCGTAGGAAAATTTTTGATTTTCTGCTACGATCCCCAACATCTTGGGCCTCAAAGAAGAGGTTCTTTTAGCCCACTAGGTTAACCGTTGGAGTACCAAACGAACTCCAAACACGACGAAACTTGACAGGTGGCCTACACGTACCAAAACAACATCGCACGACAAGTTTCGCGTCATTCCGGTAACATTACACGGCCACACATGAAAGAAGGACTCGGGGATGCCACGGGCACGTGTGAGCATCGGAACTCGAAACGAACAACTGGAAGAGACAAGTGGGACCGGATGCAAGTTTTGAAAACATGATGATGCAACACACATGATGACATGCCAAGATGCAACACGCAAGCAGATGACATGGCAACGACGATGAATAACTGGCTGACACCTGGCGCACCGGTCTCGGGGTGTCCCATACTTGTACCTGTTTTATTCTTTACTTATTAAAATCTCCGAAGATCGAGGCGACAGTATCGTCCCATATCCACTTTTCGGGCTCCTTGATTCCCGCGCCTGCCGTTTAACCTTTCAGCTTATATATAGGGCGAGGAGTTATTTGTTCCCCCCGTCTCTTCGCTTCTTCTCTTCCTCGCACCCGTCAGTACCTGAGCTCCGCCACCGTCGTCGACCTTCGCTTCTGCTTTAGCATGGGCCGCTGCATCACCCTGTTCAGACCAGAGATTCGCCGGCACGCCTCCCATCCGACGACTCTGGTAAGTCCTCTCCTTCCTTTCTCTGTATATCTTATTAGGTTTTCTCCTTTAGTTCATCACGCTAGGGCGCTGTTCTTCCCTTCTTCTTCTGCCATAGCTCCGATAGTTAGTGTAGATCTGATGTTTCCGCCTACGACTGTATTAATAACTCTGCTCAATTAAATGCTTATCCTCCTTTAAAGTATTCCCCTATCTAGATCCGTCTGAACTGCTGCAGCGTCTGATCAATATTGATCCTGAATATTTCTGAATTTCTGACATGCCGTAGATCTGTAATCCTGTTGTTGATTTTGCGAAACCTGTTTTTTCCATAACTTTAGATCTGCACCTCACCGGTGGTTTAGCTTTGAAAAAATCATAAACCGGTAGATATCATTAGGCCCCGCTTAAACCGCCGTTGAAGTCACCCTCGTAATACTTCCGATAGTTTGTTCCGGTTTATTATCACAAATTTCTCAATACCTGCCAGTCATAAATCATAAACCAGCCCTTCACTGTACAACCTTTCCTTCAAAATGGCGAACCAAGCTAAGCAATTCACTTCCTGCAACTGGGTTCCGTCTCGGGTTACGGAAGAAGATCTGAATGGTTGGACTGAGGTTGGCGCTTTAGGCAAGAAAGATGTCATCCATTGGAGAGTTCCTGGTCCGGAATGTCCTCTAGAACCCAAAGATGGAGAAGTAATTGTGTTTATGGACCACTTATCCCGAGGGTTTAGCCCTCCCGGATCAAAGTTTTTTTGTGACGTACTGACCAGCTTCCAACTCCACCCTCAAGATATTGGACCAAACTCCGTGTCCAATATTTACAATTTTCAAGTATTATGTGAAGCTTATTTGCAAGAAGAACCTTCAGTTGAATTGTTTAGGGATTTCTTCCACTTAAACTGCCGCACGGAATTTTCGGAAGGGCCCAACACTGAACTTAGCGGAATGTCTATCCAAAAAAGAAAGGATGTCAGCTTTCCTCACGCCAAACACCATAGTCATCCTAAGGACTGGAACCAGACATGGTTTTACTGTCTGGACACATCTCCAGCTGACGAAAATCCTCTGCCGGGTTACCGTCCTCATCGGTTACCCGATACTCATCCTTTCCCCCAACGGCTAAGTGCCCAGGAGCGAGCCCAATATGCACCACAGCCTTCAAAGCTCCGGGCCTTCACCGCAAATGGCTTAACAGGCATTGATTTTGTTCGTTGTTGGATATCTTGGAGTATTCTTCCGCTAAGCCGGCATTCCGGGATGTGTGAATATACCGGGAATCGCAAAGATCCTTTACGCCATACTGAAGTTGTGCTGTCAGAGAATGAAGTCAATGAATCTGTTAAGAAGATACTAAATGAACCGGTGTACGCCTGCAGCAAAACTGGGCTGGCTCCTTTTTGTGAAACCAATAAACCGCCATCGGTAAGACTTTCTTATATTATTTGCTTTATTTCAATCTTGTTTTAATATCCTTTCTAAATGATCCCACAATCTTTTATCAGGGTAATGATCCGTTTTGGAAGAGGAAATCCCAAGATAAACCGGTAAAGGCAGCTCGCGTTAAGACCAAAGCTGTTAGAAAACTTCAAAGAAGAAAACCATTGAGACATCCGATTTAAACCCTGATGATGATGATGACGCACCCTCAGAGGTATCACTTGACTCCCTTGGCTCCCTTTTCTTGCATCTAATTGACAATGATTATACTCAGGAAAACACTGAAGGCAGTCAGGCTGATGATGTTGAGGTAATTACTCTTTCCTCCGGTTCAGATCTTCTGCCAACACTGAAAATTCACCGAGCAAGCCAGAAAGTAAAATTTTCTCACCCTTTCGCTTAATTGGACCCAAACTTTATTTTGAAGAAACAGCAACATGAAGCTCGCCGTACAACATGGCACAGTGGTCAAGTTATCGAATCCACCGGTTTACCACAGACACCGGCCCGGAGGCGTCGATCAGAGGTCTTGTATATTCCAGATGTTCTTTATCCCAAGGCGGGTCATATTCGCCAACCTCTTAATCCGTCTGATTCAAATTATCAGGACACTCCTCGTTCGTCATTCGGCGAGTCAACAACCACACAACTTCCTCCTCTCAAAACTGTTTGAGGGTAAGTTCTTATTTTCCTGTTAATCATTTTCTTTTACTCCGCTGACTATCTCTATTTTTACTCTCGCAGGAAACCAAAGCCTAGTAAGAAGGCTAAATTGAGTAAACCGGCAGGTGATGAGATAAATCCTGAACCGTAAAGTATTCCAGAGCCATCTGAAGAAAATGCTGATGTCTTGCATAATGACCCCCCTCCACCGGATCAGGGAACCTTTACTGAATAAGAAGGTACGCCAATGGACCTTGGCGATAATCCAACTACCCTAGTCCGGGCCAGTAATACTCCGGCCAGCCCTGCCAGACCTACTGCCGCTTCGACAGAAGATGTCCAAATTACTGGCTTTGGTTACACTGCTCCTAGTGAACCTGTTGCTTTATCCAAACATACTGCTAAAGACGAGGTCTTTGGCAAGGACAAAGGCAAATGGAATGCCGATTTGTCAAGCTATGCTCAACTCAGCGCCCAAGATATTCATTCCGGCTATCTGAACCGGCTGTATACAAGCCGTGATCATGAAGCCGGTTTAGTGAATCTTATGAAGGAGCGATATGAGGTAAACTTCTGCTTAATTTCCTGCAATCTTATTCCTGCTTAAGCCAAATAGCTTGACTCAAGTCCACCGTAGCCCCCAAGGGCCGGTTTATCTCTTCAGGATGAACCGGGACTTCAGAATGCCCAATATGTAGTTTTTTCATGTGTAGTCCCCAAGGGCCGGTTTATCTCCTCACGATGAAGCGAGACTTTTACTCTGTAACCTTCTTTGAACAATAACGCATTCTGTTGGAAATATGCCCTAGAGGCAATAATAAAAGTATTATTATTATATTTCCTTGTTCATGATAATTGTCTGTTATTCATGCTTGAATTGTATTGTACGGAAACATCGATACATGTGTGAATATATAGACCACAATGAGTCCCTGGTAGGCCTCTAATTACCAGCTCGTTGATCAACAGATGGTCACGGTTTCTTGACCATGGACATAGGATGTCAGTGATAACGGGATCACATCATTAGGAGAATGATGTGATGGACAAGACCCAATCCTGAGCATAGCACGAGATCGTATAGTTCGTAATGCATAAGCTTTTCGGTGTCAAGTATTTATTCCTTAGACCATGAGGCTGTACAACTCCCGGATACCGTAGGAATACTTTGGGTGTACCAAACGTCACAACGTAACTGGGTGGCTATAAAGGTACGCATCGGGTATCTCCGAAAGTGTCTGTTGAGTTGGTACGAACCGAGACTGGGATGTTGTCACTCCGTATGACGGAGAGGTACCTCTGGGCCCACTCGGTAAGACATCATCATAAAGAGCTCAAGGTGACTAAGGAGTTAGTCACGGGATGATGGATTACGGATCGAGTAAAGAGACTTGCCATGACGAGATTGAACAAGGTATCGGGAATACCGACGATCGAATCTCGGGCAAGTACCGTACGGATGGACAAAGGGAATAACTACGGGATTGAGTGAATCCTTGACACAGTGGTTCATCCGATGAAGATCATCGAGGAACACGTGGGAACCAACATGGGTATCCAGATCACGCTGTTGGTTATTGACCGGAGAGTGGTCTCGGTCATGTCTACGTGTCTCCCGAACCCGTAGGGTCTACACACTTAAGGTTCGGTGACGCTAGGGTCGTAGAGATACATGCACGTGGAAACCCGAAAGTTGTTCGGAGTCCCGGATGAGATCCCGGACGTGACGAGGAGTTCCGGAATGGTCCGGAGGTAATGAATGATATATAGGAAGTCCAGTTTCGGCCATCGGGTGAACTTCGGGGGTCATCGGGAGTGTCCCGGGACCACCGGAGGAGTCCCGGGGGTCCACCGGGTGGGGCCACCCATCTCGGTGGGGCCCCTAGGCCGCAAGGGGAAGGGGGCAGCCCCTGTTGGGCTGGCTCACCCTACTGAGCCCTCCCTCATGCGCCTAGGGTTGAAACCCTAGCGGAGGGAGGCGCCCCCTATGCCTTGGGGGGCAAGTTTCCCCCCAGGCCGCTGCCCCCTCTTGCAGATTGGATCTGCAGGGGCTGGCGCACCCCCTGGCCCCCTATATATATGTGGGGGGGGGGGGGGAGAGGGCAGCCGCACCCAATCCTCTGGCGCCTCTCCCCCTCCCATCACACTTTCCTCCTCCTCCGCAGGGCGCCGGCGAAGCCCTGCAGGATTTCCCGCTGCATCCACCACCACGCCGTCGTGCTGCTGGATCTCCGACGACCTCTCCTCCCCCCTTGCTGGATCAAGAAGGAGGTGACGTTGCTGTACCGGACGTGTGTTGAACGCGGAGGTGCCGTCCGTTCGGCGCTAAATCATCGGTGACGAAGAACGAGAAGAGTACGACTACTTCATCCACGCTTCTTCGAAAGCTTCCGCTCGCGATCTACAAAAGGGTATGTAGATGCACTCTAATATGCTCGTTGCTAGATGTCTCCTTAGTTGGATCTTGGTGAAAGCGTAGAAATTTTTTGAATTCTGCTACGTTCCCCAACAGTGGCATCTGAGCTAGGTCTTTTGCGTAGCATCTTGCACGAGTAGAACACAAAGCAGTTGTGGGCGTTGAGTTTGCTCAATTTTCTTACCGCTACTAGTCTAATCTTGATTCGGCGGTATTGTGGGATGAAGCGGCCCGGACCGACTTTACACGTACGCTTACGTGAGACTGGTTCCACCGACAGACATGCATTAGATGCATAAGGTGGCTGGCGGGTGTCTGTCTCTCCTACTTTAGTCGGATCGGATTCGATGAACAGGGTCCTTATGAAGGGTAAATAGAAATTGACAAATGACGTTGTGGTTTTGGTGTAGGTAAGAAACGTTCTTGCTAGAAACCCTATAGAAGCCACGTAAAACTTGCAACAACAATTAGAGGTCGTCTAACTTGTTCTTGCAGCATGTGCTATGTGATATGGTATGGCCAAGAAGATGTGATGAATGATATATGTGATGTATGAGATTGATCATGTTCTTGTAATAGGGAATCACGACTTGCATGTCGATGGATTTGACAACCGGCAGGAGCCATAGGATTTGTCTTAATTATTGTATGACCTGCGTGTCACTAAATAACGCCATGTAATTACTTTACTTTATTGCTAAACGTTAGCCATAGTAGTAGAAGTAATAGTTGGTGTGACCACTTCATGAAGACACGATGATGGAGATCATGATGATGGAGATCATGGTGTCGAGCTGGTGACAAAGATGATCATGGTGCCCCGAAGATGGAGATCCAAGGAGCAAGATGATATTGGCCATATCATGTCACTTTAATTGATTGCATGTGATGTTTATCATGTTTATGCATCTTGTTTACTTAGAATGACGGTAGTAAATAAGATGATCTCTCACTAAAATTTCAAGAATTGTGTTTCCCCTAACTGTCCACCATTGCTAAGGATCGTTGTTCCGAAGCACCACGTGATGATCGGGTGTGATACGTTCTAACGTTCGCATACAACGGGTGTAAGCCAAATTTACACACGCAATACACTTAGGGTTCACTTGACGAGCCTAGCATGTACAGACATGGCGTCGGAACACGGAAGACCGAAAGGTCGAACACGAGTCGTATAGAAGATACGATCAACATAAAGATGTTCACCGTTGGTGACTAGTACGTCTCACGTGATGATCGGACACGGGCTAGTCGATTCGGATCGTGTATCACTTAGATGACTAGAGAGATGTCAATCTGAGTGGGAGTTCATTAAAATTTGATTAAGATGAACTTAATTATCATGAACTTAGTCTAAATTCTTTACAATATCTCTTGTAGATCAAATGGCCCACGCTCATGTCACCCTCAACTTCAACGCGTTCCTAGAGAAATTCAAGCTGAAAGACGATGGTAGCAACTACACGGACTGGGTCCGTAACCTGAGGATCATCCTCATAGCTGCCAAGAAAACTTATGTCCTAGATGCACCGCTAGGTGACGCTCCCGCCCCGGCAAACCAAGATGTTATGAACGCTTGGCAGTCGCGTTGTGATGATTACTCCCTGGTTCAGTGCGGCATGCTTTATAGCTTAGAATCGGGGCTCCAAAAGCGTTTTGAGCACCATGGGGCATTTGAGATGTTCCAAGAGCTGAAAATGGTTTTCCAAGCTCATGCCCGAGTCGAGAGATATGACGTCTCCGACGCATTCTACAGGTGTAAGATGGAGGAAAACAGTTCTGTCAGTGAGCGCATCCTCAAGTTTTCTGGATTGCACAACCGCTTGTCTCAGTTGGGAATGAATCTCCCAGACGAAGCGGTCGTAGACAGAATCCTCCAGTCGCTCCCACCAAGCTACAAGAGCTTTCTGTTGAACTTCAATATGCAGGGGATGTAGAAGTCCATTCCCGAGGTGTATTCAATGCTGAAATCAGCGGAGGTGGATATCAAGAAAGAGCATCAAGTGTTGATGGTCAATAAAACCACTAAGTTCAAGAAGGGCAAGGGTAAGAAGAACTTCAAGGAGGACGGGAAGGGAGTTGCCCCGCCCGGTAAGCCTGTTGCCGGGAAGAAGCCAAAGTATGGACCCAAGCCTGAGACAGAGTGCTTTTATTGCAAGGGAACGGGTCACTGGAAGCGGAACTGCCCCAAATACTTAGCGGACAAGAAGGCCGGCAACGTCAAAGGTATATGTGATATACATGTTATTGATGTGTACCTTACCAGCGCTCGTAGTAGCTCCTGGGTATTTGATACCGGTGCAGTTGCTCATATTTGTGACTCTAAGCAGGAGTTGCGGAATAAGCGGAGACTGGCGAAGGACGAGGTGATGATGCGCGTCGGGAATGGTTCCAAGGTCGATGTGATCGCCGTTGGCACGCTGCCTCTACATCTACCCTCGGGATTAGTTTTAAACCTCAATAATTGTTATTTAGTACCATCTTTGAGCATGAACATTGTATCTGGATCTCGTCCTATGCCAGATGGCTACTCATTTAAATCCGAGAATAATGGTTGTTCTATTTATTTGAGAGATATGTTTTATGGTCATGCCCCGCTGGTCAATGGTTTATTTTTGATGAATCTCGATCGTGATGATACACATATTCATAGTGTGAATGCCAAAAGATGTAAAGTTGATAATGATAGTCCCACATACATGTGGCATTGCCGCCTTGGTCATATTGGTGTCAAACGTATGAAGAAGCTTCATGCTGATGGACTTCTGGAGTCTCTTGATTATGAATCATTTGAAACGTGTGAACCATGCCTCATGGGCAAGATGACCAAGACTCCGTTCTCCGGAACAATGGAGCGAGCAACCAACTTATTGGAAATCATACATACCGATGTGTGTGGTCCAATAAGTGTTGAGGCTCGCGGAGGCTATCGTTATGTTCTTACCCTCACAGATGACTTGAGTAGATATGGGTATATCTACTTGATGAAGCACAAGTCTGAGACCTTTGAAAAGTTCAAGGAATTTCAGAATGAGGTTGAGAATCAACAAGACAAGAAAATAAAGTTCTTACGATCGGATCGTGGGGTGAATATTTGAGTCATGATTTGGCATGCACCTTAGGAAATGTGGAATTGTTTCACAATTGACACCTACCGGAACACCTCAGCGTAACAGTGTGTCCGAACGTCGAAATCGTACTCTGTTGGACATGGTGCGATCTATGATGTCCCTTATCGATTTACCGCTATCTTTTTGGGGTTATGCTTTAGAGACTGCCACATTCACTTTAAATAGGGCTCCGTCAAAATCCGTTGAGACGACACTGTATGAACTTTGGTTTGGCAAGAAACCGAAGCTGTCGTTTCTGAAAGTTTGGGGTTGCGATGCTTATGTCAAGAAACTTCAACCTGAAAAGCTCGAACCCAAATCGGAAAAATCCGTCTTCATAGGATACCCAAAGGAAACGATTGCGTACACCTTCTACCACAGATCCGAAGGCAAGGTCTTTGTTGCCAAGAATGGATCCTTTCTGGAGAAAGAGTTTCTCTCGAAAGAAGTGAGTGGGAGGAAAGTAGAACTTGATGAGGTGATAGTCACCCCTCCTGCACCGGAAAGTAGCGCAGCGCTGAAAATTGTTCCTGAGGTGCCTGCACCGACAAGGGAGGAAGTTAATGATGATGATCATGAAGAAACAGATCAAGTTACTACTGAACTTCGAAGGTCCACAAGGGCACGTTCCGCACCAGAGTGGTACGGCAACCCTGTCATGAATATCATGTTGTTAGACAACGGTGAACCTTCGAACTATGAAGAAGCGATGGTGGGCCCGGATTCCAATAAATGGCTTGGAGCCATGAAATCCGAGATAGAATCCATGTATGAAAACAAAGTATGGACTTTGGTGGACTTGCCTGATCATAGGCATGCCATAGAAAATAAATGGATATTTAAGAAGAAGACAGACGCGGATGGTAATGTGACCATCTATAAAGCTCGGCTTGTCGCTAAGGGTTATCGACAAGTTCAAGGGACTGACTACGACGAGACTTTCTCTCCCGTAGCGATGCTGAAGTCAGTCAGAATCATGTTAGCTATTGCCGCATCCTATGATTATGAGATATGGCAAATGGACGTCAAAACGGCATTCCTCAATGGCTTCCTCAAGGAAGAGTTGTATATGATGCAGCCGGAAGGTTTTGTCGATCCAGAGAACGCTAACAAGGTATGCAAGCTCCAGCGCTCGATTTACGGGCTGGTGCAAGCATCTCGGAGTTGGAATATTCGCTTTAATGATGTGATCAAAGCGTTTGGCTTTATACAGACTTATAGAGAAGCCTGTATCTACAAGAAAGTGAGTGGGAGCTCTGTAGCATTTCTCATATTATATGTAGATGACATATTGCTGATGGGAAATGATATAGAATTCTTGGAAAGTGTAAAGGCCTACTTGAATAAGAGTTTTTTAATGAAGGACCTTGGAGAAGCAGCTTACATATTAGGCATCAAAATCTATAGAGATAGATCAGGACGCCTCATCGGTCTTTCACAAAGTACATACCTTGACAAGATACTGAAGAAGTTCAATATGGATCAGTCCAAGAAGGGGTTCTTGCCTGTTTTGCAAGGTATGAGATTGAGCAAGGCTCAGTCGCCGACCACGGCAGAAGATAGAGAAAAGATGAGTGTCATACCCTATGCCTCGGCCATAGGTTCTATCATGTATGCCATGCTGTGTACCTGACCTGATGTGAACCTTGTCATAAGTTTGGTAGGGAGGTACCAAAGTGATCCCGGTATGGAACACTGGACAGCAGTCAAGAACATCCTAAAGTACCTGAAGAGGACTAAGGATATGTTTCTCGTTTATGGAGGTGACGAAGAGCTCGTCGTAAAGGGTTACGTCGATGCTAGCTTCGACACAGATCTGGATGACTCGAAGTCACAAACTGGATACGTGTATATTTTGAATGGTGGAGCAGTCAGCTGGTGCAGTTGCAAACAGAGCGTGGTGGCGCATTCTACATGTGAAGCGGAGTACATAGCTGCTTGCGAAGCAGCACAGGAAGGAGTATAGATGAAGGAGTTCATCACCGACCTAGGAGTCATTCCAAGCGCGTCAAGCCTGATGACCCTCTTCTGTGACAACACTGGTGCTATTCCTATTACCAAGGAGCCCAGGTTTCACAAGAAGACCAAGCACATCAAGCGCCGTTTCAACTCCATCCGGAATTATGTTCAAGATGGAGACATAGATATTTGTAAAGTGCATACGGATCTGAATGTTGCAGACCCGTTGACTAAACCTCTTCCACGGGCAAAACATGATCAACACTAGGACTCTATGGGTGTTCGATTCATCACAATGTAACTAGATTATTGACTCTAGTGCAAGTGGGAGACTGTTGGAAATATGCCCTAGAGGCAATAATAAAAGTATTATTATTATATTTCCTTGTTCATGATAATCGTCTGTTATTCATGCTTGAATTGTATTGTATGGAAACAGCGATACATGTGTGAATATATAGACCACAATGAGTCCCTGGTAGGCCTCTAATTACCAGCTCGTTGATCAACAGATGGTCACGGTTTCCTGACCATGGACATAGGATGTCAGTGATAATGGGATCACATCATTAGGAGAATGATGTGATGGACAAGACCCAATCCTGAGCATAGCACGAGATCGTATAGTTCGTAATGCATAAGCTTTTCGGTGTCAAGTATTTATTCCTTAGACCATGAGGTTGTACAACTCCCGGATACCATAGGAATACTTTGGGTGTGCCAAACGTCACAACGTAACTGGGTGGCTATAAAGGTACGCATCGGGTATCTCCGAAAGTGTCTGTTGAGTTGGTACGAACCGAGACTGGGATGTTGTCACTCCGTATGACGGAGAGGTACCTCTGGGCCCACTCGGTAAGACATCATCATAATGAGCTCAAGGTGACTAAGGAGTTAGTCATGGGATGATGGATTACGGATCGATTAAAGAGACTTGCCATGACGAGATTGAACAAGGTATCGGGAATACCGACTATCGAATCTCGGGCAAGTACCGTACCGATGGACAAAGGGAATAACTACGAGATTGAGTGAATCCTTCACATAGTGGTTCATCCGATGAAGATCATCGAGGAACATGTGGGAACCAACATGGGTATCCAGATCCTGCTGTTGGTTATTGACCGGAGAGTGGTCTCGGTCATGTCTACGTGTCTCCCGAACCCGTAGGGTCTACACACTTAAGGTTCGGTGACGCTAGGGTCGTAGAGATACATGCACGTGGAAACCCGAAAGTTGTTCGGAGTCTCGGATGAGATCCCGGACGTGACGAGGAGTTCCGGAATGGTCCGGAGGTAAAGAATGATATATAGGAAGTCCAGTTTCGGCCATCGGGTGAACTTCGGGGGTCACCGGGAGTGTCCCGGGACCACCGGAGGGGTCCCGGGGGTCCACCGGGTGGGGCCACCCATCCCCGTGGGGCCCCTAGGCCGCAAGGGGAAGGGGCCAGCCTCTGGTGGGCTGGTGCACCCTACTGGGCCCTCCCTCATGCGGCTAGGGTTGAAACCCTAGGGGAGGGAGGCGCCCCCTATGCCTTGGGGGGCAAGTTTCCCCCGAGGCCGCCGCCCCCTCTTGCAGATTGGATATGCAGGGGCTGGCGCACCCCTGGCCCCCTATATATATGTGGGGGGGGAGAGGGCAGCCGCACCCAATCCTCTGGCGCATCTCCCCCTCCTGTCACACCTTCCTCCTCCTCCGCAGGGCGCCAGCGAAGCCCTGCAGGATTTCCCGCTGCATCCACCACCATGCCGTCGTGCTGCTGGATCTCCGACGACCACTCCTCCCCCCTTGCTGGATCAAGAAGGAGGTGACGTTGTTGTACCGTACGTGTGTTGAACGCGGAGGTGGCGTCCGTTCGGCTCTAAATCATCGGTGACGAAGAACGAGAAGAGTACGACTACTTCATCCATGCTTCTTCGAAAGCTTCCGCTCGCGATCTACAAAAGGGTATGTAGATGCACTCTAATATGCTCGTTGCTAGATGTCTCCTTAGTTGGATCTTGGTGAAAGCGTAGAATTTTTTTGAATTCTGCTACGTTCCCCAACACATTCGCCCCCAAGTGCCAAGTGTATAACTTGTTATATGCTTGGGACTTTGATAAAGATGTCTGATAACTGCAAATACGCATTAGCCCCCAAGTGCCAAGTGTATAACTTGTTATATGCTTGGTACTTTGATAAAGATGCCTGATAACTACAAATACGCATTAGCCCCAAGTGCCAAGTGTATAACTTGTTATATGCTTGGGACTTCCAATATGCTTTACCAATATATGATGTGTGCTTCTCTTTGCAGGCTAATCTAAATCAGAAAGAATCTCAAATAGCTGAGCTCCAAGACAACCTTAAATTCCAGCAAATCGCCGCTTCCAAGACCAAGGATGAGCTGACCCTCGTTTTAGAAAGCATGGAGAGATTGAAGAAAGACTTCCAGAAGGAATGGGCGGATTGGGATGCAGAAAGAGCCGCTTTGGAGAAAAAGGCAGTTGATGCAGAGGCCGCCCTTAATCCAGTGTCAGAAGAGCTATCTGGTTTAAAGTGGCAGATAAATGGCATGACTACTGCTGTCTTTGGTAAGTACTCTTATCATAATTCTGAATATGATATCTCTACAATCTTCTAGTTTAACCCTAGTTCCATTAACGCAGGAAAACGTACTGCTCATCTTGGTGCTGACATGCAGAAGAAATTGAAAGCTGCTTATACTCTTATAGAGCAGCTTTATACTGGCGCTCAAAGGATTATTTGTGCTGCTACTCATAATAAACCGGCCCCCAAGTTGATCAAGGAGATGTTGGAAAAGTTATCAGTGCTACTCGCCCGGTTTGGAGAACTCAAGAAATCAGCTGCCAGGGCGGGCGCTTTAACTACATTAATGCAGGCGAAGGCTTGTGTTCCTGATCTTGATCGGCCGATGTAATAAACGGCTATCCAAGCACGAAAGACGACGTATCAGAATTCACCTATGAATATCTGCGTGTCTTGATAAGAGAAATGCGGCCCCTGGCCAGCAAATTAGCCGATGAAGCTGATATGTCTCGTTATCAGGCGGGTTATGATGCTGACAATCGTCGGGTAAACGCGCCGATGCATGAAGTGGAAGATCTCATCCCGCCTGTCCGTAAGCATACCTATGCCCCTGATGTTGAACCTTCTGAGCTCATAAGCAATGAAGCTATTTTCCAGGCTCTGACAAAGATTAATTGGGCAACCACTAACTTAGAGCTGCTGTATGAGAATGAAGAAGAGACGGCGCAAGATGATCCACAACCATCTAGCCGGGCTGACGCGGAGCCATGAACCGGCACCGGTTTAACATTCGTTGTACCGCAATACTTGGCGAGGAACATATATTCTTTTGGGCTGAAAAACGCCTTGTAATAGGATAGCTGAAACATTTGGTTATGTTTTCATGCGTATTCCCTCTGCATAACATTGCTCAAACCGGCATTTTCATAGTTTTTCTGCTTATGATGCTGAACAGTTTTATTCAACATGTTTCTGCAGAAGACAAAATTTAAAGGGTCCTGGCGGTTTATTGTCGGACGGGTCATAATGCCCAAATACATGATCTAGGTTTATAACCTGAGCTGTATTAAAATATGAAACACATATCATACATGTGATATAAAATCATGTCATTGGCTTAACCAACGTTTGCAGTAAGGGCGATGATCCCAAATTGTGAGTACTGATGACTCCTGCAATATTTTGTCAGTTCATGATGAAACCATACCAGGTTCTGATAAACATCGGTTTAGCTGTAAATAGTACTGCCGATTTGTAATCAAACCAAACCAGGTTCTGTGAATGCTGGTTTATTAAGGGTGGCAACTTGTAGTCAACCACTCGGCCGAATCAATAGATATCAGATGAATATGAACAATCTCATTGAGAAGTAAAAACTTGGCAAACAAAGCAAATAAAAACTTGTAGTCGAGGCTTTTTACGAGCTGCCAGGCTCCAAATTCGAGGCTTTTTATGGGCTGCCAGGCCGCTGAGTTAAACCATTTCACATAGCCTGTTAAGATGTTCCTCAATCCTTAACCAATCGTCGTTTTAACGTTGACAAGTTCAGGGTCTGTTATAAGATTGACTTGTCAATCGTTCGACGGGTCATACCAGGTTTACCTGGGCGGATTGACTTACTTGATGCAAGCAGGTTAACCTGGGGTTTTAGGTGTATGCACCAGGCTTCCAAACCGTGGCTTGATAGCCTATTACAAGGGCCTTAAAAGCTCGTTGCCGCTTTGCGACAGGAGCCCCCAAGTAACATTGTGAGCTGTGCTCATCGGGTGCCTATGTTTGAGTTGTGCCATGCATCAAACTCTCTTTTGCCCCTTACCATCATGTTGGCTTGATAGCCGGATTACTGAAGTAACCAGAGCTGTGCTCTTATGATGATATTGGCTTGATAGCCGGTCTAAGAGGGCCATAGGAACTCCGTCTTACACACAGAAGCCCCATGTGACAAACTCTTATGAAAAAAGCAGCAGATACCCCGCTTTAACAGGGATGCCGATTTATTATCTTAATTATAATATATACATTGCGAATATATATACATAAAGCGGAGCCTATGGCTCAGGTGTAGTAAGGCCGAAGATGAGCGATGTTCCACGGCCGTCGGGTCTCCTCCTCCGTGGTGCGTGAGTCCTTGTGTTCTCGAACGTCGATGAGGTAGTATGAACCATTGTGTAGATTCTTGCTGACCACAAAGGGTCCTTCCCAAGGTGGGGATAGCTTGTGCATATCTGTCTGGTCTTGGATGAGCCGGAGCACTAGATCACCTTCTTGAAACGTTCTGGTTTTGACTCGGCGACTATGGTATCGACGCAGATCCTGTTGATAAATCGCCGATCGAGCCGCTGCAATGTCACGCTCCTCATCTAGCCTGTCCAATGCGTCTTGCCGCGCCTTCTCATTGTCAACTTCAACATAAGCCGCCACCCGGGGCGAATCATGACGGATGTCACTAGGGAGAACCGCTTTAGCTCCATATACCATGAAGAAAGGTGTGTAACCCGTGGACCTGTTGGGTGAGGTGTTGATGCTCCATAACACAGAGGGCAATTCCTCCACCCAACAACCCGACGTCCTTTGCAAAGGAACCATGAGCCGGGGCTTGATGCCTCTCAAGATCTCTTGATTGGCTCTCTCAGCTTGACCATTGGACTGGGGGTGAGCTACTGAAGATACGTCAAACCGGATGCGCTCTCGTTGACAAAATTCTTCCATAGCCCCCTTGGACAAATTGGTGCCATTATCAGTTATAATACTGTGTGGAAAGCCAAACCGGAAAATCACCTTTTTGATGACTTGAACCGCCATTGCTGCATCACACTTGCTGACTGGCTCTGCCTCAATCCACTTGGTAAATTTGTCAACCGCCACTAGGAGGTGGGTCTTCTTATCTGGAGATCTCTTAAAGGGCCCAACCATATCTAGCCCCCAAGTTGCGAACGGCCAAGTAATTGGAATCATCCTCAATTCTTGAGCATGCTGTGAGAACATCTGGCAAGCATCACACTTTTTGACCAGGTCCTCTGCATCAGCATGAGCCATTAGCCAATAGAACCCATGACGAAAAGCTTTAGCTACCAAAGATTTTGAACCGGCGTGGTGACCACAATCTCCTTCGTGTATTTCTCGAAGAATCTCGCAACCCTCCTCTGGTGACACACAACGTTGAAACGCCCCGGATACACTGCAATGATGTAGCTCTCCATTGACAATAGTCATCAATTTGGACCGCCGGATTATCTGCCTGGCCAAGACTTCATCCTCTGGTAACTCACCTCGGTTCATATACGCCAGGTACGGGACTGTCCAATCCAGAATAACGTGAAGCGCCTCTACCAATTGAGCCTCCGGATCAGGAACAGCCAAGTCTTCTTCTGAAGGTAATTTCACAGATGGATTATGTAATACGTCGAGGAAGACATTAGGTGGAACCGGTTTACACTAGGAGCCCAGACGGCTTAATGCATCTGCTGCTTCATTTTTCCGTTGGTCCACGTGGTCCACCTGTTGCGTCCACCTCTTGACGATATGCCACCATCAGTGGGTCCTTGGAATCCCAAGTACCAGACACTTGTTGTGCCACCATGTCCGAGTCACCGAATCATTTAACTCGGCTTAAATTCATCTCCTTAGCCATGCTTATACCATGCAGAAGAGCCTCATATTCAGGTGCATTGTTAGTACAAGGGAACATTAAGCGGAGGACATAACAAAACTTATCACCTCATGGGGAACTTAATACGACTCCGGCCCCCGAGCCCTCCAATTGCCTGGATCCATCAAAGTGAATAGTCCAGTATGTGTGATCCGGTTTCTCCTCCGGTGCTTGCAGCTCCGTCCAATCGTTGATGAAGTCTACCAGTGCTTGAGACTTGATTGCATTATGAGGCACATATTTTAGCCCATGAGGACTAAGTTCAATGGCCCATTTGGCAACCCGGCCAGTTGCTTCTCTGTTCTGGATTATATCTTCCAGAGGGGCGGAACTAACCATAGTGATTGGATGGCCCCGAAAATACTGCTTGAGCTTCCGATTTGCCATGAAGACCCCATATACCAATTTCTTCCAATGCGGGTATCTCCGCTTTGACTCAATGAGCACCTCGCTGATATAGTAAACCGGCCTTTAAACCGGATATTCCTTCTTCGCCTCCTTGCGCTCCACTACAATGGCCACACTTACGGCTCGGGCATTAGCAGCCACGTATAACAGCAGCGGCTCATTATCAACTGGGGCAGCAAGGATAGGCGGCTCTGCCAATTGCTTCTTTAAGTCCTTGAACGCAGCATCAGCAGCATCACTCCAGACAAAGCGATCCGTCTTTTTCATCATCTGGTAAAGCGGGATGGCCTTTTCTCCCAAACGGCTGATAAACCGACTCTGTGCCGCAATGCGGCCTGCTATGCGCTGAACATCGTTGATGCACGCCGGTTTAGCCAAGGACATAATAGCCTTGATCTTCTCCGGATTAGCTTCAATTCCCCTGTTTGACACCAGGGACCCCAGGAGCTTGCCTGCCGGTACACCAAAAACACACTTGGCCGGATTAAGCATCATCCTATAAACCCGAAGGTTGTCGAAAGTTTCCTTTAAGTCAGCTATCAATGTCTCTTATTTCCTGGATTTTACCACGATATCATCCACGTACGCATTAACGTTTCGCTCAATTTGCTTATGAAGAAAATTTTGTACGCAATGCTGATATGTCGCCTGGGCACTCTTGATCCCAAAAGGCATGGATACATAGCAGAAGGCTCCAAAAGGAGTTATAAAAGCCGTTTTCTCTTGGTCCTTAACTGCCATCTTGATCTGATGATAACCTGAATATGCATCCAGAAAGCTTAAGCGCTCACAACCCGCTGTAGCATCAATGATTTGATCAATACGGGGGAGGGCAAAGGGGTCAGCTGGGCAGGCCTTGTTGAGATCTGTGTAATCAAGACACATTCGCCAAGTGCCGTTCTTTTTTAGCACCAGCACCGGATTAGCCAACCACTCAGGATGGAACACTTCAACTATAAATCCTGCCGCCAAGAGCCTGGCTACCTCTTCACCAATAGCCTTACGCCTTTCTTCATTGAAGCGGCGAAGAAACTGTTTAACTGGTTTAAACTTGGGATCAATGTTAAGAGTGTGCTCAACGAGTTCCCTCGGTACACCTGGAATGTCTGAAGGTTTCCATGCAAAGATGTCTCGATTCTCACAGATGAACTCGATGAGCGCGCTTTCCTATTACGGATCCAGGTTAGCGCTGATGGTGAATTGCTTGGATGAATTGCGAGGAACAAAGTCGGCCTGCTTGGTCTCATCAGCTGATTTAAATTTAAAGGCTGAATCATGCTCTGTAGTCGGCTTCTTCAATGGAGACATATCCGCTGGATCAACATTGTCCTTATAAAATTTCAACTCCTCGGTTGCACAAACCGCCTCAGCATAGGCTGCGTCACCTTCCTCGCATTCCAAAGCAATCTTCCGGCTCCCATGGACCGTGATAGTTCCCTTGTGACCTGGCATCTTGAGCTGCAGATAAACATAACAGGGCCTCGCCATGAACTTAGCATAAACCGGCCGCCCGAACAAGGCATGATATGGGCTCTTGATTTTTACCACCTCAAATGTCAAAGTTTCCGACCTCGAGTCATGCTCATCTCCAAAGGTGACCTCTAGGTCTATCTTACCGACCGGATACGCCGATTTACCAGGCACCACGCCATGGAAAACAGTGTTGGACTGCTTCAGCTTCTTGTCTGTCAACCCCATGCGATGAAAGGTCTCATAATACAAGATATTGATGCTACTTCCTCCGTCCATGAGTACCTTGGTGAACTTATAACCCCCAACCTGAGGCGCCACCACCAGAGCCAGCTGACCCGGATTATCAACCTGGGGCGGATGATCCTCCCGACTCCATACAATGGGCTATTCCGACCAGTGTAAATAACGAGGCACCGCCGGTTCAACAGAGTGCACTGCCCTCTTCTAAACCTTCTGATCACGTTTACATAAGCTTGTGGTGAAGACGTGATATTGCCCGCTACTCTGCTGCTTCGGGTTGCTCTGATAGCCTGATTGTTGTTGTTGCTGATGATTGCCCTGATGATTATAACTACCCTGGCCGTTCTGCTGGTTATGCCCGTTCTGATTGGTGTGGCCGCCCTGATTACCTTGTAATCCTGGACCGGAACCACCACCTTTATAACCCAGCTCATGAAAGCGAGGGCCTGAACCGCCAGACAATCCATGATCATATTGGAACCGGTTTCTAAACTCCCTCATAATAAAGCAGTCCTTCCAGAGGTCCGTGGCTGGCTTTTCCTTCGTGACGTGCCTGGGGCAAGGCACATTCATCTGGCATTCCATATTAATGTTTTGCCCTCTGCCTCGTGGGGGCGGTCAACCTTTGCGGCGCTGGCCATCCTCCTGTGCACTAGTGTTAGCTATGAAATCTGAACTGCTATCTGCTTTATGCTTACCGTTGTATCCCTGATTCGCTGGATTAGACTGCGGCGCTTTACCATTCTTCTTTCCTTTACCTGACTTATCATCATCAGACTCTGGATATTTGGCACTATCCGAATCGGCATACTTTACCAGGCCCCCCATAAGTGTCCCCATGTCTTTACAGTGACGCTTGAGCCATCCTAACTTTAGCTTCAGAGGTTCAAACCAGCAATTGCCTTCCAACGTCACCACTGTTGTGTCCGGATTGATGCGATCTGAGGAGTGCAAGATCTCTAACACTTGGCGCACCCAATAACTCGTCGATTCATTCTCTCCTTGAACGCAAGCCGCCAAGTCTACAATGGACATGTGCTGCTTGCATGTATCCTTGAAGTTATTGATAAACTGGCGTCGTAACTCGGCCCATGATCAGATGGAATTTTGCGGTAAGCCTTTTAACCAAGTACGGGCCGTGCCCTCCAACATCATGGTGAAGTATTTCACACACGCCGCATCGTCCACATCCAGCATCTCTATTGCCATCTCGTAGCTTTCAACCCATGCCTCGGGGGATAGATCTGCGGTATAGTTGGGTACCTTGCTGATGACCCACAACCGTAAGGGATCTATTGCAGCGTTTTTGATAAGTAAGAGTGTCGAACCCAACGAGGAGCAGAAGGTATTGATAAGCGATTCTGAGCAAGGAATTACTGCAAGCACTGAAAGATAACTTTTAGGGGTTTTCTTGATATAAGCAACAAGAAAGTAAAAGCGAGCAAAGAAAAGGCAATGGAGAGTAACAAGTGGCCCAATCCTTTGTGAGCAAAGGAGAGGCCTAACAACTGAACTTATAAAGGATAAAGTGTTCTTGAGGACACAGGGAGAGGTAGTCATGTGCTTTCGCCATATTCCATATCAGCACTATGTGATGTGTTGATAAGTGTTGAGTGGGTGGATCTATGCTAGTACACTCTCTATACTAAGATGAGTGCACTCTTATGATTAAACACCTTGCAAGCATGCGCAAATACAAGATAGTATTTAAGGCAAAAGCCTAACCATAGCAATACGATCGATGATCCATTGTTCCCTTGTGCAAAAGCGTGCGAACTGGGGTTCAGGTTTCTGTCACTCCGGCAACCCACCGTAAGCATTCTTTATACACAATGTATTCCCCTAGGTCCTTAATAAGGCGAAGTGTTGAGTGTTCGACTCACACAACACCACTAGTAAAATAACAACACAACTTAAGCATCAAACAACACATATTACTTCAACATCATATGACTACTAACAACAAGACTTTTCCCATGCCCTCAAGAACTAAAGTAACTACTCACAAGACATAAAAGAGATCATGATCAGTGGAGATAAATGGATGATAAACAATCTGGACATAATGATATTTCTCCAACAAAACTCAATAGCATTCACCACAAAGTAGTAATCAACACCGATGGAGTAGAGAGGATAGATGGTACGGATTACAACACAAATTGCAATGGTGAGATGAGATTTGGATGAAGATGGAGATGGTGATGATGTTGGGGATGATGTTGATGATGATCTCGATGATGCCCGTGACGATGGTGATGACGATGGCGATGATCTCCCCTTCCGGGAGGTGATCTCCCCGGCGGAATCTGCCCGCCGGAGATGGCTTTTTCTTCTCTGTAGGTTTCCGCCACGGAGCGGCGGCGGAACTCCGTCAAAACTCTCCTCTTTAGGGTTTTCGGATGACGAGGAGTATATAGGCAAAAGGGGGCAGCCGGAAATGGGCCAGGGGCTCGAGGAGCCCCCCGGCGCGGCCAGGGAGGGGGCCGCGCCAGGTGGCCGCCTGGGCGCCCTATGGCCCCCCTCTGGTTGCCCTTTTGCGTGCCTTCGTGATCCGTCTGGAAAATACCCTCCGTCGATTTTCAGGTAATTTGGAGGTATTCTTCTTCAGCAACTCAGCGTCCACTTTTTACCGCTGAATCCTGCGTCTGCTGCTTCGGCACCGGAAAGTTGCAAACTGTGTAAAATAAGCCAAAACAACATAAGAACATCATCGTAATGTGAAATATATCAATGAATAAGGATGAATTACGATACAAAATAGTGATGCATTTTGGACGTATCAACACCCCCAAGCTTAGACCTCGCTTGTCCCCAAGCGAATACTGAGCTCGGTAAACCTGTCCACAAGTTTAGAGAGTGAAGTGTCGATAAATAGATTACGGACAAGAAGCATCACAGTTTCTTCACCAAACTCAAATATCCTCAACAGCAATTTTCAACTCATAAAGCCCTTATAAAAGAGTGGTAACACTTATAGTCAAAAGTAGGGCTAAGGAAACTCATCAAATCATGGCAAACATGTCCTTTGGTCAAAGAACAACTAATAGCTTTTACTTTTGCTCTTTCTCTTTATGTTTTGATGAGATTAATTGAAGCTTTTGAAAGAACATGTTATTAGGCAAGAAGTGAAAGTGTTAACACAAAGGAATATGTTTGCTTAAGCTGGGCTTGACAAACAACTTACCTATCAAACGATAATGTCAACAAAGATATGATATGACAAATCTTAATGCAGCTTTATATGAATGAATCCTCGTCAACATCAAATGTCTGCTCCCTTTAAGAATAGAAGGAAGTAGGAATAACTGACTCATCCTAAAAACTAAGAGATAGGCCCCGCTCTAGGGAAGTAGGGAAAACTCATGTGCTATCCTTAAATCAAACAGAACGAAAACAAGTTTTGAGAGGTGCATGATTTGTCAACGAATGCTAAAAGATAACTCAATTACTTCTCGAGCTGGACAAGTTTCGAGGAACGGCTCCCGTATAGGGACGATCACATCCCCTAAATCTCCTTTGTTTATCGCTACCAAAGTTTTCTGAGTTCTCATGAACAAAGCGTGAAGGAGGGTTTGTTTGTTGTATTATCTTTTATGAGCCGGGCGCACTCATGCCAGTTCCTTCTCGTATTAGGGGTTTGAAGATTATACATGCAATCCCGGGGTAAAACTTGTCCAACTTAAAAAGATCATGAATTAACTACTACTTCCTCATGAGCTAAAACAGGGGCACAAAATAGAAGATTTTAACATTTAAGGATAACACACAAATTCTATACTTTAGGAGGTGGTAGTGGAATACCACGAATAGGAAGGTATGGTGGACTCATATGGAAGGTATTGGTTTAAGGGTATGGATGCACAAGCAGAATTCCGCTTAGTACAGAGTTTAGGCTAGCAAAGGCTTTGAGAGAACAGACAATTGATGATGACTAAGATGCAAAGCAATATAAAGCATAAACACTAAAATAAGCATAACACATCAAGTTGTCTTCCTTGTCAGCATAACACTTCAAGCATAATAACATAAAGGTTTTGGCTATGTCGCTACTTTAAGAAAATCATGCTTGTTGTTATGACCAAAGCTATGTTTGCCAAGATTAAATAAGGTTTTCACAGCCATACCTGATATAAGGTCAATACTCCCCATAAGAATCATCATATAAGGTCGATTGCGTGAAGAGAATACCGAGTGCAGCAAAGGAACCAATAGACTTCTCATTAATATTCCATCATAGACGAATCCACACTCACGGATGCAATCTCTCCACCAAAGGAGTGATAGACCTCAATGCACACACCTATTTCATATAATAACCTCCCTAGACATGATACGACTCTACTTGACTCTAAAAGACAAAAGATAAAGATACCGGGCACTCCCCCAAGCTTGGAACAAGCCAAGGGAATGCCATTACCCAAGGAGATTTCACTCCTCATTCTTGTTGACGTTGATTCTTCAAATCTCTTATGACACAGCGAAGGGTTTGGTTTTCCTTCTCCAAGATCTCCACTTGTACCTTTAGTACACGGAAATCTTCACATAGCTGATTGGTGATGCGATAAGCCTCGGAGATGGTGGAGAGCGTGCGTTGATCTTCAAGTGAAGTAGAGGGCCCTGAAAGGTTAAGAGAAAGATCATAATGAGGTTGGACAGATCCCACCATGATGGGATTGCTTGGGCCTCCTTGTTGTTGGGCAGTGATAGTCTTGACTTCCTCCCTCACGGAGCGCTCCATCTCCGCTTGTCTTGCGGCAATCTCTTCTTCGGTAGCCCAGTCAACGTGCTTCCCTTGATTAAGATCCTTCTGGACTTGACGTAGATGCCATCCCAAGAAGTCCTCTCCGCTCGAGCCACAAGAAGACATCTCTAACAATAACCTTTTTTACCCTGACAGAAACAGATCGAAAAAAACACACGAAATCACGTGATACGTTGCCGGAACAATCCGGGCAAATATATAGCAAAAATTTATGCACAGAAAGGAAAGTAACAGGCCAAAGCGGGGTCGGAGACGGACTCCTGGGTGCCCAGGCGGCCTCCCGGCGCGGCCAGGAGGTAGGGCGCGCCAGGGGGGCGCCTGGGCCCCCTGGAGCTTGTCTCCGGCTCCACTTAGGCTTAGAATTTTACTAATTTTGCAAAAACTCATAATATGGAACTTTTATGGCGGTTCGCGATGTTTCCTTACCGTAATACATACCTTTTCTTATTTTGCTTCTGCTGGTGTCTGAAACAGGGCTGCAACATGTTCTTCGTGAGTTGTTGTGTATATCATATTCACATCAACATTGACAGGGTCTCCTGCTATGTAATGCTTAAGTCTTTGCCCATTCACAACTTGAGGTTTGGTGCCTTCAAAATTGTTAATCTTGATTGCACCAGACCGATAGACTTCTTCAATATGAAATGGTCCTTCCCACCTGGAAAGTAGTTTGCCTGGAGAAAACCTGAAACTGGATCTAAACAACAAAACTTTATCACCAACATTAAATTCACGTTTCAGAATCCTCCTATCATGCCACTTCTTTACCTTTTCCTTGAACATTTTAGCGCTCTCGTAAGCTTCACTTCTCCACTCATCTAGAGAAGTCAAGTTCATGAGACGCTTCTCACCAGCTAACTTTGGGTCAGCATTAAGCTCTTTGACAGCCCAGAAAGCTTTGTGCTCTAATTCTAATGGCAAATGGCAGGCCTTGCCATAAACCATCTTATAGGGGGACATGCCAATGGGGTTTTTGTAAGCAGTTCTATACGCCCACAAAGCATCTCCTAACTTATTTGACCAGTCCTTTCTATTTCTGTTTACTGTCTTCTGCAAGATCAACTTGATCTCTCTATTGGCGAGCTCAACTTGCCCACTAGTTTGAGGATGGTACGGTGAAGCAATTCTATGATTGCCATCGTACTTGGCTCAAGCTTTTCTAAAATCTCCATGCGTGAAGTGTGATACTCCATCAGTCATGAGATACCTAGGTACACCAAACCTAGGAAAAATCACATCTTTGAGCATTTTCAAAGATGTCTTGTGATCAGCACTTTCAGTGGGGATTGCTTCAACCCACTTGGTCACATAATCAACAGCTACTAAAATGTGAGTGTATTTGTGCGAAGAATGAAAAGGACCCATAAAATCAAAACCCCAGCAATCAAAAGGTTCAATCACTAGTGAGTAATTCATAGGCATCTCATTCCTTCTACTAATGTTACCAACTCTCTGACATTTATCACAGGCTAAAACATAATTTCTAGCATCCTTAAAGAGAGTAGGCCAATAAAAACCTGATTGAGGAACCTTATGTGCGGTCCTCTCACCGGCATGATGTCCTCCATAGGGACTATCATGACATTGTCTGAGAATGTCCTTCTACTCATGTTCCGGTATGCATCTTCTCACGATCCCGTCTGGACCTTCTTTGAAAAGATCTGGGTCATCCCAAAAGTAGTGCCTCAAATCATGAAAGAACTTCTTCCTTTGCTGAAATGTTAAACCTGGAGGCACATACTTTGCAACGATAAAGTTAGCATAATCTGCAAACCAAGGATCGGAAAGAGATTGTACTTTTACAACGGCAAGTTGCTCGTCTGGAAAACTATCGTTGACTGGGATGGGATCATGCGGTATATCTTCCATCCTTGAAAGATTGTCCGCCACCGGATTGTCTTCTCCTTTCCTATCAACAATCTGCAAATCAAATTCTTGAAGAAGGAGTACCCATCTGATAAGCCTTGGCTTGGCATCCTTCTTTGTCATAAGGTACTTAATGGCAGCATGGTCAGTATGGATGATAACTTTGGAATCAACAATATACTGCCTAAACTTATCACAAGCAAACACTTCAGCTAAGAATTCTTTCTCAGTAGTAGCATAATTCTTTTGAGCACTATCAAGGGTTTTACTAGCATAATGTATAACATTCAATTTCTTATCAACTCTTTGCCCTAAAACAACTCCAATAGCAAAATCACTAGCATCACACATAATCTCAAAAGGTAAATTCCAGTTAGGTGGTTGTACTATAGGAGCGGTTATTAAAGCTTTCTTAAGAACTTCAAAAGCTTCCTTACAATCTTCATCAAATACAAAAGGAACGTCCTTCTGGAGAAGATTAGTGAGGGGTCTCGAAGTCTTAGAAAAGTTTTTAATAAATCTTCTATAGAAGCCAGCATGACCAAGAAAACTGCGAATACCTTTGATGTCCCTTGGATAGGGCATCCTCTCAATTGCTTCAATCTTGGCCTTGTCCACCTCAATTCCCCTTTCGGAAATCTTGTGGCCAAGAACAATTCCTTCGTTAACTATGAAGTGGCACTTCAACCAGTTGAGTACCAGACTTGTCTCCTCACATCTCTGCAAAACTTTATTAAGGTTGTGGAGACAATGGTCAAAGGAAGTTCCATAGACGGAGAAATCGTCCATGAAGACTTCCACAATCTCCTCACAGAAACCATGAAAGATAGCAGACATACACCTTTGAAAAGTAGCAGGGGCATTACATAAACCAAAAGGCATACGCATGTAAGCATAAGTACCAAAGGGACAAGTAAAAGTGGTCTTCTCTTGATCAACAGTGTTAACATGAATTTGAGAGAAGCCAGAATAACGATCGAGGTAACAAAAGTGGGTATTTTTGGATAACCTTTCAAGCATTTGGTCGATGAACGGCAACGGGTAGTGATCCTTCCTGGTTTCCTTGTTCAGCTTCCTGTAATCAATACACATTCTATACCCAATAATAATTCTCTGAGGTATTAGTTCATTCTTATCATTAGGAACCACAGTTGTACCTCCTTTCTTAGGAACACAATGTACCGGGCTTACCCACTTACTATCAGCTATAGGGTAGATAATACCTGCGGCTAGAAGCTTGAGAATCTCAGTTCTTACAACATCCATCATCTTCGGGTTCAACAGTCGTTGATGATCAACAACTGGTTTAGCATCGGGCTCAAGGTTGATAGTATGTTGACAGATAGATGGACTAATCCCCTTAAGGTCATCAAGGGTATAGCCAATTGCACCTCGGTGTTTACGAAGTATTTCCAATAGTCGCTCTTCTTCATATCCTGAAAGGTTAGAGTTGATAATAACAGGATATACTTTCTTTTCATCTAAATAAGCATACTTGAGCGTATCGGGAAGAGATTTAAGATCGAACACCGGGTCTTCTTTTGGTTTTGATAAAATTCCCAAAGGTTCAACCAGAAGGTTGTGCTTCAGGATAGCAGGTTGTTTCAAGAATATTTCATCTAGTTCATTTCTTTCCTGCATATGCAAATCATTCTCGTGGTCCTTCATATATTGCTGCAAAGGATCATTAGGGGGAATAGCAATAGAAGCAATACTTTCAATAATTTTATCATCACTAGGTAAATCGGTACCACGAGGCTGCTTAGAGAACATAGAAAAATTAAATTCATATGGCTCACCATTGAATTCAACAGAAACTTTACCTTTCTTGCAATCTATTATAGCTCCACAAGTTCTAAGAAAAGGTCTACCAAAGATAATAGGACAAAAATTGTCCCTCTCTGAACCAAGTACTAGAAAGTCGGTAGGGTATTTTACCTTTCCACATAGGACTTCAACGTATCTCACAATTCCGATAGGAGAGATAGTTGTTCTGTTTGCAAGATGAATGGTAACATCAACTCCTTCAAGTTCACAAGGGGAAATCTCACCGATGATCTCTTCATAAAGTGAATAGGGGATAGCACTAGCACTCGATCCCAAATCGCATAGCCCATAATAATTGTGATCTCCTATTTTAACAGATACTACTGGAGTACCTGAAATTGGGCCTTTATTCTTGGCCGTGACAAGGTTAGTGGAAACAGCACAAAAATTTACATTGGAATCCAAGACATCATTAGTAACAAGGTCTTTAACCAATGCAACTTGAGGATCGACCTTGATCTGGTCCTCAGGCTCATCAATTCTTCTCTCACTTTTATTTATTACGCCTGTCACAAGAGAGTGCTCCCTTATCCTTGCGGGAAAAGGAGGCTTTTCATATATAACTGCAGGCAAAATAGGGTCAGCAACATGAATATCAACAGGTAACTCTTTGAAAGGTTCATGATGCTGATCTCTCTTCTTTTTAAAAGAATCAACGTGAGAGGCAAAATCCTTACAGAAATCAATCATTAGATGGGAATCAAGACCAATCTTAGAGCAAAAGGTATTGAAGTAATCAGTTTTCACATAGCTCTCAATATAATCATGCTCATAATTTATAGCGGGTTCAATACCTTTATCGATTTCCCAGTCTTCGTTATTCCTCTGGATCCTTTCAATGAGATCCCACCTTTCTTCAACACTCTTCGTCTGAAATACCCCACTAGAGGAGGCATCCAGCATCTCCCTATCCTGACGAGAAAGCCTGGCATAAAAATTTGTAAGTATAAGTTCCTTGGGGAGCTCATGAATAGGACATTTGAGCATTAGGGACTTCAATCTCCCCCAAGCTTGAGAAATGCTTTCTCCGTCACGAGACCTAAAGTTATAGATATAGTTCCTGTCTCGATGAATTTCATGAAGAGGATAAAACTTGGTATAAAAGAGAGACATAAGCTCTTGCCAATCAAGCAAGTGTGAGTTATCGAGAAGCTTATACCAATCTGAAGCGTTATCTATAAGTGATACGGAGAACAATTTCCTCATGACAAACTCCATTGGTACACCTGCAAGCTTAAATAATGAACATAGTTGTGACAGATATAGCAAGTGTTCACCGGGATGTCTGTCTCCTGCATAATGATTAGCCAAAGCATAATCGATAATACCAGCTGGTATTTTATAGGGCACAATTTCAGTAGGGGGAGGAGCAACCACCACAGGTGTGGGGCGTCTTCCCACAAGCAACGATCCAATAGCAAGGTTGTCCATAAGGACAAAGAGCAGCAACAGCAAAATAAAAACAGAAATATAAAAACTTCCTTACCAGCTTCACTTACCAATAGCGCTACACTCCCCAGCAACGGCGCCAGAAAACAGTACTTGATGACCCACAACCGTAAGGGATCTATTGCAGCGTTTTCGATAAGTAAGAGTGTCGAACCCAATGAGGAGCAGAAGGTATTGATAAGCGATTCTGAGCAAGGAATTACTGCAATCACTGAAAGATAACTTTTAGGGGTTTTCTTGATATAAGCAACAAGAAAGTAAAAGCGAGCAAAGTAAAGGCAATGGAGAGTAACAAGTGGCCCAATCCTTTCTGAGCAAAGGAGAGGCCTAACAACTGAACTTATAAAGGCTAAAGTGTTCTTGAGGACACACAGTAGAGGTAGTCATGTGCTTTCGCCATATTCCGTATCGGTACTATGTGATGTGTTGATAAGTGTTGAGTGGGTGGATTTATGCTAGTACACTCTCTAGACTAAGATGAGTGCACTCTTATGATTAAACACCTTGCAAGCATCCGCAAATACAAGATATTATTTAAGGCAAAAGCCTAACCATAGCAATACGATCGATGATCCATTGTTGATGACCCTCAACCGTAAGGGATCTGTTGCAGCGTTTTCGATAAGTAAGAGTGTCGAACCCAACGAGGAGCAGAAGGTATTGATAAGCGATTCTGAGCAAGAAATTACTGCAAGCACTGAAAGATAACTTTTAGGGGTTTTCTCGATATAAGCAACAGGAATGTAAAGGCAAGTAATGTAAAAGGTACTGAGAGTAACAAGTGGCCCAATCCTTTCTTAGCAAAGGAGAGGCCTAGCAACTGAACTTATAAAGACTAAAGCATCCTTGAGGACACACGGGAGAGGTTGTCATGTGCTTTCGCCATATTCCGTATCGATACTATGTTATGTGTTCATAAGTGTTGGTGGGTGGATCTATGCTAGTGCACTCTCTAGACTAAGATGAATGCACTCTTATGATTAAACACCTTGCAAGCATCCGCAAATACAAGATAGAATTTAAGGCAAAAGCCTAACCATAGCAATATGATCGAGGATCCATTATTCCCTTATGCAAAAGCGTGCGAACTGGGGTTTAGGTTTCTGTCACTCCGGCAACCCGCCATAAGCATTCTTTATACACAATGTATTCTCCTAGGTCCTTAATAAGGCGAAGTGTTGGGTGTTCGACTCACACAACACCACTAGTAGAATGACAACGCAACTTAAGTACCAAACAACACATATTACTTCAACAGCATATGACTACTAACAACAAGACTTTCCCCATGTCCTCAAGAACTAAGGTAACTACTCACAAGACATAAAAGAGATCATGATCAGTGGGGATAAATATGTGATAAACAATATGGACATAATAATATTTCTCCAACAAAACTCAATAGCATTCACCACAAAGTAGTAATCAACACCGATGGAGTAGAGGGGATAGGTAGTACGAGTTACAACACGAGTTGCGATGGAAAGATGAGATGTAGATGAAGATGGAGATGGTGCTGATGTTGGGGATGATGTTGATGATGATCTCGATGATGCCCGTGATGATGGTGATGACGATGGCGACGATCTCCCTTCCGGGAGGTGATCTCCCCGACGGAATCTGCCCACCAGAGATGCCCTTTTCTTCTCTGTAGGTTTCCGCCTCGAAGCGGCGGTGGAACTCCGTAAAAAGTCCCGTGCCTAGGGTTTTCGGGGGACGGAGAACATATATGCAAAAGGGGGCGACCAGAGGTGGGCCAGGGTCTCCAGGCGCCCCCCGGCGCGGCCAGGGGGGGCGCCCCCAGGCCGCCTGGGCACCCTGTGGCCCCCCTCTGACTCCCCTTTTGCGTGTCTTCGTTATTCATCTGAAAAATACCTCCCGTCAATTTTTAGGTAATTTGGAGGTGTTCTTCTTCAGCAACTCAGCATCCACTTTTTCCTGCTGAATCCTGCGTCTGCTGTTTCGGTATCGGAAAGTTGCAAACTGTGTAAAATAGACCAAAACAACATAAGAACATCATCATGACGTGAAATATATCAATGAATAAAGATGAATTATGATACCAAATAGTGATGCATTTTGGATGTATCAACACCCCCAAGCTTAGACCTCGCTTGTCCCCAAGCGAATATGAACTCGTTAAACCTGTCCACAAGTTTAGAGAGTGAAGTGTCGATAAATAGAATACGGACAAGAAGCATCACAGTCTCTTCACCAACTCAAATATCCTCAGCAGCAATCTTCAACTCATAAGGCTCTTATGAAAGAGTGTCAACACTTATATTCGAAAGTAGGACCAATGGAAACTCATTATATCATGGCAAACATGTCCTTTGGTCAAAGAACAATAAATAATTTTAACTTTTGCTTTTGATGTGATTAATTGAAGCTTTTTGAAATAACAAGTTAATAAGCAAGAAGTGAAAGTGTTAACACGAAGGAAGATATTTGCCTTAGCTGGGCATGACAAACAACTTACTTATCAAATGATAATGTCAACAAGGATATGATATGACAAATCTTAATGCAGCTTTATATGAATGAATCCTTATCAACATCAAACGTATGCTCTCTTTGAGAAATAGAGGGAAGTAGAAATAACTGACTCAACTTAAAATTAAAAGATAGGCCCTGCTCTAGGGTAGTAGGGAAAACTCATGTGCTATCCTCAAATCAAACAGAATGAAAACAAGTTTTTGAGAGGTGCATGATTCGTCAACGAATGCTAATAGATAACTCAATTACTTCTTGAACTGGACAAGTTTCGAGGAACGGCTCACGTATGAGGACGATAACATCCTCTTATTCTCCTTTGTTTATCACTGCCAAAGTTTTCTGATTTCTCATGAACAAAGCGTGAAGGAGGGTTTGTTTGTTATATTATTTTTAAGCCGGGCGCACTCAATGCCAGTTCCTTTTCGTATTATGGGTTTGCACATTATACATGCAATCCTGGGATGAAGCTTGTCCAACTCAAAAAGGTCATGAATTAGCTACTACTTCCTCATGAGCTAAAGCAGATGCACAAAATAAAAGATTTTGAACATTTAAGGATAACACATAAATTATATACTTTAGGAGGTGGTAGTGGACTACCACGAGTAGGTAGGTATGGTGGACTCATATGGAAGGTATTGGCTTAAGGGTATGGACGCACAAGCAGAATTCCGCTTAGTACAGAGTTAGGCTAGCAAAGGTTTTGAAAGAGCAGACAACTGATGATGACTAAGATGCAAAGCAATATAAAGCATGAACATTGAAATAAGCATAACACATCAAGTTGTCTTCCTTGTCAACATAACACTTCAAGCATAATAACATAAAGGTTTTGGCTATGTTGATACTTTAAGAACATCATGCTTGTTGTTATGACCAAAGCTATGTTTGCCAAGATTAAATAAAGTTTCATAGCCATACCTGACATAAGGTCAATACTCCCCGTAAGAATCATCATATAAGGTCGATCGCGTGAAGAGAATACCGAGTGCAGCAAAAAGGAACCGATGAACTTCTCATTAATATTCCATCATAAACGACTCCACGCACCCGGATACAATTCTTCACCAAAGGGGTGATAGACCTCAATGCACACCTATCTCATATAATAACCTCCCTAGACATGATACAACTCTACTTGACTTCTGAAAGACAAAAGGTAAAAGATAAAGATACCGGGCACTCCCCCAAGCTTGGAACAAGCCAAGGGAATGCCATTACCCACGGAGATTTCACCCATACTTGTTGGCGTTAATCACGTAGTCCTTGGCGAAACGCTTCCATGGATATCTTGCTAAAGTCTCTTGTGAGAGGCTCATCTCCTGAATCCTGCATTCAGCACCCAAACTCATGCGCATAAATCTTAGTTCATACTCACAATTCTGGTTATATAAATCATTAATTTGCCCTTGGAGTTCTATAATTCTGTCTTCAGACGCGGCGATTCTTTCCCACATCTCCTTCATCTCCTTCAGAAAGTAGTTCTTCAGCTCGTTGGTGATGTCAAAGTTAGCTTCGACACCACGCTCGGTCATCTTCTTGTACTTGAAGACTTCTTGCTCCACTTCTTCCAGCCTGGCCTTGACGCTCCCCTCCTTGATAGGTCCCTTCAGATCTTCTTGATGAAGGACGCCTTCCTTCATCTGAACAACCTGAGGGTGCTTCTTCACCTCAGCGAGGTAAGGGTTGATGACGTTGACGACGAACGTGTCCTTGGAGGAACTTGGAGAAGCCATGGCACCTAAATTTAGCTGAAAGATTTCCTAGCAGAAACAGATCGAAGAGAAAACACGCGAAATCGCAAGATACGTTGCCGGAACAACCCGGGCAAATATATAGGAAACATTTATGCACAGAAAGGAAGGTAACGGACCAAAGCGGGGTCGGAGACGGGCTCCAGGGTGTCCAGGCGGCCTGCCGGCGCGGCCCAGGGGGGGCGCACCAGGGGGGGCGCCTGGACTCCCTGGTGGTCGTCTCCGGCTCCACTTCGACTCGGAATTTTACTAATTTTACAAAAACTCGTAATACGGAACTTTTATGATGTTTTGCGGTGTTTTCTTACCGTACTACATACCTTTTCTTTATTCTGCTTCTGCTGGCGTCTAAAACAGGGCTGCAACATGTTCTTTGTGGGTTGTTGTGTATATTATATTCACATCAACATCGACAGGGTCTCCTGCTATGTAATGTTTAAGTCTTTGCCCATTCACAACTTGAGGTTTGGTGCCTTCAAAATTATTAATCTTAATTGCACCAGACCGATAAACTTCTTCAGTATGAAATGGTCCTTCCCACCTGGAAAGTAGTTTACCTGGAGAAAACCTGAAACGGGATCTAAACAACAAAACTTTGTCACCAACATTAAATTCACGTTTCAGAATCTTCCTATCATGCCACCTTTTTACCTTTTCCTTGAACATTTTAGCGCTCTCGTAAGCTTCACTTCTCCATTCATCTAGAGAACTCAAGTTCATGAGACGCGTCTCACCAGCTAGTTTTGGGTCAGCGTTAAGCTCTCTAACAACCCAGAAAGCTTTGTGCTCTAGCTCTAATGGCAAATGGCAAGCCTTGCCATATACCATCTTATAGGGGGACATGCCCATGGGGTTTTTGTAAGCAGTTCTATATGCCCACAAAGCATCTCCCAATTTATTTGACCAATCTTTCCTATTTCTGTTTACTGTTTTCTGCAAGATCAACTTAATCTCTCTATTGGTGAGCTCAACTTGCCCACTAGTTTGAGGATGATAAGGTGAAGCAATTCTATGATTAACATCGTATTTAGCCAGAGCTTTTCTAAAAGCTCCGTGCGTGAAGTGTGATCCTCCATCGGTCATGAGATACCTTGGTACACCAAACCTACGAAAAATTACATCTTTAAGCATTTTCAAAGATGTTTTGTGATCAGCACTTTCAGTGGGGATTGCTTCAACCCACTTGGTCACATAATCAACAGCTACTAAAATGTGAGTGTACTTGTGCGAAGAAGGAAAAGGACCCATAAAATGAAAACCCCAACAATGGAAAGGTTCAATCACTAGTGAGTAATTCATAGGCATCTCATTCCTTCTACTAATGTTACCAACTCTCTGACATTTATCACAAGCTAAAACATATTTTCTAGCATCTTTAAAGAGAGTAGGCCAATAAAAACCTGATTGAAGAACCTTATGTGCAGTCCTCTCACCGGCATGATGTCCTCCATAGGGACTATCATGACACCGTCGGAGAACGTCCTTCTGCTCATGTTCCGGAATGCATCTTCTCACGATCCCGTCGGGACCTTCTTTGAAAAGATGTGGGTCATCCCAAAAGTAGTGCCTCAAATCATGAAAGAACTTCTTCCTTTGCTCAAATGTTAGACCTGGAGGCAAATACTTCGCAACAATAAAATTAGCATAATCTGCATACCAAGGGTCGGAAAGAGGTTGTATTTTTACAACGGCAAGTTGCTCGTCTGGAAAACTATCGTTAACTGGGATGGGGTCATGCGGTATATCTTCCATTCTTGAAAGATTGTCCGCTACCGGATTGTCTTCCCCTTTCCTATCAAGAATCTGCAAATCAAATTCTTGGAGAAGGAGTATCCATCTGATAAGCCTTGGCTTGGCATCCTTCTTTGTCATAAGATATTTAATGGCAGCATGATCAGTATGAATAATAACTTTAGAATCAGCAATATACTGCCTAAACTTATCACAAGCAAAAACTACAGCTAAGAATTCCTTCTCAGTAGTAGCATAATTTCTTTGAGAACTATCAAGGGTTTTACTAGCATAATGTATAACATTCAATTTCTTATCAACCCTTTGTCCTAAAACAGCTCCAACAGCAAAATCACTTGCATCACTCATAATTTCAAAAGGTAAATTCCAGTCAGGTGGTTGTACTATAGGAGCAGTTATTAAAGCTTTCTTAAGGACTTCAAAAGCTTCCTTACAATTTTCATCAAATGCAAAAGGAACATCCTTCTGGAGAAGATTAGTGAGGGGTCTCGAGGATTTAGAAAAGTCTTTAATAAATCTTCTATAAAAACCTGCATGACCGAGAAAACTGTGAATACCTTTGATGTCCCTTGGATAGGGCATCCTCTCAATAGCTTCGATCTTGGCTTTGTCCACTTCAATTCCCCTTTCGGAAATCTTGTGACCAAGAACAATTCCTTCATTAACCATAAAGTGGCACTTCTCCCAGTTGAGTACCAAATTTGTCTCCTCGCATCTCTGCAAAACTTTATTAAGGTTGTGAAGACAATGGTCAAACGAAGTTCCATAGACGGAGAAATCGTCCATGAAGACTTCCATAATATCCCCGCAGAAACCATGAAAGATAGCAGACATACACCTTTGAAAAGTAGCAGGGGCATTACATAAACCAAAAGGCATACGTCTGTAAGCATAAGTACCAAAAGGACAAGTAAAAGTGGTCTTCTCTTGATCGGCAGTGTTAACATGAATTTGAGAGAAGCCAGAATAACCATCGAGATAACAAAAGTGGGTATTTTTAGATAACCTTTCAAGCATTTGGTCGATGAACAGCAACGGGTAGTGATCCTTCCTGGTTGCCTTGTTCAACTTCCTGTAATCAATACACATTCTATATCCAATAATAATTCTCTGAGGTATTAGTTCATTTTTATCATTAGGAACCACAGTTGTACCTCCTTTCTTAGGAACACAATGTACCGAACTTACCCACTTACTGTCAGCTATAGGGTAGATGATACCTGCGGCTAGAAGCTTGAGAATCTCAGTTCTCACGACATCCATCATCTTCGGGTTCAACCGTCGTTGATGATCAACAACTGGTTTAACATCAGGCTCAAGGTTGATAGTATGTTGACAGATAGATGGACTAATCCCCTTAAGGTCATCAAGGGTATAGCCAATTGCGCCTCGGTGTTTATGAAGTACTTCCAATAATCGCTCTTCTTCATATCCTGAAAGGTTAGAATTGATAATAACAGGATATACTTTCTTTTCATCTAAATAAGCATATTTGAGCGTATCGGGAAGAGGTTTAAGATCGAACACCGGGTCTTCTTTCGGTTTTGATAAAAATCCCAAAGGTTCAACCGGAAGGTTGTGCTTCAGGATAGCAGGCTGCCTCAATAATATTTCATCTAGTTCATTTCTTTCCTGCATATGCAAATCATTCTCGTGGTCCTCCATGTATTGCTGCAAAGGATTATCAGGGGGAATAGCAATAGAGGCAATACTTTCAATAATTTTATCATCACTAGGTAAATCAGTATCACGAGGTTGCTTAGAGAACTTAGAAAAATTAAATTCATATGGCTCACCATCGAATTCAACAGAAACTTTACCTTTCTTGCAATCTATTATAGCTCCACAAGTTCTAAGAAAAGGTCTACCAAAAATGATGGGACAAAAATTGTCCCTGGCTGAACCAAGTACCAGAAAGTCGGTAGGGTATTTTACCTTTCCACATAGGACTTCAACGTCCCTCACAATTCCGATAGGAGAGATAGTTGATCTATTTGCAAGATGAATAGTAACATCAACTTCTTCAAGTTCACAAGGGGAAATCTCACCGATGATTTCTTCATAGAGTGAATAAGGAATAGCACTTGCACTCGATCCCAAATCGCATAGCCCATAATAATTGTGATCTCCTATTTTAACAGATACCACCGGAGTACCTGAAATTGGGCCTTTGTTCTTGGCTGTGACAAGGTTAGTGGAAACAACACAAAAAGTTATATTGGAATCCAAAACATCATCAGTAGCAAGGTCTTTAATCAATGCAACTTGAGGATTGACCCTGATCTGGTCCTCAGGTTCATCAACTCTTCTCTCACTTTTATTTATTATGCCTGTCACAAGAGAGTGTTCCTTTATCCTCGTGGGAAAAGGAGGCTTTTCATATATGACTGCAGGCAAAATAGGCTTAGCAACATAAATATCAATAGGTGGTTCTTTAAAAGGTGCATGGTGCTGGTCTCTATTCTTTTAAAAAGAATCAACGTGAGAGGCAAAATTCTTACATAAATCAATCACTAGATGGGAATCAAGACCAATCTTAGAGCAAAAAGTATTGAAGTAATCAGTTTCCACATAGCTCTCAATATAATCATGTTCATAATTTATAACGGGTTCAATACCTTTATCAATTTCCCAATCTTCGGTATTCCTCTGGATTCTTTCAAGGAGATCCCACCTTTCTTCAACACTCTTCTTCTGAAATACCCCACTAGAGGAGGCATCCAGCATCTCCTTATCCTGACGAGAAAGCCTGGCATAAAAATTTGTAAGTATAATTTCCTTGGGAAGCTTATGAATTGGGCATTTGAGCATTAGAGACTTCAATCTCCCCCAAGCTTGAGCAATGCTTTCTCCGTCACCAGACCTAAAGTTATAGATAAAATTCCTGTCTCGATGAATTTCATGAAGAGGATAAAATTTAGTATAAAAGAGAGACATAAGCTCCTGCCAGTCCAGCAAGTGTGGGTTATCGAGAAGCCCATACCAATCTGAAGCTTTATCTATAAGGGATACGACAAACAATTTCCTCATGACAAATTCCCTCGATACACCTGCAAGCTTAAATAATGAACATAGTCATGACAAATATAGCAAGTGTTCACTGGGATGTCTGTCTCCTGCATAACGATTAGCCAAAACATAATTGATAATGCCAGCTGGTATTTTATAAGGCACAATTTCAGTAGGGGTAGGATCAACCACCACAGGTGTGGGGCGTCTTCCCGCAAGCAACGCTCCAATAATAGGGTTATCCATAGGGACAAAGAGCAGCAATAGCAAAAATAAAAACAGAATTATAAAAAGACTTTCTTACTAGTTTCACTTTACCAATAGCGCTACGCTCCCCGGCAACGGCGCCTGAAAACGTTACTTGATGACCCTCAACCGTAAGGGATCTGTTGCAGCGTTTTCGATAAGTAAGACTGTCGAACCCAACGAGGAGCAGAAGGTATTGATAAGCGATTCTGAGCAAGAAATTACTGCAGGCACTGAAAGATATCTTTTAGGGGTTTTCTCGATATAAGCAACAGGAATGTAAAGGCAAGTAATGTAAAAGGTACTGAGAGTAACAAGTGGCCCAATCCTTTCTTAGCAAAGGAGAGGCCTAGAAACTGAACTTATAAAGACTAAAGCGTTCTTGAGGACACACGGGAGAGGTAGTCATGTGCTTTCGCCATATTCCGTATCGATACTATGTTATGTGTTGATAAGTGTTGGTGGGTGGATCTATGCTAGTGCACTCTCTAGACTAAGATGAATGCACTCTTATGATTAAACACCTTGCAAGCATCCGCAAATACAAGATAGAATTTAAGGCAAAAGCCTAACCATAGCAATACGATCGAGGATCCATTATTCCCTTATGCAAAAGCGTGCGAACTGGGGTTCAGGTTTCTGTCACTCCGGCAACCCACCATAAGCATTATTTATACACAATGTATTCTCCTAGGTCCTTAATAAGGCGAAGTGTTGGGTGTTCGACTCACACAACACCACTAGTAGAATGACAACACAACTTAAGTACCAAACAACACATATTACTTCAACAGCATATGACTACTAACAACAAGACTTTCCCCATGTCCTCAAGAACTAAGGTAACTACTCACAAGACATAAAAGAGATGATGATCAGTGGGGATAAATATGTGATAAACAATCTGGACATAATAATATTTCTCCAACAAAACTCAATAGCATTCACCACAAAGTAGTAATCAACACCGATGGAGTAGAGGGGATAGGTAGTACGAGTTACAACACGAGTTGCGATGGAAAGATGAGATTTGGATGAAGATGGAGATGGTGCTGGTGTTGGGGATGATGTTGATGATGATCTCGATGATGCCCGTGATGATGGTGATGACGATCTCCCCTTCCGGGAGGTGATCTCCCCGGCGGAATCTGCCCACCGGAGATGCCCTTTTCTTCTCTGTAGGTTTCCGCCTCGAATCTGCGGCGGAACTCCGTAAAAAGTCCCGTGCCTAGGGTTTTCGGGGGACGGAGAACATATATGCAAAAGGGGGCGACCAGAGGTGGGCCAGGGGCTCCAGGCGCCCCCCGGCGCGGCTAGGGGGGGGGCGCCCCCAGGCCGCCTGGGCACCCTGTGGCCCCCCTCTGACTCCCCTTTTGCGTGTCTTCGTTATTCATCTGAAAAATACCTCCCGTCAATTTTCAGGTAATTTGGAGGTGTTCTTCTTCAGCAACTCAGCATCCACTTTTTCCTGCTGAATCCTGCGTCTGCTGTTCCGATATCGGAAAGTTGCAAACTGTGTAAAATAGACCAAAACAACATAAGAACATCATCATAACGTGAAATATATCAATGAATAAAGATGAATTATGATACAAAATAGTGATGCATTTTGGACGTATCAATTGTTCCCTTGTGCAAAAGCGTGCGAACTGGGGTTCAGGTTTCTGTCACTCCGGCAACCCACCGTAAGCATTCTTTGTACACAATGTATTCCCCTAGGTCCTTAATAAGGCGAAGTGTTGAGTGTTCGACTCACACAACACCACTAGTAAAATAACAACACAACTTAAGCATCAAACAACACATATTACTTCAACATCATATGACTACTAACAACAAGACTTTTCCCATGCCCTCAAGAACTAAAGTAACTACTCACAAGACATAAAAGAGATCATGATCAGTGGAGATAAATGGATGATAAACAATCTGGACATAATGATATTTCTCCAACAAAACTCAATATCATTCACCACAAAGTAGAAATCAACACCGATGGAGTAGAGAGGATAGATGGTACGGATTAGAACACAAGTTGCAATGGTGAGATGAGATTTGGATGAAGATGGAGATGGTGCTGATGTTGGGGATGATGTTGATGATGATCTCGATGATGCCCGTGACGATGGCGATGATCTCCCCTTCCGGGAGGTGATCTCTCCGGCGGAATCTGCCCACCGGAGATGGCTTTTTCTTCTCTGTAGGTTTCCGCCACGGAGCGGTGGTGGAACTCCGTCAAAACTCTCCTCTTTAGGGTTTTCGGATGACGAGGAGTATATAGGCAAAAGGGGGCGGCCGGAAGTGGGCCAGGGGCTCCAGGCGCCCCCCCCGGCGCGGCCAGGGAGGGGGCCGCGCCAGGTGGCCGCCTGGGCGCCCTGTGGCCCCCCTCATGTTGCCCTTTTGCGTGCCTTCGTGATCCGTCCGGAAAATACCCCCCGTCGATTTTCAGGTAATTTGGAGGTATTCTTCTTCAGCAACTCAGCGTCCACTTTTTACCGCTGAATCCTGCGTCTGCTGCTTCGGCACCGGAAAGTTGCAAACTGTGTAAAATAAGCCAAAACAACATAAGAACATCATCGTAATGTGAAATATATCAATGAATAAGGATGAATTACGATACAAAATAGTGATGCATTTTGGACGTATCACTTGCGTGGTCCTTTGAAGTCTTTAGGCAGCCGGACATTGCGTAAAGCGGGCGTGAGACACGGTACTCCCAAGGAACTGGAAGAAACTCCCGACTCGACCGTGGTAGATGGACAAACCGGCGTAGGTTGACGTGCTTCATATTGCGCTGCTAATTCGGCCTCGCGGTGTTGTCTGCCTTGATCCACCACATCTTGAGCGTTTATACCTCCACCCGCCGGGTTATTCCTTCGCGGCGGGTTACGATTTCGCGCGCTACTTGACACAGCCGGTTCATCCATGTGCCTGCTGTAACTCCGGCTTGGGCGGGGAGTAGAATGAATCCTCTCGCGGCTGTGAGAATAAGCCTGCTGTTGAGTTAAAGCTGTCTCGAGGAACTCCCTAGCTCGCCGCGCCTCCACTACTATAGGGGATCCCCCTTCAATGGGAAGGGCTGCCAATCGTGAAGTGGCCGCAACTATGTTATCCAATGGGTTGGAGTAGTGACCAGGAGGCATTGGCGCATGCTGTGATGGAACGACCTGACGGGCTGGGTCCGCGCCCTGTGACTGTACCGACACCCCTGTGTCAGGGACCTCTCCCTGGTTTACCCCTGGCTGGTTGCTGGTTCCCGCTCCAGGCGTACTGAAGAGGTTCCTTGCTTTGTAAACTGGCGGCAGGCGAGACTTGCGCCTTCTCCTCATTACGTCATTTGAGGCAGTCTGATCCAACAAGAGCCGGTAAGCCTGAGCGTCTAGCTCGGCCTGCCTCGCGATCATCCTAGTATTCTCAGCAGCCAGGTCCAACTTAGCTTGATCTATTTGGCCCCTTACTTTAGCAATTCCCGCGTCGTGTTGCACCTTCTCGGCCTGGCTGATGTCCGTAGTCAGCAGCATCGTCAAGGTGTCGACTAGAGCAGACAGAATTTGAGCCGGCGGCTGAACACGGCCTCATGCCCCAGCTACTGCTGCCGCCGCCAGATCGGATGTTAACGCTGCTGTAGTTGAAGATTGTTGCACAGATTGTGATCCGGCCATGAAGACTGCGACCCGGCTCGGCGGATCAAGGGTGTCCAGAATACTGTCACCGTCGGAACAGCCCCTAGACCGGACGTCCTGTAATAGATATAAACACTAGGTTTCTCCAGTGGATGACTCGTCGCTGGAATAAACGACGGTCTCATCACCAGATTCCGATCCATCCTCAGCTTGTGCTCCGTGAACCGCTCCCACGAAGACACGCTTCACGGCGATTTGAATCCGGGCAGGTCTCGCACGCTGAGCCGACTCGACGATGTTGGAGCAGATGTCCGGCTCAGGGCTCGGTTCGCCGATCTTGCCGATGAAGATGTGGATGCCGCCAAAGGGGACCCAGTAACCGTACTCGCTTGAATCGGCCTCGGGACCCCAGCCTGCATCGTCGATGTAGATCTTTCCATGAAGACTCTTGGTCATCCGGCCCACTACGTAGCCCTTGAGTCCTTCAAAGCTGCCCTTGAAGAACCCGAAACCATCGCGCGATTGCCCCACGGTGGGTGCCAACTGTCGTGTTTTTGTCACGACAGATGTCCTAGCAAAAGTACTTAGTCTTGGAGCCATCGCTACGGGTTAGCTTAAAGGGGTTAAAGCGGACAAGGACGCAAGGGATTTATACTAGTTCGGCCCCTTCGATGAAGGTAAAAGCCTACTTCTAGTTTGGTGTGGTATTGCTAGGGTTTCGATGACCAGGGAGCGAGTCTGCTTTGCCTGTGTCTCGAGTTGTTGTTCTCTGTCCTTGAACCGTCGTCGGGTCGTCCCTTTATATACACAGGATGACGCCCGGTCCGGTTTATAGAATCCCGAGGCTGGCTCATAAACGTGCCCGGCTTGGTCTCTATCTTTCCTATCTTACACTACAAGTTACATGCCGTATGGCGGTTTACACTTATGGGCCCTAACACCTCTTGGGCCCTGGATCTCTAGTCTTTTATGATAAAGCGCCATGTTCTATGCCTTGCTGGGCTTCAGTAAAAGTAATCCTTATGGGTAGAAACCGGCCCCTTCCTGGGCAGTTTATACCTAATAGTTATATCCCTGACACCAGCCGAACCAGTGAACCCTCGTACTCCTCTCCGCGCGGGCTTCCACTACTACGTCTTCCCCAGCTCCGTGTCGTCCCCTTCCTAGGCCTCGCCATCGTCCATCGCCCTGGTGCTCTCGGCGCGGCATGCTCAAGGAACGACTTCCATCGGACATGGACTGTACGTGGAGAGGCTGACAGCTGGGTCCACGACAGCAGCAAGGAAGTGCCTCCTTATTACACGGAAGATAATGATTCCTCCACCTGACAGCAGGGACCCACATGACGGGCCACCGTATTTCGCAAACAAAACGTTTCCCCCCAAACTGATGGGACCCACCGGATGGGCCACCGTATTGCGCGAAAAAAACGTTCCCCCCGCTGTCAGCTCGGACCCAGCGGAAGTGCCTCCTTATTACACACAAAAAATGAATACTCCTCCAGCTGGTTGGGACCCACCTTGGTGGGAGGCTGACATGTGGGCGTACTAAGTTGATGGGAATGGAGTGCTTTGTCAACTTAGTCAATATGAACGATTCTAGCTCTAGTAACCGTACGATGTCCATCCAACGGTCGTAGTGCTTCTTCAACCTCTGGTCTTGTTGCTCCAGCCGCCCAAAGCAGCGCCGGTCGTGCTGCATGCTCCTGCCTCCCGTGGCCGGTTGTGCTGCCGCCGAGGCATCAGCGCCCCTACTATTCCCACCGCTGGCCAGGCCATCCCTCTACTCACCCACACCCCCTGTTATTCTGCGGCGATGGCAGCCTCACTTCGCAGCGAACCAGTGAACCCTCGTACTCCTCTACGCGTGGGCATCCACTGCCACGTCTTCCCCGGCTCCGCGTCGTCCCCTTCCTAGGACTCACCGTCCTCCACCGCCCTGGTGCTCTTGATGCGGTGTGGTCAACATGGTCAAGGAATGGCTTCCATCAGATGTGGACTGTACGTGGAGAGGCTGACAGCTGGGTCCACGGCCGCAACAAGGAAGTGCCTCCTTATTACGCGCAAAATAATTATTATTCCTCCACTTGACAGCGGGGACCCACCGGACGGGCCACCATATTTCGCGAAAATAATGTTTCCCCCTGACTGCTGGGACCCACCAGCTACATCTTCGCACGCAAGGAAGTGCGTCCAGGCAAAGAAAAACAATTCGGCCCCCTGACTGCTGGGACCCACCAGCTACATCTTCGCACGCAAGGAAGTGCCAGACAGTCGGGACCCACCTGGTCGAAGCATACGTAGCGTTGTCATTTTGGTCGCGAACGTGTACAAACATACTGGTCGATGTAGAGGCGCGCAAGTGTCGTAGTAGAGGTGCACACGTAGCATGTACACGTACATACAGCGGCAAGTGTGCAAGATAGAAAATACGGCCACGTACATGCATACGGGCAGGGTCTCGAACGCCTACTCGCGCATACGTACGGCCAGGGCTCGTGTACAAGGCTGGGTCGGAACGGAGAAACAACGTTGTCGTCGTGTTCATGGGGGGCCAACCGGCTGGGTCGAAACGGAATGCGTCGTCGTGTTCATCAGGAGGACTTGAATGGAACAGCCGATGGAAACGAGGTCTGGCGTACCACAGCTCAAGCATTCCTCTTCTTGCACCTCAAGATGCAAATAATCATCCATATTCTTTTGGAGTGGAGTTTTGCATTCTTCGCTCTTCTTAGCCCATCAATATTTTGGTTGCGGCATAATTCACCTCAAGTTTTGAGATGTGTACAATAAGTCCACAACAAGCTTATTCTTTTGTTGATCTTCTCAACAACTCCGTTCAAGTCTTTCTCTTGAACATCCTCTTTCAAATTCATTCGCGATGGAACTTGTTGTTCTCTTATCCATTCTTTTCATCTCACTCTTGTAATTCTTCCGGAGGCGTTGTGTTGTTCATCTCGTCAAGTATTATTCCATCTTGTCAAGTTGATGTTATATTCATTCCATTTTCAGCCGGAGTGCTACCCGAATTCTTTTGTTCGAATTCCTTTTCTATCTCTTTTAGCCGGAGTGGTTTTGAATTCATTCTTATTCGTTCAGCTCGTCTATTCCTTGTTCCTCTTTTGTAACTGAGCTTCTCAGCCTAGTTCATCTCCGTTGTATTCTTCCTTCAAGTGGCTCAACCTCTCAATATTCTTTGATCTCACCTTCTTCCTTTTACCTTCCGTCTCGTTCCTAAGATCTCGGGACGAGATCTCTTGTTAGTAGGGGAGTGTTGTGACACCTCGAAACCGATGCGCCAGGTGTCAGCCAGTTATTCGTCGTCGTTGCCATGTCATCTGCTTGCGTGTTGCATTTTTACATGTCATCGTGTGCATTGCATCAGCATGTTTTCAAAACTTGCATCCGTCTGAGTTCCCTTGTCCTCTCCGTTGTCCGTTCTGAGCCCAGACACACTCGCACGCGCCCGCAGCACCTCTGAATATTTATTTTATAAGTGGCCGCAAAATGTTCTCGGAATGGGATGAAACTTGGCGTGTGGTCTTATTATAGCGTAGACAGGCCGCCTGCCAAATTTCATCGCATTCGGTGCTCGTTTGATAGCCCAACCGTTAAATATAGCGGCACTAGTCGCCGGTTAATTTGTCGGACCTTTTCGGTCTCCGAAAACCCCGCGGGCCTCTTTTTCCTTCTCTCCTCGCAGCCTGAGACCTCTTCTACACAGCCCACCTAAGCCCACCCACCCCCCTTGCGATCGATGTCGTTGGATCGGCATCCGATGGCTTCAAAAGCCTGCAAATCCCTAAACCTAGCCCTCCTTCCCTATATAAACAGCCCCTAGTCCATTTTTGGACATTCCCTACCTCCCAGCCGCCTCCCCCATCGTATTTCGTGCCTACCCAATCCCACCGCCGCCACTTTGCGAGCCGCCGCCGCCACCCGAGCCTAACTGCGCCATGAGCTTCCCCGAGCCGCGATCTCGGCCGTCCGCGGCCAGATCGGACGGCCCGGAGACCAGCCAGCCGGCTCCCGCAGCCCGAGCCGTGGCTCCTCATTGCACCTGCCAGCTCCCCGCAGCCGCGGCCCGCCGAGGCCCACAGGCCCGCCCGGGCCCGTGCCGTCCGCGCTGCCGCCCGCTCGCTCCTCTGCGAGGCCCGCGCACGCCGCCGCTCTGGAACCACCTGTTGGGGAACGTAGCATAATTCAAAAAATTTCTACGCTTTCACCAAGATCCAACTATGGAGACATCTAGCAACGAGCAAGTAAGAGTGCATCTACATACCGTTATGGAGATTGCGAGCGGAAGCTTTCGAAGAAGCGTGGATGAAGTAGTCGTACTCTTCACGTTCTTCGTCACCGATGATCTAGCGCCGAACGGATGGCACCTCCATGTTCAACACACGTCCGGTGCAGCAACGTCACCTCCTTCTTGATCCAGCAAGGGGGGAGGAGAAGTCGTCAGAGATCCGGCAGCACGACGGCGTGATGACGGATGCAGTGGAGATCGCAGCAGGGCTTCGCCGGGTGCCCTGCGTTGGAGTATGGAGGTGTGACGGGAGGGGGAGAGGCGCTAGGGCAAGGGTGCGGCAGCCCTCTCCCCTCCCACATATATATAGGGGGCCAGGGGGTGCGCCAGGGCCCCTGCAGATCCAATCTGCACGGGGGGCGGCGGCCAGGGGGGAGTCCTTGCCCCCCAAGGCAAGTGGACCCCCCTCCCCTTTAGGGTTTTAACCCTAGGCGCATGGGGAGGTGGGCCCCTAGTGGTGCGCCAGCCCAGAAGGGCTGGACACTTCCCCTTGCGGCCTAGGGGCCCCACCGGGATGGGTGGCCCCACCCGGTGGACCCCCGGGGCCCCTCCGGTGGTCCCGGGACGCTCCTGGTGACCCCCGGAGATCACCCGATGGCCGAAACTGGACTTCCTATATATCAATCTTTACCTCCGGACCATTCCGGAACTCCTCGTGACGTCCGGGATCTCATCTGGGACTCCGAACAACTTTCGGGTTTCCACGTGCATTTATCTCTACGACCCTAGCATTACCGAACCTTAAGTGTGTAGACCCTACGGGTTCGAGAGACACGTAGACATGACCGAGACCACTCTTCGGTCAATAACCAACAGCGGGATCTGGATACCCATGTTGGTTCCCACGTGTTCCTCGATGATCTTCATCGGATGAACCACCGTGTCAAGGATTCACTCAATCCCGTATGTTATTTCCTTTGTCCATCGGTACGGTACTTGCCCGAGATTCGATCGTCGGTATTCCCGATACCTTGTTCAATCTCGTCATGGCAAGTCTCTTTACTCGATCCGTAATCCATCATCCCGTGACTAACTACTTAGTCACATTGAGCTCATTATGATGATGTCTTACCGAGTGGGCCCAGAGGTACCTCTCCGTCATATGGAGTGACAACATCCCAGTCTCGGTTCGTACCAACTCAATAGACACTTTCGGAGACACCCGATGCGTACCTTTATAGCCACCCAGTTACGTTGTGACGGTTGGCACACCCAAAGTACTCCTACAGCATACGGGAGTTGTACAACCTCATGGTCTAAGGAATAAATACTTGACACCGAAAAGCTTATGCATTACGAACTATACGATCTCGTGTTATGCTCAGAATTGGGTCTTGTCCATCACATAATTCTCCTAATGATGTGATCCCGTTATCACTGACATCCCATGTCCATGGTCAGGAAACCATGACCATCTGTTGATCAACGAGCTGGTAACTAGAGGCCTACCAGGGGCTCATTGTGGTCTGTGTATTCACACATGTATCGTTGTTTCCGTACAATACAATTCAAGCATGAATAACAGACAATTATCATGAACAAGGAGATATAATAATAACACTTTTATTATTGCCTCTAGGGCATATTTCCAACAGTCTCCCACTTGCACTAGAGTCAATAATCTAGTTACATTGTGATGAATCGAACACCCATAGAGTTCTGGTGTTGATCATGTTTTGCTCGTGAAAGAGGTTTAGTCAACGGGTCTGCGACATTCAGATCCATATGCACTTTACAAATATATATATCTCCATCCTGAACATAATTCCGGATGGAGTTGAAACGGCGCTTGATGTGCTTGGTCTTCTTGTGAAACCTGGGCTCCTTGGTAATAGCAATAGCACCAGTGTTGTCACAGAAGAGAGTCATCGGGCTTGACGCGCTTGGTATGACTCCTAGGTCGGTGATGAACTCCTTCATCCAGACTCCTTCCTGCGCTGCTTCAGAAGCAGCTATGTACTCCGCTTCACATGTAGATGCTGCCACCACGCTCTGTTTGCAACTGCACCAGCTGACTGCTGCTCCATTCAAAATATACACGTATCCGGTTTGAGACTTAGAGTCATCCAGATCTGTGTCGAAGCTAGCATCGACGTAACCCTTTACGACGAGCTCTTCGTCACCTCCATAAACGAGAAACATGTCCTTAGTCCTTTTCAGGTACTTCAGGATGTTCTTGACCGCTGTCCAGTGTTCCGTGCCGGGATCACTTTGGTACCTCCCTACCAAACTTATGACAAGGTTCACATCAGGTCTGGTACACAGCATGGCATACATGATAGAACCTATGGCCGAGGTATAGGGAATGACACTCATCTTTTCTCTATCTTCTGCCGTGGTCGGCGACTGAGCCTTGCTCAATCTCATACCTTGCAAAACAGGTAAGAATCCTTTCTTTGACTGATCCATATTGAACTTCTTCAATATTTTGTCAAGGTATGTACTTTGTGAAAGACCAATGAGGCGTCTTGATCTATCTCTATAGATTTTGATGCCTAATATGTAAGCAGCTTCTCCAAGGTCCTTCATTGAAAAACTTTTATTCAAGTAGGCCTTTACATTTTCCAAGAATTCTATATCATTTCCCGTCAGCAATATGTCATCCACATATAATATGAGAAATGCCACAGAGCTCCCACTCACTTTCTTGTAAATACAGGCTTCTCCATAAGTCTGTATAAATCCAAACGCTTTGATCACTTCATCAAAGCGAATATTCCAACTCCGAGATGCTTGCACCAGCCCGTAAATCGAGCGCTGGAGCTTGCATACCTTGTTAGCGTTCTCTGGATCGACAGAACCTTCCGGTTGTATCATATACAACTCTTCCTTGAGGAAGCCATTAAGGAATGCTGTTTTGACGTCCATTTGCCATATCTCATAATCATAGAATGCGGCAATAGCTAACATGATTCCGACTGACTTCAGCATCGCTACGGGAGAGAAAGTCTCGTCGTAGTCAATCCCTTGAACTTGTCGATAACCCTTAGCGACAAGCCGAGCCTTATAGATGGTCACATTACCATCCGCGTCTGTCTTCTTCTTAAATATCCATTTGTTTTCTATGGCATGCCTATCATCAGGCAAGTCCACCAAAGTCCATACTTTGTTTTCATACATGGATTCTATCTCGGATTTCATGGCTCCAAGCCATTTATTGGAATATGGTCCCGCCATCGCTTCTTCATAGTTCGAAGGTTCACCGTTGTCTAACAACATGATTTCTAGGACAGGGTTGCCGTACCACTCTGGTGCGGAACGTGCCCTTGTGGACCTTCGAAGTTCAGTAGTAACTTGATCTGTTTCTTCATGATCATTATCATTAACTTCCTCCCTTGTCGGTGCAGGCACCTCAGGAACATTTTCCTGCGCTGCGCTACTTTCCGTTACAGGAGGGGTGACTGTCACCTCATCAAGTTCTACTTTCCTCCCACTCACTTTCTTTCGAGAGAAACTCTTTCTCCAGAAAGCATCCATTCTTGGCAACAAAGACTTTGCCTTCGGATCTGTGGTAGAAGGTGTACCCAATTGTTTCCTTTGGGTATCCTATGAAGACGCATTTTTCCGATTTGGGTTCGAGCTTTTCAGGTTGAAGTTTCTTGACATAAGCATCGCAACCCCAAACTTTTAGAAACGACAGCTTCGGTTTCTTGCCAAACCAAAGTTCATACGGAGTCGTCTCCACGGATTTCGACAGAGCCCTATTTAAAGTGAATGCGGTAGTCTCTAAAGCATAACCCCAAAAAAATAGCGGTAAATCGGTGAGGGACATCATAGATCGCACCATGTCCAACAAAGTACGATTTCGACGTTCGGACACACCGTTACGTTGAGGTGTTCCGGGCGGTGTCAATTGTGAAACAATTCCACAGCTCCTAAGGTGTGTGCCAAATTCATGACTTAAATATTCACCCCCACGATCCGATCGCAAGAACTTTATTTTTCGGTCACGTTGATTCTCAACCTCATTCTGAAATTCCTTGAACTCTTCAAAGGTCTCAGACTTGTGTTTCATCAAATAGATATACCCGTATCTACTCAAGTCATCTGTGAGGGTGAGAACATAACGATAGCCTCCGCGAGCCTCAACACTCATTGGACCGCACACATCGGTATGTATGATTTCCAACAAGTTGGTCGCTCGCTCCATTGTTCCGGAGAACGGAGTCTTGGTCATCTTGCCCAAGAGGCACGGTTCGCATGTGTCAAATGATTCATAATCAAGAGACTCTAGAAGTCCATCTGAATGGAGCTTCTTCATACGTTTGACACCAATATGACCAAGGCGGCAATGCCACAAGTATGTGGGACTATCATTATCAACTTTACATCTTTTGGCATCTACACTATGAATATGTGTATCACTACGTTCGAGATTGATCAAAAATAAACCATTGACCAGCGGGGCATGACCATAAAACATATCTCTCAAATAAATAGAACAACCATTATTCTCTGATTTGAAAGAGTAGCCATCTCGCATAAGACGAGATCCAGAAACAATGTTCATGCTCAAAGCTGGTACTAAATAACAATTATTGAGGTTTAAAACTAATCCCGAGGGTAGATGTAGAGGCAGCGTGCCGACGGCGATCACATCGACCTTGGAACCATTCCCGACGCGCATCGTCACCTCATCCTTCGCCAGTCTCCGTTTATTCCGCAGCTCCTGTTTTGAGTTACAAATGTGAGCAACTGCACCGGTATCGAATACCTAGGAGCTACTACGAGTGCTGGTAAGGTACACATCAATAACATGTATATCATATATACCTTTGACGTTGCCGGCCTTCTTGTCTGCTAAGTATTTGAGGCAGTTCCGCTTCCAGTGACCCGTTCCCTTGCAATAAAAGCACTCTGTCTCAGGCTTGGGTCCATACTTTGGCTTCTTCCCGACAACAGGCTTGCCGGGCGCGGCAACTCCCTTGCCGTCCTTCTTGAAGTTCTTCTTACCCTTGCCTTTCTTGAACTTCGTGGTTTTATTGACCATCAACACTTGTTGTTCTTTCTTGATGTCCACCTCCGCTGATTTCAGCATCGAATACACCTCGGGAATGGACTTTTCCATCCCCTGCATATTGATGTTCAACACGAAACTCTTGAAGCTTGGTGGGAGCGACTGGAGGATTCTATCAACGACCGCTTCATCTGGGAGATTCATTCCCAGCCGAGACAAGCGGTTGTGCAATCCTGAAATCTTGAGGATGTGCTAACTGACAGAACTGTTCTCCTCCATCTTACAGCTGTAGAATGCGTCGGAGACATCATATCTCTCGACTCGGGCATGAGCTTGGAAAACTATTTTCAGCTCTTCGAACATCTCATATGCTCCGTGGTGCTCAAAACGTTTTTGGAGCCCCGACTCTAAGCTGTAAAGCATGCCGCACTGAACCAGGGAGTAATCATCACTACGCGTCTGCCAGACGTTCAAAACGTCTTGGGCCGCATCGGGAGCAGGTGCATCACCTAGCGGTGCTTCTAGGACATATGATCTCTTGGCAGCTATGAGGATAATCCTCAGGTTACGGACCCAATCCGTATAGTTGCTACCATCGTCTTTCAGCTTGGTTTTCTCTAGGAACGCGTTGAAGTTGAGGGAAACTGGAGCGTGGGCCATTTGATCTACAAGAGATATTGTAAAGAATTTAGACTAAGTTCATGATAATTAAGTTCATCTTAATCAAATTTTAATGAACTCCCACTCACAATGACATCTCTCTAGTCATCTAAGTGATACACGATCCGAATCGAGTAGTCCGTGTCCGATCATCATGTGAGACGGACTAGTCATCAACGGTGAACATCTTCATGTTGATCGTATCTTCTATACGACTCGTGTTCGACCTTTCGGTCTTCCGTGTTCCGAGGCCATGTCTGTACATGCTAGGCTCGTCAAGTGAACCCTAAGTGTATCGCGTGTGTAAATCTGTCTTACACCCGTTGTATGCGAACGTTAGAACCTATCACACCCGATCATCACGTGGTGCTTCGGAGCAACGAGCTTTAGCAACGGTGCACAGTTAGGGGAAACACAATACTTGAAATTTTAGTGAGAGATCATCTTATTTACTACCGTCGTTCTAAGTAAACAAGATGCATAAACATGATAAACATCACATGCAATCTATTAAAGTGACATGATATGGCCAATATCATCTTGCTCCTTGGATCTCCATCTTCGGGGCACCATGATCATCTTGTCACCGGCTCGACACCATGATCTTCATCATCATGATCTCCATCATCGTGTCTTGAAGAAGTCGTCACGCCAACTATTACTTCTACTACTATAGCTAACGTTTAGCAATGAAGTAAAGTAATTACATGGCGTTATTCAGTGACACGCAGGTCATACAATAATTAAGACAACTCCTATGGCTCCTGCCGGTTGTCAAGTTCATCGACATGCAAGTCGTGATTCCCTATTACAAAAACATGATCAATCTCATACATCACATATATCATTCATCACATCTTCGTTTTGGCCATACCACGTCACATAGCATATGCTGCAAAAACAAGTTAGACGTCCTCTAATTGTTGTTACAAGTTTTACGTGGCTTCTATAGGATTTCTAGTAAGAACGTTTCTTACCTACGCCAAAACCACAACGTGATTTGTCAATTTCTATTTACCCTTCATAAGGACCCTTTTCATCGAATCCGATCCGACTAAAGTAGGAGAGACAGACACCCGCCAGCCACCTTATGCATCTAGTGCATGTCTGTCGGTGGAACCAGTCTCACGTAAGCGTACGTGTAAAGTCGGTCCGGGCCGCTTCATCCCACAATACCGCCGAATCAAGATTGACTAGTAACGGTAAGAAAGTTGAACAAAATCAAACGCCCACAACTGCTTTGTGTTCTACTCGTGCAAGATGCTACGCATAAAACCTAGCTCAGATGCCACTGTTGGGGAACGTAGCATAATTCAAAAAATTTCTACACTTTCACCAAGATCCAACTATGGAGACATATAGCAACGAGCAAGTAAGAGTGCATCTACATACCGTTATGGAGATTGCGAGCGGAAGCTTTCGAAGAAGCGTGGATGAAGTAGTCGTACTCTTCATGTTCATCGTCACGGATGATCTAGCGCCGAACGGACGGCACCTCCGCGTTCAACACACGTCCGGTGCAGCAACGTCACCTCCTTCTTGATCCAGCAAGGGGGGAGGAGAAGTCGTCAGAGATCCGGCAGCACGACGGCGTGATGACGGATGCAGTGGAGATCGCAGCAGGGCTTCGCCGGGTGCCCTGCGTTGGAGTATGGAGGTGTGACGGGAGGGGGAGAGGCGCCAGGGCAAGGGTGTGGCAGCCCTCTCCCCTCACACATATATATAGGGGGCCAGGGGGTGCGCCAGGGCCCCTGCAGATCCAATCTGCAGGGGGGCGGCGGCCAGGGGGGAGTCCTTGCCCCCCAAGGCAAGTGGACCCCCCCTCCCCTTTAGGGTTTTAACCCTAGGCGCATGGGGAGGTGGGCCCCTAGTGGTGCGCCAGCCCAGAAGGGCTGGACACTTCCCCTTGCGGCCTAGGGGCCCCACCGGGATGGGTGGCCCCACCCGGTGGACCCCCGGGGCCCCTCCGGTGGTCCCGGGACGCTCCCGGTGACCCCCGGAGATCACCCGATGGCCGAAACTGGACTTCCTATATATCAATCTTTACCTCCGGACCATTCCGGAACTCCTTGTGACGTTCGGAATCTCATCCGGGACTCCGAACAACATTCGGGTTTCCACGTGCATTTATCTCTACGACCCTAGTGTTACCGAACCTTAAGTGTGTAGACCCTACGGGTTCGGGAGACACGTAGACATGACCGAGACCACTCTCCGGTCAATAACCAACAGGGGGATCTGGATACCCATGTTGGTTCCCACGTGTTGCTCGATGATCTTCATCGGATGAACCACCGTGTCAAGGATTCACTCAATCCCGTATGTTATTCCCTTTGTCCATCGGTACGGTACTTGCCCGAGATTCGATCATCGGTATTCCCGATACCTTGTTCAATCTCGTCATGGCAAGTCTCTTTACTCGATCCGTAATCCATCATCCCGTGACTAACTACTTAGTCACATTGAGCTCATTATGATGATGTCTTACCGAGTGGGCCCAGAGGTACCTCTCCGTCATATGGAGTGACAACATCCCAGTCTCGGTTCGTACCAACTCAACAGACACTTTCGGAGACACCCGATGCGTACCTTTATTGCCACCCAGTTACGTTGTGACGGTTGGCACACCCAAAGTACTCCTACAGCATCCGGGAGTTGTACAACCTCATGGTCTAAGGAATAAATACTTGACACCGAAAAGCTTATGCATTACGAACTATACGATCTCGTGTTATGCTCAGAATTGGGTCTTGTCCATCACATCATTCTCCTAATGATGTGATCCCGTTATCACTGACATCCCATGTCCATGGTCAGGAAACCGTGACCATCTGTTGATCAATGAGCTGGTAACTAGAAGCCTACCTGGGGCTCATTGTGGTCTGTGTATTCACACATGTATCGCTGTTTCCGTACAATACAATTCAAGCATGAATAACAGACAATTATCCTGAACAAGGAGATATAATAATAACACTTTTATTATTGCCTCTAGGGCATATTTCCAACACCGCCTCCCGTTGACTCCCGTCGCCGCCTGCCTCCTCCTCGCCGCCGACCATCACCACCTCCGTGCAGCACCCCGCCGCCTTCTGCCTCTCCGCCACCACGTCGCTGCCTCGCCCGCGCCGCCGGTGCCCACAGCGCCCGCCGCCCCGCCATGGACGGCCGGATCCATCCTCGCCCGCCGCCCGCAGCTCCGGCCGACGGAGCTTGCCTCGTCGCCGGATCCGGGCTCTGCCCAGCTGGATCCCCTTTCCCCTCACCTCCTCCTTGTCTCCGGCGGGTTCCCCCTCGCCGGATCTGCCATGGGCGCCATTGCCGCCGCTGTGCCGAGCCGGCGAGGTCTCTCGGTTCCTGGACGCCGTCGGCCACCGAACCAACATGCTCCTCTGCCGCGCCGGACATGTCCGGAGGAGCCCGAACATGTCCGACGTCCTCCTCAGACCGTGCCACTGCCGCATGGGCCCACGTCTAGCCGCCCGGACACGTCCGACCAAGACCCCTCGGAAGTTGTTTTTTTCACAAAGTCCCAAAAACTTCATAACATGATGCATACTCTATGTGGTTGTAACTTTTTTTGTGATGGCCCAATTTGAGTTTATGATATGTCCAAATGTTCGTTATGATATGCTCTTCATATTGTTGTACTGTATCATGCTTGTTTGAGTTCATCTTGATGCCCTAATCATCGTTGCAAAGTGTTATATGTTTTAAACTGCTGAAAACTATTGTTATGTTAGCATGTTTGTGAGGTGATAACTTTGTGCATGTTGGTCCAAATGGAGTGTTTGATATGTCAAAATGTTCATTGTGAAGTGATCTACATGATGGTTTCTGTAGCATTCATGTTAGGTGCCATATTGCCATGTTTATCTCTATTGCAAAAGTGCATGTGGCTCTTAAGTGCTGAAACTTGTTATGAGATGCTGATTTGTCGTGTTCATAGCTATTGAGGTGATTTTCTTTTATGCCACATGTCAATATGTTTTAGAAGCACAATCATGTCATCTTTTCTATGGTGCAATGCACTTTTCATGTTATGCCTTGTGGTGTTTGCAACAAGCTTGTAAAGTAGCCTACTCGTTGTTGGTATTTTTTGAGACTTGTTGAAAACTGCTAAGTCTGAAACTGTTAAACCTGATGCCATGTTTGCGTGATGCCTCACTCAAATCCATGCTTGTTTTGGGTTGGCTAATGATCATGTCTTGTTGTCCATGTTATGCTCTATCCATCCATGCCCTTGTTTGCATATATGACCTACTGTAGCTTGTTATTTTCATGCTCTCAAGTTGCTATAAAATGTTTCTGTTAGCCTGTTTGCTATAAGTTCAGTTTTGCCATGTCAATTGCTAGTGATCTATGCATCCTATGACCATGTTCTTGCCATGAGTAGCTTCATAAACATGCCTTCTTGCTGTTGATTATCTTCGTATGCCACGTTATGCTCTGAGTTGAGTTGCACAAGCTCGCAAACATGCCTACTTGTCGTTGTTTCTGCCATGCTCTATTTTTTTCACTAAGTCTGAGAAATCAGTAATCTTCTTGAATCTTGCCATGCTAGTTTAATTGCGTTCCAGCAAGATTTTGGGTGTGCTCTGAGTTCATGCTTGTTGAGAATCATGTCTATTTCACATCCGTGCCTTTTGTTATCATGTTTGGGTGATGTAGCATATATTTACCTTGCTCCAAAGTTGCCATGTTGCTGTTAACTTCAGCTTAGCATTGCATCTTGTTTTGCTCATATCTTTTAGGCCGTAGCTCCGAATTAGATAAACTTTATATGTAACTTGACTAGAATTTCGAGTAGATCATCATGGTGCATGTTAACTTGCTGTTTAAAAACTTTAACTTAATGTTTGTTCAGATCTCGACCAATTTAGAAATGTGCATGAGGACTTACCGGAATTGTTATATGTTGTTTCCGGCCTCATTTAAACTTGTTGGTTTGTGTTGTTCTTGTGTGCTTCATCCCTTGCCCTGTTTTGCATCATATAGACTTGTCTTGCATCATAGTTGGTTGAGCATCTTGCCATGTTCTTGTGTTGTGTGTTTACCTTGTTGTGTGCTTCTTCTCGCTAGTTCATTTTCTGTTGCGACCGTGAGGATTCGTTCGTCTACACATGGTTCGTCTTCATGGCTTCTTCTTCGTCTTCTTCATGGACTCGTTCTTATTCCTTGCGGGATCTCAGGCAAGATGACCATCACCTTGGATACATTTACTATCATTGCCATGCTAGTTGTCTCGATGCTATCGTTATATGTCGCGCTACCCATCATTTATTGTCAGCCTCTCTCCTTGTTGCCATGAAACCTCTAACCTTTGACACCTTCCCAGCAACCCGTTGTTTGGCTATGTTACCCACTTGCTCAGCCCCTCTTATAGCGTTGTTAGTTGCAGGTGAAGATGAAGATTGTTCCATGTTGGAACTTGTTGTTGGAATATCACAATATAACTACTATATATTAACACACCTATATACTTGGCAATGGGTGGAAGGCTTGGCCTTTTGCTCGGTGTTTTTTTCCACTCATGCCACCTTAGGAGCCGATAAACCGGCGTTATGTTCCTTGATTTTGCGTTCGGAACGCGGTTTGGTATATGGGGACCCCTTGACAGTTCGCCTTTGAATAAAACTCCTCCAGCAAGGCCAAACATTGGTTCTATTTGCAACATAATAAAAACTTAATTAATTAATTGCATAGGGAGTTAGCGCTACCCGAGGATTCTTCTACATACAGGGAGCCAGTGCTGATGGTGTTGGTCCCAAACGGGCAGCCTGCGGGGCCACCACGAGGAAACTCGAGGATTGGTTGCCGTAGCTTTTCCCATCTGGTCGTGGCCTGAGACGAGATATGCGTGGCTACTATCAGGGTGTCGGCACGCCGGGAGGTCTTGCTGGACTTGTTTTACCATTGTCGAAATGTCTTGTGCACCGAGATACCGAGCCTTATCGGATTGTCCCTAAGATAAGGGGTAATATTATTATTATCTCTACTGATCATGAGAGCTTGCGATGGACTAAGTTGGGACACCCCTGCACGGATATGATCTTTCGAAAGCCATGCCCCCGGTTATGTGGCAGATTGGAATTTGTTAATGTCCGATTGTAGAAAACTTGACAGATGATCCAAAGTAAAATACACGAACCGCGTGAGTAACCGTGACCGTCTCTTTTCACTTTGAGAAGAGAACACGGTGGGGTTATGTTTGACTCGTAGGTAGTTCAGGATCTTTAGCGATCATTACTAGTTTGCGACCGTTTGCGTAGATGCTCATCTTATTCTTATACTCGTAAGTTAGCCACTATATTATGCTTAGCCGCTGCTGCAACCTCACTTTTTACCTCTCCTTACCCATAAAGCTTGGCTAGTCTTGATACCCATGGTTATGGGTTTGCGGAGTCCTCGTGGCTCACAGATACTACAACAACAGTTGTGGGAGCAGGTTTCTGATGACTTGACGTGAGAGCAATGTTAATTGTGTTGGAGTTCTTTCTTCTTCTTCTTTGTTAGTCTTGGGTTAGGTTCATGGTCGGCAGCTTGGGATAGCAGATGGATGTCGTTGTGCTTTTCATGTTCGCATCCATAGTCGGATGCCTTGTATTGATGTTGTTGTATTCATGTGACTTGTATGAATTGTTGTATCCCCATGTATTTATGTAATGGTACGACGTAATGATATCCATCTTGCTAAGCGCTCGAAATGTGGTTGTGCCCCAATCACGAGTGTATCACGTGATTGGGATAGAATCACATCTTGGGCCTGACAAGTTGGTATCAGAGCCTCGACCGACCATAGGAGCCACCTTGATTGATTGTCACATGGCTGTTGTAGAGTCTAGAAGAAAACTATTTTCGGAGTCTAGTTATATCGGAGAGTAGGAATTCTTTTTACTCACCAGCCCCTTCGTCGCTCTGGTGAGGAATCTTGACGTCGGTGTTTTGAATTACTCCTCTTCTCCTTCAAATTTTTTTAGGATCACGCGGTTAGTTTTCGTTCATTGCAAAGTCTGCACTTTTTATCTGGTGCATCTCTCGTCAAGTGGATTCGACCCTCTTCTTCTTTGCAAGTTCAACCCTCAGTTCTTTTCAACCGACGGTGTTTTCCCCGTCCGAAGTTTACTTTCTTTTTCCCACCCGCCCACCCTTTTGCTTCTCGGAGTCGGAGTCCTTAATCGAGTATCCATCCTACACGTTTGAAGTCCTTGCTTTCTTTCATCAACTGTTTCAACTGGTGAATTCTCATCTCTTTTTCTTGTCCGGTGGTTTCAATTCAAGTATTCGGTGTTCTTCATATTCTTTCCCTCTGCTCAAATGTTTTTCCGCTTGCTCATTCACCTCTCGCTAATTAATTGTTCCGGTGTTCGAAAGACATTCCAGGAGATTCGACTATGTTCTAATTAATTTGAGGTTGTCACCTCCTTTGATTCTTTTAATCGTTTCGGTGCATCATCTCCTTTTCGATCCTTTTAACGGTGTTTTCTCTTCGGTGGGCTCATAACCCACAGGTTTTTTTCCCAGGATCTTACCTGACTCTTCTAATTTTCCGTAGCTATTCCCAAATTCTTTTCAAGTGCGGCGTAAGAATGGATTCCATCAGTCACATGCCTTCCGAATGTCATTTTCAAATTAGTTTCAATGTTGATTCAACCTTCCTCTTTTCATTCGTCCGTAGTATCTCAACAATTTCGGTGGTGTTCCTGATCATCATTTTCATCATTTGCAGACCGAAGTAGAGTTTCTCTCTGAATCTTGTCCGTTCTAGCTGCATGTTATCCTCTCGAATTATTCCGTTGTCATAAATTATTTTCCTTACCCGTCCGGAGTATTTCATGAATTCTTTTCTTTGTGTTCCTCCGAAGGCCATCACTTCAAAACATTTCTTCGTTCTCAGTTTTCAACTTCGTCCTCCAAATATTCTTCATTGATGCCTCTTTGTTTGTCTCACGTCAGTCCGGTGCTTCGTTCAAGTATTCTTTAATTAGTTTAGATCCCTTCGTTCTCGTCATTCAAATTTCCTCAAGTGCTTTATTCTTCCCGGCGATTCATTCTCTTTTCTCCATCCATGTTCTAATTCTTCCTGGTGGTTTGTTCTTTTCTTCACTCGGCTTTAATTCTTTACGGTGATTCGTGCAAGATTCATTTTCCATTGTCATCATATCAATTCATCCATTTTTTTCCAATCCTACCGGTGGTTCATGAATACTTTCTCGAGTTTTGTGCTATATCCCTCTTTAATCAAGTTCAACGCGAATAAGTGGTATGCGAATCCATTGCTTCTCACCAATTTATTGGTGGAGGATAAGCATAACATAATTCTTATTCTTCTTTGTGAAGTTGATTTATTCCTTCCTTCAGAGTTTATTCTTGATGAATAAATTCTAGTTCCAAGTCCTTTCATCTTTTCTTTCCGGAGTTGAGGTTCTCTTGGACATCTCGTCGGAACCCCGTCTAAAGCACTTCAAGGCTTGAATCTTATTCTTTCATCCTTCATTCTATATCATCATCCTTTTCGTTACCGGAGTTCTTCATGGTGGTTCTTCAGGATTTAATTCATTCTTCAAACGTTTATCTAATTCTTGCGGAGCAGCTCAAACATTCCTCTTCTTGAACCTCAAGATGCAAATAATCCTCTGCATTCTTTCAAAGTGGAGTTTTGCATTCTTCATTCTTCTTAGCTCATCAATATTTTGGTTGCTGCATAATTCACCTCAAGTTTTGAGATGTGTACAATAAGTCCACAACAAGCTTATTCTTTTGTTGATCTTCTCAACAACTCTGTTCAAGTCTTTCTCTAGAAGATCCTCTTTCAAATTCATTCGCGATGGAAATTGTTGTTCTCTTATCCGTTCTTTTGATTTCACTCTTGTAATTCTTCCCGAGGCATTGTGTTGTTCATCTCGTCAAGTATTATTCCATCTTCTCAAGTTCATGTTATATTCATTCCATTTTCAGCCGGAGTGCTTCCCGAATTCTTTTGTTTGAATTCCTTTTCTATCTGTTTTAGCTGGAGTGGTTTTGAATTCATTCTTGTACGTTCAGCTCATTTGTTCCTTGTTCCTCTTTTGTAACTGAGCTTCTCAGCCTAGTTCATCTCCGTTGTATTCTTCCTTCAAGTGGTTCAACCTCTCAAATTTCTTTGATGTGACCTTCATCCTTTTCCCTTCCGTCTCGTTCCTAAGATCTCGGGACGAGATCTCTTGTTAGTAGGGGAGTGTTGTGACACCCCGAGACCGATGCACCAGGTGTCAGCCAGTTATTCATTGTCGTTGCCATGTCATCTGCTTGCGTGTTGCATTTTGTCGTGTCATCATGTGCATTGCATCAGCATGTTTTCAAAACTTGCATCCATCCGAGTTCCCTCCACCTCTCTGTTGTCCGTTCTGAGCCCAGACACACTCGCACGCGCCCGCGGCACCTCCGAATATTTATTTTATAAGTGGCCGGAAAATTTTCTCGGAATGGGACGAAACTTGGTGTGTGGTCTTATTATAGTGTAGACAGGCCGCCTGCCAAATTTCATTGCATTCGGAGCTTGTTTGATAGCCCAACTATTAAATATAGCGGCACTAGCCGCCCGTTAATTCGTCGGACGTTTTCGGTCTCCGAAAACCCCGCGGGCCTCTTTTCCCTTCTCTCCTCGCAGCCCGAGCTCTCTTGTACACAGCCCACCAAAGCCCACCCGTCCCCCTTGCGATCGATGTCGTTGGATCGGCATCCGATGACTCCAAAAGCCCCCAAATCCCTAAACCTAGCCCTCCTTCCCTATATAAACAGCCCCTAGTCCATTTTTGGACATTCCTAGCCTAACCTACTCCTTCCCCTACCTCCCAGCCTCCTCCCCCATCGTTTTACGTGCCTGCCAAATCCCACCGCCACCGCTACCCGAGTCTAACTGCGCCGCCAGCTTACCCGAGCCGCGATCTCGGCCGTCCGAGGCCAAATCGGACGGCCCGGAGACCAGCCAGCCGGCTCCCGCAGCCCGAGCCGTGGCTCCTCGTCGCACCTGCCAGCTCCCCGAAGCCGCGGCCCGCTGGGGCCCGGGGCTGGCCCGCCCAGGCCCGAGCCGTCCGCGCTGCCGCCCACTCGCTTCTCTGTGGGGCCCGCGCGCGTCGCCGCTCTGCAACCACCTCCCGTTGACTCCCGTTGCCGCCTGCCTCCTCCTCGTCGTCGACCATCACCACCTCCGCGCAGCACCCCGCCGCCTTCGGCCCCTCCGCCCCCACGTCCTGACTCGCCCACGCCGCCGGTGCCCACAGCGCCCGTCGCCCCGCCATGGACGGCTGGATCCATCCTCGCCGCCGCCCGCAGCTCTGGCCGGCGGAGCTCGCCTCGTCGCCGGATCCGGGCTCTGCCTAGCCGGATCCCCTCTCCCCTCACCTCCTCGTCGTCTCCGGCGGGTTCCCCCCTCGCCGGATCCACCATGGGCGCCGTGGCCGCTGCTCTGCCGAGCCGGCGAGGTCTCTCGGTCCCTGGACGCTGTCGGCCACCGAACCAACGTGCTCCTCTGCCGCGCCGGATAGGTCCGGAGGAGCCCGGACATGTCCGACGACCTCCTCAGACCGTGCCACTGCTGCATGGGCCCGCGTCCAGCCACCCGGACACGTCCGGTCGCACCTGGACACGTCCGCCCAAGACCCCTCGGAGGTTGTTTTTTCACCAAGTCCCAAAAATTTCATAACATGATGCATACTTTGAGTGGTTGTAACTTTTTTTGTGATGGTCCAATTTGAGCTTATGATATGTCCAAATGTTCGTTGTGATATGCTCTTCATATTGTTGTACTGTAGCATGCTGGTTTGAGTTCGTCTTGATGCCCTAATCATCGTTGCAAAGTGCTATATGTTTTAAACTACGGAAAACTATTGTTATGTTAGCATGTTTGTGAGGTGATTACTTTGTGCATGTTGGTTCAAATGGAGTGTTTGATATGTCAAAATGTTCATTGTGAAGTGCTCTACATGATGGTTGTTGTAGCATTCATGTTAGGTGCCATATTGTCATGTTTATCTCTGTTGCAAAAGTGCATGTGGCTGTTAAGTGCTGAAACTTGTTATGAGATGATGATTTGTCGTGTTCATAGCTATTGAGGTGATTTTCTTTTATGCCACATGTCAATATGTTTTAGAAGCACAATCATGTCATCTTTGCTGTGGTGCAATCCAGTTTTCATGTTATGCCTACTTGCTGTTGTAATTTTCTGAGACTTGTTGAAAACTTCTAAGTCTGAAACTGTTAAACCTGATGCCATGTTTGCTTGATGCCGCACTCAAATCCATGCTTATTTTGGGTTGGCTAATGATCATGTCTTGCTGTCCATGTTATGCTCTATCCATCCATGCCCTTGTTTGCATATATGACCTGTTGTAGCTTGTTGTTTTCATTATCTCAAGTTGCTATAGAATGTTTTTGTCAGCCTGTTTTCTATAAGTTCACTTTTGCCATGTCAATTGTTAGTGATCTATGCATCCTATGACCATGTTCTTGCCATGAGTAGCTTCATAAACATGCCTTCTTGCTGTTGGTTATCTTCTTATGCCATGTTATGCTCTGAGTTGAGTTGCACAAGCTCGCAAACATGCCTACTTGTCGTTGTTTCTGCCATGCTCTGTTTTTTTTTCACTAAGTCTGAGAATTCAATAAACTTCTTGAATCTTGCCATGCTAGTTTAAGTGTGTTCCAACAAGATTTTGGGTGTGCTCTGAGTTCATGCTTGTTGAGAATCATGTCTATTTCACATCCATGCCTTTTGTTATCATGTTTGGGTGCTCTAGCATAGATTTACCTTGCTCCAAAGTTGCTATGTTGTTGTCAACTTCAGCTTAGCATTGCATCTTGTTTTGCACATATCTTTTAGGCCGTAGCTCCGAATTAGATAAACTTTATATGTAACTTGACTAGAATTTCGAGTAGATCATGATGGTGCATTTTAACTTTCGGTTTAACAACTTTAACTTTTCAGATATGGACCAATTTAGAAATGTGCATGAGGACTTACCGGAATTGTTATATGTTGTTTCCGGCCTCATTTAAACTTGTTGGTTTGTGTTGTTCTTGTGTGCTTCATCCCTTGCCATGTTTTGCATCATATAGACTTGTCTTGCATCATACTTGGTTGAGCATCTTGTCATGTTCTTGTGTTGTGTGTTTACCTTGTTGTGTCCTTCTTCTCGCTAGTTCATTTTCCGTTGAGACCGTGAGGATTCGTTCGTCAACACGTGGTTCGTCTTCATGGCTTCTTCTTCGTCTTATTCATGGAATCGTTCTTATTCCTTGCGGGATCTCAGGCAAGATGACCATCACCTTGGATACCCTTACTATCATTGCCATGCTAGTTGTCTCGATGCTATCGTTATATGTCGCGCTACCCATCATTTATTGTCAGTCTCTCTCCTTGTTGCCATGTAACCTCTAACCTTTGACACCTTCCCAGCAAACCGTTGTTTGGCTATGTTACCTGCTTGCTTGGCCCCTCTTATAGTGTTGTTAGTTGCAGGTGAAGATGAAGATTGTTCCATGTTGGAACTTGTTGTTGGAATATCACAATATAACTACTATATATTAACACACCTATATACTTGGCAATGGGTGGAAGGCTTGGCCTTTTGCTCGGTGTTTTGTTCCACTCATGCCACCTTAGGAGCCGATAAACTGGCGTTATGTTCCTTGATTTTGCGTTCCTAACGCGGTTGGGTATATGGGGACCCCTTGACAGTTCGCCTTTGAATAAAACTCCTCCAGCAAGGCCCAACATTGGTTTTATTTGCAACATAATAAAAACTTAATTAATTAATTACATAGGGAGTTAGCGCTACCCGAGGATTTTTCTACATACAGGGGGGCCAGTGCTGATGGCGTTGGTCCCAAACGGGCAGCGTCCGGGGTCACCACGGGGAAACTCGAGGATTAGTTCCCGTAGCTTTTCCCATCCGGTCGTGGCCTGAGACGATATACGCGCGGCTAGTATCAGGGTGTTGGCACGCCGGGAGGTCTTGCTGGACTTGTTTTACCATTATCGAAATGTCTTGTGCACCGGGATACCGAGCCTGATTGGATTGTCCCTAAGATAAGGGGTAATATTATAATTATCTCTGCTAATCGTGAGAGCTTGTGATGGGCTAAGTTGGGACACCCCTGCAGGGTTATGATCTTTCGAAAGCCGTGCCCGTGGTTATGTGGCAGAATGGAATTTGTTAATGTCTGGTTGTAGAAAACTTGACAGATGATTCGAAGTAAAATACATGAACCGCGTGAGTAACTGTGATCGTCTCTTTTCACTTTGAGAAGAGAACATGGTGGGGTTATGTTTGACTCGTAGGTAGTTCAGGATCTTTAGCGATCATTACTAGTTTGCGACCGTTTGCGTAGATGCTCATCTTATTCTTATATTCGTAAGTTAGCCACTATATTATGCTTAGCCGCTGCTGCAACCTCACTTTTTACTTCTCCTTACCCATAAAGCTTTGCTAGTCTTGATACCCATGGTTATGGGTTTGCTGAGTCCTCGTGGCTCACAGATACAACAACAACAGTTGAGGTGCAGTTTTTCAATGACTTGACGTGAGAGCGGTGTTAATTGTGTTGGAGTTCTTTCTTCTTCTTCTTCGTCAGTCTTGGGTTAGGTTCATGGTCGGCAGCCTAGGATAGCAGATGGATGTCGTTGTGCTTTTCATGTTTCCATCCGTAGTCAGATGCCTTGTATTGACGTTGTTGTATTCATGTGACTTGTATGAATTGTTGTATCCCCATGTATTTATGTAATGGTACAATGTAATGATATCCATCTTGCTAAGCGCCCGAAATGCGGTTGTACCCCAATCACAAGTGCGTCACGTGATCGGGGTAGAATCACATCTTGGGCCTGACAAGTTGGTATCATAGCCTCGACCGACAATAGGAGCCCCCTTGATTGATCGTACCTCGGCCGTTGTTGAGTCTAGAAGAAAACTATTTTCGGAGTCTAGTTATATCGGAGAGTAGGAATTCTTTTTACTCCCCGGCCCCTTCGTCGCTCTGGTGAGGAATCTTGACACAGGTGTTTTGAATTACTCCTCTTCTCCTTCAAATTTTTTTAGGATCACGCGGTTAGTTTTCGTTCGTTGTGATGTCTGCTCTTTTCATCTGGTGCATCTTTCGTCAAGTGGATTCGACCCTCGTTTTCTTAGCAAGTTCAACCCTCAATTCTTTTCAACCGACGGTGTTTTCCCCGTCCGAAGTTTACTTTCTTTTTCCCACCCGCCCACCCTTTTGCTTCTCGGAGTCGGAGTCCTTAATCGAGTATCCATCCTACACGTTTGAAGTCCTTGCTTTCTTTCATCAACTGTTTCAACTGGTGAATTCTCATCTCTTTTTCTTGTCCGGTGGTTTCAATTCAAGTATTCGGTGTTCTTCATATTTTTTCCCTCTGCTCAAATGTTTTTCCCCTTGCTCATTCACTTCTCGCTAATTAATTGTTCCGGTGTTCGAAAGACATTCCAGGAGATTCGACTATGTTCTAATTAATTTGAGGTTGTCACCTCCTTTGATTCTTTTAATCGTTTCGGTGCATCATCTCCTTTTCGATCCTTTTAACGGTGTTTTCTCTTCGGTGGGCTCATAACCCACAGGTTTTTTTCCTAGGATCTTACCTGACTCTTCTAATTTTCCGGAGCTATTCCCAAATTCTTTTCAAGTGTGATGTAAGAATGGATTCCATCAGTCACATGCCTTCCAAAAGTCATTTTCAAATTCCTTTCAATGTTGGTTCAACCTTCCACTTTTCATTTGTCCGGAGTATCTCAACAATTTCGGTGGTGTTCCTCGTCGTCATTTTCATCATTTGCAGACCGAAGTAGAGTTTCCCTCTGAATCTTGTCCGTTCCAGCTTCATGTTATCCTCTTGAATTATTCCGTTGTCGTAAATTATTTTCCTTACCATATGGAGTATTTCATGAATTCTTTTCTTTGTGTTCCTCGGAAGGCCATCATTTCAGAACATTTCTTCGTTCTCAGTTTTCAACTTCATCCACCAAATATTATTCATTGATGCCTCTTCGTTCTTCTCACGTCCGTCCCGTGCTTCGTTCAAGTATTCTTTAATCAGTTCACGATCTCTTTGTTCTCGTCATTCAAATTTCCTCAAGTGCTTTATTCTTCCCGGCGATTCATTCTCTTTTCTTCATCCATTTTCTAATTCTTCCTGGTGGTTTGTTCTATTCTTCACTCGGCTTTAATTCTTTATGGTGATTCATGCAAGATTCATTTTCCATTGTCATCATATCAATTCATCCGGGTTTTTTCAATCCTACCGGTGGTTCATGAATACTTTCTCGATTTTTGTGCTATATCCCTCTTTAATCAAGTTCAACGCGAATAAGTGGTATGCGAATCCATTGCTTCTCATCAATTTATTAGTGGAGGATAAGCTTAACATAATTCTTATTCTTCTTTGTGAAGTTGATTTATTCCTTCCTTCGGAGTTTATTCTTGATGAATAAATTCTATTTCCAAGTCCTTTCATATTTTCTTTCCAGAGTTCAGGTTCTCTTGGACATCTCGTCGGAACCCCGTCTAAAGCACTTCAAGGCTTGAATCTTATTCTTTCATCCTTCATTCTATATCATCATCCTTTTCGTTACCGGAGTTCTTCATGGTGATTCTTCAGGATTTAGTTCATTCTTCAAACGTTTATCTAATTATTATGGAGCAGCTCAAGCATTCCTCTTCTTGAACCTCAAGATGCAAATAATCCTCCGCATTCTTTCGAAGTGGAGTTTTGCATTCTTCGTTCTTCTTAGCTCATCAATATTTTGGTTGCTGCATAATTCACCTCAAGTGTTGAGATGTGTACAATAAGTCCACAACAAGCTTATTCTTTTGTTGATCTTCTCAACAACTCCGTTCAAGTCTTTCTCTTGAAGATCCTCTTTCAAATTCATTCGCGGTGGAAATTGTTGTTCTCTTATCCGTTCTTTTCATTTCACTCTTGTGATTCTTCCGGAGGCGTTGTGTTGTTCATATCGTCAAGTATTATTCCATCTTATCAAGTTCATGTTACATTCATTCCATTTTCAGCCGGAGTGCTTCCCGAATTCTTTTGTTCGAATTCATTTTCTTTCTCTTTTAGCCGGAGTGGTTTTGAATTCATTCTTGTTCGTTCAGCTCGTCTGTTCCTTGTTCCTCTTTTGTAACTGAGCTTCTCAGCCTAGTTCATCTCCGTTGTATTCTTCCTTCAAGTGGCTCAACCTCTCAATATTCTTTGATGTCACCTTCATCCTTTTCCCTTCCGTCTCGTTCCTAAGATCTCGGGACGAGATCTCTTGTTAGTAGGGGAGTGTTGTGACACCCCGAGACTGATGCGCCAGGTGTCAGCCAGTTATTCGTCGTCGTTGCCATGTCATCTGCTTGCGTTTTGCATTTTGTCGTGTCATCGTGTGCATTGCATCAGCATGTTTTCATAACTTGCATCCGTCCGAGTTCCCTCCACCTCTCTGTTGTCCGTTCTGAGCCCAGACACACTCGCACGCGCCCGCGTCACCTCTGAATATTTATTTTATAAGTGGCCGGAAAATGTTCTTGGAATGGGTTGAAACTTGGCGTGTGGTCTTATTATAGTGTAGACAGGCCGCCTGCCAAATTTCATCGCATTCGGAGCTCGTTTGATAGCCCAACCGTTAAATATAGCGGCACTAGTCGCCCGTTAATTCGTCGGACATTTTCGGTCTCCGAAAACCCCGCGGGCCTCTTTTCCCTTCTCTCCTCGCAGCCCGAGACCTCTTCTACACAGCGCACCTAAGCCCACCCATCCCCCTTGCGATCGATGTCGTTGGATCGGCATCTGATGGCTCCAAAAGCCCCCAAATCCCTAAACCTAGCCCTCCTTCCCTATATAAACAGCCCCTAGTCCATTTTCGGACATTCCTATCCTAACCTACTCCTTCCCCTACCTCCCAGCCGCCTCCCCCATCGTTTTACGTGCCTGCCCAATCCCACCGCCGCCGCCACCCGAGCCTAACTACGCCGCTAGCTTCCCCGAGCTGCGATCTCGGCCATCCGCGGCCAGATCGGATGGCCCGGAGACCAGCCAGCCGGCTCCCGCAGCCCGAGCCATGGCTCCTCGTCGCACCTGCCAGCTCCCCGAAGCCGCGGCCCGCCAGGGCCCGGGGCTGGCCCGCATGAGCCCGAGTCGTCCGCGCTGCCGCCGCTCGCTCCTCTGCGGGGCCCGCGCGCGTCGCCGCTCTGGAACCACCTCCCGTTGACTCCCGTTGCCGCTTGCCTCCTCCTCGTCGTCGACCATCACCACCTCCGCGCAGCACCCCACCGCCTTCGGCCCCTGCGCCCTCACGTCCTGCCTCGCCTGCGCCGCCGGTACCCACAGCGCCCGCCACCCCGCCATGGACGGCTGGATCCATCCTCGCCGCCGCCCGCAGCTCCGACCGGCGGAGCTCGCCTCGTCGCCGGATCCGGGCTCTGCCCAGCCGGATCCCCTCTCCCCTCACCTCCTCATCGTCTCCGGCGGGTTCCCCCCTCGCCGGATCCGCCATGGGCTCTGTGGCCGTTGCTCTGCCGAGCCGGCGAGGTCTCTCGGTCCCTGGACGCTGTCGGCCACCGAACCAACATGCTCCTCTGCCGCGCCGGACATGTCCGGAGGAGCCCGGACATGTCTGACGTCCTCCTCAGACCATGGCACAGGGGAGTGGGCCCGCGTCCAGCCACCCGGACACGTCCGGTCGCACCCGGACACGTCCGCCCAAGACCCCTCGGAGGTTGTTTTTTTCACCAAGTCCCAAAAACTTCACAACATGATGCATACTTTGAGTGGTTGTAACTTTTTTTGTGATGGTCCAATTTGAGCTTATGATATGTCCAATTGTTCGTTGTGATATGCTCTTCATATTGTTGTATTGTAGCATGCTTGTTTGAGTTCAACTTGATGCCCTAATCATCGTTGCAAAGTGCTATATGTTTTAAACTGCTGAAAACTATTGTTATGTTAGCATGTTTGTGAGTTGATAACTTTGTGCATGTTGGTCCAAATGGAGTGTTTGATATGTCAAAATGTTCATTGTGAAGTGCTCTACATGATGGTTGTTGTAGCATTCATGTTAGGTTCCATATTTACATGTTTATCTCTGTTGCAAAAGTGCATGTGGCTGTTAAGTGCTGAAACTTGTTATGAGATGCTGATTTGTCGTGTTCATAGCTATTGCGGTGATTTTCTTTTATGCCACATGTCAATATGTTTTAGAAGCACAATCATGTCATCTTTGCTGTGGTGCAATCCACTTTTCATGTTATGCCTTGTGGTGTTTGCAACAAGCTTGTAAATTAGCCTACTCGCCGTTGTTATTTTCTGAGACTTGTTGAAAACTGCTAAGTCTGAAACTGTTAAACCTGATGCCATGTTTGCTTGATGCCGCACTCAAATCCATGCTTGTTTTGGGTTAGCTAATGATCATGTCTTGTTGTCCATGTTATGCTCTATCCATCCATGCCCGTGTTTCTATATATGACCTGCTGTAGCTTGTTGTTTTCATGCTCTCAAGTTGCTATAAAATGTTTTTTTTCAGCCTGTTTGCTATAAGTTCGGTTTTGCCATGTCAATTTTTAGTGATCAATGCATCCTATGACCATGTTCTTGCCATGAGTAGCTTCATAAACATGCCTAATTGCTGTTGATTATCTTCTTATGCCATGTTATGCTCTGAGTTCAGTTGCACAAGCTCGCAAATATGCCTACTTGTCGTTGTTTCTGCCATGCTCTGGTTTTTTTTTCACTAAGTCTGAGAAATCAGTAAACTTCTTGAATCTTGCCATGCTAGTTTAATTGTGTTCCAGCAAGATTTTGGGTGTGCTCTGAGTTCATGCTTGTTGAGAATCATGTCTATTTCACATGCATGGCTTTTGTTATCATGTTTGGGTGTTGTAGCATAGATTTACCTTGCTCCAAAGTTGCTATGTTGCTGTTAACTTCATCTTAGCATTGCATCTTGTTTTGCTCATATCTTTTAGGCCGTAGCTCCGAATGAAATAAACTTTATATGTAACTTGACTAGAATTTCGAGTAGATCATCATGGTCCATGTTAACTTGCTGTTTAACAACTTTAACTTAATGTTTGTTCAGATCTGGACCCATTTTGGAAATGTGCATGAGGACTTACCGAAATAGTTATATGTTGTTTCCGGCCTCATTTAAACTTGTTGGTTTGTGTTGTTCTTGTGTGCTTCATCCCTTGCCCTGTTTTGCATCATATAGACTTGTCTTGCATCATACTTGGTTGAGCATCTTGTCATGTTCTTGTGTTGTGTGTTTACCTTGCTGTGTGCTTCTTCTCGCTAGTTCATTTTCCGTTGCGATCGTGAGGATCCGTTCGTCTACACGTGGTTCATCTTCATGGCTTCTTCTTCATCTTCTTCATGGACTCGTTCTTCTTCCTTGCGGGATCTCAGGCAAGATGACCATCACCTAGGATACCTTTACTATCATTGCCATGCTAATTGTCTTGATGCTATCGTTATATGTCGCGCTACCCATCATTTATTGTCAGCCTCTCTCCTTGATGCCATGAAACCTCTAACCTTGACACCTTCCCAGCGAATCATTGTTTGGCTATGTTACCCGCTTGCTCAGCCCCTCTTATAGCGTTGTTAGTTGCAGGTGAAGATGAAGATTGTTCCATGTTGGAACTTGTTGTATGAATATCACAATATAACTACTATATATTAACACACCTATATACTTGGCAATGGGTGGAAGGCTTGGCCTTTTGCTCGGTGTTTTGTTCCACTCATGCCACCTTAGGAGCCGATAAACCGGTGTTATGTTCCTTGATTTTGCGTTCCTAACGCGGTTGGATATATGGGGACCCCTTGACAGTTCGTCTTTGAATAAAAATCCTCCAGCAAGGCCCAACATTGGTTTTATTTGCAACATAATAAAAACTTAATTAATTAATTGCATAGGGAGTTAGCGCTACCCGAGGATTCTTCTACATACTGGGGGGCAGTGCTGATGGTGTTGGTCCCAAACGGGCAGCCTGCGGGGCCACCACGGGGAAACTCGAGGATTGGTTCCTGTAGCTTTTCCCATCCGGTCGTGGCCTGAGACGAAATACGCGCGGCTACTATCAGGGTGTCGGCACGCCGGGAGGTCTTGCTGGACTTGTTTTACCATTGTCGACATGTCTTGTGCATCGGGATGCCGAGCCTGATCGGATTGTCCCTAAGATAAGAAGTAATATTATTATTATCTCTGCTGATCGTGAGAGCTTGTGATGGGCTAAGTTGGGACACCCCTGCAGGGTTATGATTTTTTGAAAGTCATGCCCGCGGTTATGTGGCAGATTGGAATTTGTTAATGTCCGGTTGTAGAAAACTTGACAGAGGATCCGGAGTAAAATACACGAACCGCGTGAGTAACCGTGACCGTCTCGTTTCAGTTTTAGAAGAGAACATGGTGCGGTTATGTTTGACTCGTAGGTAGTTCAGGATCTTTAGCGATCATTACTAGTTTGCGACCGTTTGCGTAGATGCTCATCTTATTCTTGTACTCGTAAGTTAGCCACTATATTATGCTTAGCCGCTGCTGCAACCTCACTTTTTACCTCTCCTTACCCATAAAGCTTTGCTAGTCTTGATACCCATGGTTATGGGATTGCTGAGTCCTCGTGGCTCACAGATACTACAACAACAGTTGCACGTGCAGGTTTCCGATGACTTGACGTGAGAGCGATGTCAATTGTGTTGGAGTTCTTTCTTCTTCTTCTTCGCCAGTCTTGCGTTAGGTTCCTGGTCAGCACCCTGGGATAGCAAATGGATGTCGTTGTGCTTTTCATGTTTGCATCCGTAGTCGGATGCCTTGTATTGATGTTGCTGTATTCATGTGACTTGTATGAATTGTTGTATCCCCATGTATTTATGTAATGGTACGATGTAATGATATCCATCTTGCTAAGTGCCCGAAATGCGGTTGTGCCCCAATCATGAGTGCGTCATGTGATCGGGATAGAATCGCATCTTGGGCCTGACAAGTTAGAGCCCAACGCCTCGCTCGGGTTCAGTTAGAGCCCAACGCCTCGCTCGGGTTCAGTTAGAGTCCAACGCCTCGCACCCACGCGCGTGCGTGTACGAGAGAAACGTGCATCGCTCGGCCTCGACCACCCATCGTAACCGGGAACACCTCGATATTTTCCTCGCCCTTGCTTCTACCACGGTTTTTCCCGTCATGGACGGCCAAAGGATGTCATGCAGCTGCGTCTCCAGCCCGCCCAGGACGAAAAGCCCATTTTTGTGATGATTTTTTGTCATAGAAGTAGGACCCCACCACATCTATGATGATACCGTGTTTTGTCACAATTATTGTCATAGAAGTGACATAAGTATGATGGAAAAAAGTTTTGTTCGGCCCAAAATGTCACGGATGTGTCTTTTTTGTAGTGGAGGCGGGCGCGACAAGACCCCAAGCGGCACCATCAGCCACACACGACCTCGCCCTCATGGCAAGACCCTTGTTGATCAAGAGCAAGATCTTCAAAATCAACCTCCGCCGCGCCAAACTGCTCTTGTGCCTGGTCCACAACATCGGGATCATGACGACGCTCCTACTGGCTCTGCCAGAAGTAGAGCAATGTCGCTATATTCATCCCACGGCATGCCAGTGACGGTAGAGGAAGTGATGGCATGAGCTCAATTGATGTCGAAGTGTTCTCCGGCAGCGGACAAGATGGACGAGTGGAGGGCCACTATTCAGTGTATGATTGGATTCTCTGAAGCAAGCAAGTCACAACAAGCAGAGCCCAGCAGCGCCCGCGAGTCACGCCAACAGCTCATTCGAGTGGCCATGTTGAGGAGACCACACCAACGGTGCAGTCCCCTCCGCGGCAACAACCCCAACAACGATGGCGACAACCGCAATAAACCGATGACGAGATGTCAATGGCCTCGTTGGACCCGCATCAGTAGTGGGAGCAGCGGCAGGTGCTACGAGATAGGCGGAAGGAGGACTCATGCGTCACTATTGAGCGGTGTTAGGAAATGTGCCGTCAGTCCGACAAGCGCAACGGTCTCGTCGTTGATGAACCTGCGCCCTGTCTTGGCGGATGTCTACCATATGAGGTTGGATGTCCCACATTCACTTGCGAGCTGTGACAAGTCTGATGGCCATCAGTCAATACCTTCAAGCTTCAGGTGCCCGAAAAATACAATGACATGTTGAACCAGGCAGAATTCTTGGGCATCTACACGATTGCCATCAAAGTTGGCAGGGGAAGGGATGAGAAAGTGCTCGCCAACTATTTTCGATTGGTGCTTAAGCCCAATTTGAGATCTTGGCTGATGCATTTGGCAAAACCTCCATTTCCTTGTGGTCCAACCTATGCAATGAGTTTGTTGGTGCCTTCATGGGTGGTTGAGGGTTCGAATCCCTCTCTTTCCGCTCCCTTGGATCACTTAGGACTTTTGAATTGGAAAGAATTCTCGCCCCTAGATTTTCTCAAAGATAAATGTACCGAACAAATACAATTTGTAAAAAATGAAAACAGGCCCCCGGATAGCCTAGTGACCTGCAGGTGCTCCCACAGAGGGAAGGGGAAGGTCTGCACAAATACCCGCAAATATTTAGCCGGGTGCACCATAATATCCCAGACATACATCCGGTAGCGGTGATTTCCGCGTTTCACACGAACATGTGCAATCGAAGAATGCGGGCCAAGATGAATGTCTGGCTGCCAAAGACTGTCAATGAGCTTTATACATTGGTGGACAAGTACGCCCACGCTGAAGAAGGGAAGAGACTCCCTGGGGAGTATGCTCGCGTTGAAGTCGACTCTGATGACGACGATGAAGCCACCACCCCACAAAAGAAAAGCCGGAGGCGCAACAAGAAGCGCAAAGGCAAAGCAGTTTTAGCTGTGGAAGCTTTCGGTGAGTCCAATACTGTCAAGAAGGCAAAAATAGAAAGCCCCAGCAAGGAAGTTGCTGCATGTGCTGATTGCCAGGAGACTGCGATGGTGGAGAAAGTCGGGAAATCTAATGGTCCATACTACAATATCCACCGCACGAGAGGCCATGATCTCCAAGAGTGCCGACAATTTGAGAAGTTTGTTGAAAGGCAGAAGGCTGAGTACGAGAAGCACGATAAGTAGAAGGGCCAGGATGGTGCTGGCGGGAAAGGCCATGGTAACCATGGAGGTCACCGCGGCAAGGCCAAGCAGCGAAAGGAGAAGCCTGCTAGGGGCTGCGATAAAAAGGACGAAGGAGATGGGAGTGAAGATGAGGATGTCGAAGAATCCAGTGAATAGGAATTCCAGAAGGCAACCGAAGCCATGTGCATTGAGGGGGGTGCGTCCTTGCACTCTTCTCACCGCCTGCCCAAGCAGTGGGTGCGAGAGGTCAATGTGGTGGAGCCGGCGGTAAGTACCCGGAAATCACTTAAGTGGTCCTGCATGCCCATAATTATTGATGCTGAAGATCATCCTGAACACACAACCGCGGTCGGATTCTTGCTGTTGTTGGTCTCACCAACAACTCGCAACCTCAAGGTCACGAAAATGTTGGTTGACGGTGGGGTGGGTCTAAACCTGATCTCGCCACAAGTGGTTGAGAAGTTGCAAATCCCTTATGAGGAGCTCAAGAAAACGGGTTCGTTCAAAGGAATCAATCCGGGGAGGAGCCAGCCCAAGGGGAAGATCACGATGCCGATGACATTTGGCGTGGAATTGAACTACAGGACAGAGAAAGTTGTGTTTGATGTCGTCATGCTCCCTTTGCCATTCAATGGAATCCTTGGCTGACCGGCCCTCGCCAAATTCATGGTGGCATCCCACTATGCCTACAACACAATGAAGACACCGGGGCCGTTGGGTATCATCTCCATTCCCTCTCTCAAGAAGGACACGGTCATGTGCGTTGACAAGATGTATAGGGATGCGGTCGCAACAGAGGCCGCCAAGGCCCCAACTCCCGCCAAGAAAAACAGGAAATTCGGCAAGATCTCCAGCAAGGCCCCCGGGAAGTGCGCCTCTATGGATTGCGCTGCACCCGTCGAGGACTTGTCGGAAAGCTACTCCCCCTGCGATGAACAAGGTCTAGGGAGGATGGCGCTGACGGTACTTTCACCAACAGTGCCACCCTTGATAGCAAATAGGAAAAAGCGCTCATTACCTTGTTGCGGGTGAATGTCGATGTGTTTGGCAACCATCTGACATCCCCAGCGTTCCCAGGAAGGTAATCGAGCACCACCTTCTTGTCTGTCCTCATGCTCGGCCCGTCAAGCAGAAGGTCAGGAAACAAGCTTTGGAACGACATCAGTTCATCACTGAAGAAATCAAGAAACTCGAAGCAACATGATTAGTTAGAGGAATGTTGCACCCAACATAGCTAGCAAATCCAGTTGTGGTCCGCAAGGCGAATGGGAAATGGAGACTTTGTATTGACTATACTGATCTCAACAAAGCGTGTCCAATGGATCCTTTCCCCTTGCCACGCATCGACCAAATTGTAGATTCTACCTCCGGCTGCGACTTACTCTCGTTCCTTGATGCATACTCTGGATACCATCAGATATGTATGGTAAAGGAAGATGAGGAGAAGACCGCATGCATAACTCCATGTGGCACTTATTGCTTTGTATGCATGCCTTTTAGGTTAAAAACTGTTGGTTCAACATTCGCGAGGGCTGTCCAGATTGGTTTTGAGACCCACCTGTATAGGAATGTGCAAGCATACATGGATGGTATCGTGGTCAAAACCAAGGTGAAAGTGCAACTATCCCTGGGTGGTTTTGGTAATTCCTAACAACATATAGCTCATTGAACTAATGCTCTTTCAGGATGACCATTTCAGAAAGTTCATTGATTGGAATGGCATGGACTAGGAATGTGGACCCCTCAAAATGCTAAGGACACATATTGGCTCAAGCTCAGGACTCTACATTTTCATTTTAGTGATCCAAGATCACATTGAGTCCATAGGAAAAGCCAATACTATTAAAAGGGGATGAGGTGTTGCTTAATGGCTCACTTGCTCAAAACGCTTAGTGATATGCTCCAAAAGCCCTCAACCACTTTCTCATATCCACATATGACCCAAACCAAAAGTGAAACTCGGCCCCACCGATTTGATCTATCCGGCGACACCGAGTTCATTTGACATAGCCATAGCCAGAAACCCTAATCAGTTCGGTCTCACCCAGGGCCGGTCCTGGGATTTTGGGGGCCTGGGGCAAAACAAAAACTTTGGACCTATTCATACTCGTCATAATATGTGGCTTACATATGACTATACGATTCCCTAAAAAAATACATGACTATACAATTTTGTCTTGGCACATAAATCATGAGTAAATTTCTAAAATATTTTTCTGGAAGTTGCATTATAAACTGCACGAAGACGAAAATATGAAGTACATAATATAGATACCATGACCTTTTTAATGGCACACGAGTTTAAAGCCTTGAATTTGTAGTGGTGTGAGTGAATATACATGCAATCACATAAGACACTTTGTAAGAGCTCTAAACTCAAATCTAATAAAAATAAATGTGCAGCAAAAATACCGCAAAAAATCCTACGAAAATATCTTTCATTCCAATGTAAGAAGCTTTCATCACTAAAATTCTACCATTTACTAAAAAGTAAAAGTAGCTTCATCACTGGTCAGTTAATTAGTTTTAAGTGATACACGAGTAATTTGTAAGTACAATAACGAGTGTGTATACCTCGCAAATGGCTAAATTTCAGAGCGATTATAACACACCTTTGATTCACATCGGTTGATCTGTAATCCAGCGCTTGGCTATGCCGCGATGTGGAGTGAGCTGGCATCTAGCGGGAGGCGCTCGGCCATGCGGTCTGGCTATGCATGTGCGCGTGCGTCCGGCGAGTCTCGAGCGGAGTTTGTCGGCGTCTGCGCATGGGCACTCGTGATTTTCGTGATCGGAGCGCTGGGTATGGTGGATAGTGGAATTGGGAATAAGTAGCGATCTTGTTTTCAGGGATAGTAGCAATCTTGTTTTCAGGGATAGTAGCAATCTTGTTAGGAAAAAGAATGATTGTAGCGATCTTGCTGTTGGAGAAAATCCTGGCGATCGAAAAGGAAACAAGGCAGTATTCTAGAAAAATGGGAAACAAGGAAGGCCATGTGTACTTGCCTATCTATGTGATTGTTTTCCTATTCATAACGGAGCGTACGATGCGAAGCGACCAACGACGCGGGCTGTGTGCTTTATGCACCTGGGATTTTTTATCAACATGTGTACTTTGGGCTAGTGCGTACCTGGCTGGGAAGGGGGCCCCTGGGATGTTGGGGGCCCAGGGCGGCCGCCCCTTTCGCGCCCCCTCAGGACCGGCCCTGGTCTCACCGATAGGGATCTCGGTCTCATCGAGATGGGATAGCGAACACTTTGTTTCCCTTCGTAATGTTTCGGTCTCATCGAAATGAGCGATCGGTCCCACCAAGTTCGCAATGCAAACTCTCTGTTTCCCTTTCGTAGCATTTCGGTCTCATAGAAATAAGCGAATCAGTCTCACCGAGTTTGCCTGACCAACTCTCTGTTTGCCTATTACAGCAATCGGTTTCACCGAGTTGATGTGATCGGTCTCAATGAGATTATGTTATGCCCTAACCCTAATGAAATCGGTCCCACCGAGTTGATCATATCGGTCCCACCGAAAGGCCTAACGTTCACATTTTGAACTGAATCGGTCCGACCGAGTTTCATGATTTGGTCCCACCGAGTTTGGTGAATTGTGTGTAACAGTTAGATTTTGTGTGGAGGCTATATATACCCCTCCGCCAACTCTTCATTCGTGGAGAGATCCATCAGAACAAGCCTACACTTCCATTACTCATTTTCTGAGAGAGAACCACGTACTCATGTATTGAGACTAAAATATTCCAATCCTATCATATGAATCTTGATCTCTAGCCTTCCCCAAGTTGCTTTCCACTGAAATCTTCTTTCCACCATATCCAAATCTGAGAGAGAGAGGTGTTGGGGAGACTATCATTTGAAGCACAAGATCAAGGAGTTCATCATCAACACACCATCTATTACCTTTTGGAGAGTGGTGTCTCCTAGATTGTTTAGGTGTCACTTGGGAGCCTCCGACAAGATTGTGGAGTTGAACCAAGGAGTTTGTAAGGGCAAGGAGATACCCTACTTCGTGAAGATCTACCCTAGTGAGGCAAGTCCTTCGTGGGCGAAGGCCATGGTGGGATAGACAAGGTTGCTTCTTCGTGGGTGGAGGCCTCCGTGGACTCGCGCAGCCGTTACCCTTCGTGGGTTGAAGTCTCCATCAACGTGGATGTACGATAGCACCACTTAGCGGAACCACGGCAAAAACATCTGTGTCTACACTTGCGTTTGTACTCTCCAAACCCCTCCCTTTACCTTCATATGCAATGATTTACTTTCCGCTGCTACAACTCTAGAATTGCATGTGTAGGAAGATTGCTTGACTTGTGCTAAATTGCTAAAAACTGTCAAAACATAAAATTGGGAAAAGGATAAGTTTTTATTTGGTCAAGTAGTCTAATCACCCCCCCCCCTCTAGACATACTTTCGATCCTACAAGTGGTATCAGAGCCTTGGTCTCCATTTGCCTTGATTTTCATAGCTTTGGTGATAATAGCCTTGGTTTCACAACCTAGGAGAGTATGGCGTCTAGCGAGGGAAGTTACCACCGTAGAGGTCCTTACTTCGATGGTACTAATTTTGCTAGTTGGAAGCATAAGACATAACCCCGTTGTTTGGGCTATTGTGTGTATTGGTTTGCAAGGTGAATTCTTCGATGGGAAGGAACCAAACCATGAATCCTCCACTGAAAGAATTGAAGATGTGGCAATACAATGCTCAAGCTTGCGATATCCCCTTCAACGGATTGTGCCCCGAAGAATTCAGCAAAATCAGCAGTCTTGAGAATGCAAAGGAAATTTGGGATACTTTGATTGATATGCGTGAAGGTACCGACTCCATCAAGGAATCCAAGTTGGATGTGCTTGAAAGTCAACTTGACAAGTTCAAAATGAAGGATGGTGAAGGTGTCGCTGAAATGTACTCTAGGCTTGCTCTCATCACAAATGAGATTGCCACCTTAGGAAGTGAAGAAATGACCGATAGATTCATCATCAAGAAAAATCCGAGAAGCCTCGGATGGAAAATATGAGACCGTGTGCACATTGATACAAATGATTCCAAACTACATAAAACTCAAGCCAACGGAAGTCATTGGAAGAATTGTTGCTCATGAGATGTCACTCAAGGATAAAGAAGAACTTCATAACAAGTCTAGTGGTGCTTACAAAGCCTCATGTGATGCTCCTACATCATCAAATGAGAAACAAGTCTTCAACGAAGAATTGAGTTTAATGGTGAAGAATTCCAACAAGTTCTACAAGAATAGAAGCAAAGAAAGAAGTTCCAAGTCAAGGTCCTACAATGACAAAAGATATTCTAGTCGTGAACACAATTGCTACAACTGTGGAAGACCCAGACACTACTCCAATGAGTGTACGGCTCCCCACAAAAGAAGAGAAGACTCACCTAAAAGTAGAAGTAGAAGAGAAGAATCACCATCAAGAGAGAGAAGGAGTAGAGATGATCGTTATGAACAAAGACCCTCTCGAAGAAGCAAGGATTCAGAAATGAAAGACAAATCATCAAGGAGCTATACAAGATGAAGACATCAAGCTCATGTTGTTGAATGGGTATCCGGTTCCGACTCCGATAACTACTCCGAGAGAAGCTATCACTCCAACTCAGAAGATACTCAAGATGAAGGTGTTTCCGGAATTGCTCTTTTGTCATCCAAATCCTATGACATATTTGACTCACCAAATGAAGGAATTGGAAGATGCTTCATGGCTAAAGGACCTAAGGTATTGATGACTTCTCTCCCCTCGTTGGTTACCCCAAGTGGAAGGTTTGAGATGTAGCGTAGCGGCAAATTTTCCCTTGGCAAAGATACCAAGGATCGAATCCCGTGAGACTCCGAGGGTCGACAAAAAGGTGTCAATAGCGCCAGAAACTTTCGCTTGACAGGACCTGCACACAGATACAAATAACTTTTCTCCCAACGAGTACAGAGAGGTTGTCAATCCCTCCGGCCTTGTCGTTTACAAAGGATCAAACGCAAGAGATAATAGTGATAGGTATGACTACAACTAGGAAATAAGAACAGTAAGTAAATAACGGGTGTGATCAGTGATGGTAATATGGACCGGGGTCTCATGATGTTCACTAGTGATGTCTCTCTCCCAAAAGTCGATAAAACAACTAAGCGAGGTAAACAAATTACAGCTGGGCAATTGACAGGATTATGTGCGCAAACCAAAAGGTAGAGGCTCAAAAGCATGGGCGGTACGCCAAGGCAAGTAGATCGAAATCCATCTGCATCTACTACTAATCATCCATTTTGAGATATCTATCCAGAACATCTCGCTGGTATTAAGTTGCGAGTCCCACCCAAAGTGTAAACTCAAAGCAACAGACAACTGCATTAAAAGAACTTTACGTAAAGTAAACAATCCTTGCACCCGCAAGTACACGCACCGTTGTTTTCCCCCTTGTGGCAACAGCACATCCCCTAGACTCATGTTTCTGTCACTCAAGCTAGTCATCGAGGGGCATGAACCCACAATCAAGCATAACGTTCCCTCTTGGAGTTACTACCTACTACTCGGCCAAAGCAATAAATAGCAACGGAGAACATGCAATAATTACTCAAGAACATAAATATAAAAGAGGTGAATCAAATATATTACTTACACACAATCTGAACATAATCTCATAATCCATCGGATCCCAGCAAACTCAGCATAGCAATAGCATAAAGATTACATATGTGCCTCGATCATGTAGGGCAGCTCACGAGGTCTAATCGATGAAGAACAAAGAGGGGAGGAGAACATCACATAGCTACTGGTCATGGACCCATGGTCCAAGGGAGACTACTCACAACTCATCTGGGAAGCGTCCATGGTGGTGGAGAAGCTCCCGGTGGTGGTTCTCCCCTCCGGTAGGGTGCCGGGAAGAGTTCTCCTGGTGCTCCCGATCTTGGAAGCGCGGCGGCGGCGGAACAGAGATGAGATCGCGAAAAAGGGTTCCGTCCTTGAGGGTTTCGGGACGCGAGGTAAATATATGCCAAAGGGGGTCACCAGAGGCGGAGAGGGGGGCCCAGGCGCCCCCCGGCACGGCCAGGAGGGGGGCCGCGTGGGCAGGCCGCCTGGGCTGCCCCTGGCTCCCCTCTGGCCCCACTTCTGGTGCGTGGAAGCTTCTGGAGTGCTGATTTTTTATATATTTTTCCCGGAATTTTTCTGGGAATTTAAGTAATGGGAAAACCTGAAATACAAAAACAGCAGAAAACAGAAACTGGCACTGGGGTGCACTGAGTTAATAGGTTAGTCCAAATATGATCAAAAGTGTATGGAAGTGCATAAATATCATAGAAATATCACACAAAAGAAGCATGGAGCAAGCAGAAATTATAGATACGTTTTGGACGTATCAACATCCCCAAGCTTAATTCCTGCTCGTCCTCGAGTAGGTAAATGATAACAATCATAATTTCTGTGGTGACATGCTATCAACCATATAAGAACTTTTAAGTAAAGTAATCAAGGCATGTAATCCAATTCAAGTCATAACAAGCAAGAGTCTATATTGGCATTGTAACAAGTAACATAAGAACATAAAGGTGCAAGAGCTCTCGCTGTCCTTGACTCGAATGTCTCCAAATGGTGTTTGCGTGCAAGAAAGGGGATAGGGATATATGAGAGAGTAAAAAATAGTTTTTGTATTGTTGAGAACTTAATCTACTAAAGTTTCACACTTGGTCTTCTTTGGAATCTTATCTTGACTCATCCCCAGACCGTCAGCCAGGTACAAGTCAAAATGATCCACTCCCTTTCGATATTTTGAGCACTCATGCAATGGATGAGCGTAAGCAAGAAAGTCGACACTTAGGATGGCAAAAAGAGAAAAATGATAGAGGGGGAAGACAAAAAAAGGTGTGAAAGGCTCACATCAATGAGGACAATCATCGGCGAGAGAAATCCAAATGATAGATATGATGTGAGGAGTAGGGATTGCCATGCAACGGATGCACATATGAGCTAAGGTAAGCTCTCCAATGGAACTAGTGGGGGTGCATCCAACTTGCTTGCTCAAGAAGACCTAGAGCTCTTTTGAGGAGGCTCATCATTGGAATATACAAGCCAAGTTCTATAGTGTAAAGGTCCCCACATAGCTATATGCATAAATGATAATCTCTATGGAGTACAAGGTATAAGATGGAGTACGAGTGTGGATCTCTCAAAAGAAATAGTAGTGTGCCCCCTTCTCTCTTTTTATTTCTTTTTTTCTCTTTTTTTATTTTTTTTATTTTTTTGTGGCCTCAATGGCTCTTTCTATTTATCTCTCATTTGTCCTCTTTGGGTCTTTTGATTTTGTCCTCTTTGGGATCTTTCCCTCACTTTAGGGGCAACACTCTATGTATTACAAGAAGTATAGAAGATCTTTCACACTTTACAAAAGTACTCAACATAAAGAAAATGAAACTATCATGATGTATGGAAATGTATGCCTCTGCCAATGTAGTAGGATATGCAATGATACCAGCGCGTCATGTAGCAATGATTAGCGCATGGCCCAACTAGCATGCGGCTCATCGATCAAGCAAAAAACATGTATGACATGAAGATCAAGTCATGAGAGGATGGATGTTGCGTGGCAATGTATCTCGGAAAGGCTATGGAAATGCCTTAATAGGTAGGTATGGTGGCTGTTTTGAGGAAGGATATAATGAGGTTTATGATGACAGAGCGTATCGTGCCAAGGATTTGGATGCACCGGCGAAGTATGCGCCAACTCTCGAGGTGAGAAAGGGCAATGCACGGTACCGAAGAGGCTAGAAAAATATGGATAGGTGGAAGTGTCAACTTTCGAATACTCACATTAGTCCGAAGAACTCATGCACTTATTATCGGGAACTCTCAATCTAATTATGAGGTTCACAAAGAGACAAGTACCCCGAGGAGGTGTGTATGGGGGTTTGGTTACCCTTGCGCATCCTCGACCCATGGTACGTGAGTGTACTCTAATATTCGATCCCTCCAAAGATTAGTGATCCATTTAGTAGCTAAAGTTCTCAACTATTTTGTAGGTTTTCGAAAATAAACACGAATTGCCCAAAATACGACATCTATCACTAATAGGCTAAAGCTCTTGAAACCAAAAGTTCAGACATTAATCATGGCAATACCTCAAAACTATTGCAAGTTACTACTAAAATTAAATAGCAACCTCAATTACCTACTTTAAGTTCAAGACACACAACTCAGTGCAACAGACAAACTCTCTTAACAAGATAAACATGAAAACTCAAGAGAGTTCAGCAACCAACTAAACAAAAGCTCTTTAAAAAGAAAAGCATGAAAACTAAGAGCTAAACATGACAGTAGCTATGGAAAGACAAAGAACATACACATCAAAGATAAGCATGAAAATCCTATGTTGTGTTCTAGGTTGAAGTGGAGCGTGTTTCTCTCCCACACAAAGAAAGCTGGGTTCTAACTCGTTATGAACAGCAAGCAAAGCTAAAGAAAACTAAAAAGGAAACTAAAAGCAAGACGCTCCAAGCATAGCACATAACGCATGAAGTGATTAAAATATAGCGGAACGAAAGACGAACTGATAATTGTTGATGGAGAAGGGGATGCACGGGGCCATCCCCAAGCTTAGACGCTTGAGTCTTCTTGAATATTTCTTGGGGGTGCACGGGGGCATCCTCAAGCTTGAGCGTTTGACCCTCCTGAATCTTTTTATCATCTTCCCTCGCACACTTGAAAACTCCCTGCATACATAACTCATCATAATCTGATTAGCGAGGTTAGTACCCATAATAAAATATTTTTTCCTTGCTGGAAATAAAGATAATCTTGAAGAGCTACTGTTTCTCAAGATTGCCAAAAAGTTTTTGCAAAGAAATAAAAGCTCAAGGTTTGCAAAACGAAGAAAAGGCAAAACAGGACAGAATCTGTGAAAAACAGACCAGCAGGTAGTAAATAATATTTTTGGGGCACTTCTGCAACTCAAATCAAAAAACTCAGAACAGACGCCCGAAAGCCAATTGTATAGAGCACGCTGTCGAAAAAATTCAGACCAAAAAGATGATCTAGTGATTTTATACAAATTTTTCTGTCCAAGGACAAAATCTGTTTCCTGGACAGCACGTCACAACTTTTGAACTTTCTTGCAATCAGAGGCTAAACTTGGCACAAAGCTGAAAAGAAAAGATACAATGATGATGCTACTGTAGTAACAAACATCAAGACACAACAAAAGCAAAGTAAAATTTTATTCATTGTGGGCTGCCTCCCAAAAGCGCTTTCTTTTATGCCTTTAAGCTAGGCATAATGCAAAAAGAAAGGATCAAGTTTTATCAAGAGTAAAAGAATAGCTAGCCCGTATAACAGACTCAAAAGGTAACTTAATCTTCTTTCTAGGGAAGTGTTCCATCCCTTTCTTGAGAGGAAATTGGAATTTTATATTCCCCTCTTTCATGTCAATGATAGCACCAACGGTGCAAAGAAAAGGACGTCCCAAAATAATTGGACAAGAAGGTTCACATTCAATATCCATAATAGTAAAATCAACGGGAACATAATTGTCATTGACAATGATTAGAACATCGTCGATCTTCCCCAAAGGTTTCTTTATGGAAGAATCAACAAGGCAAACACTAAAAGAACAAGGATCAAAAGGTTTCAATTTAAGCATATCATATATTCTTTTGGGCATAACAGAGGTACTAGCTCCAACATCACATAAAGCATAGCAAGAGAAGTTATTCAACTTAATTTTAATCATAGGATCCCAACCATCTTCTAGATTTCTAGGTATGGAGGCTTCTACCCTAAGCTTCTCCTCCCTAGCTTTGATGAGAGCATTAGTGATATGCTCTGTGAAGGCAAGATTAAGCGTGCTAGTGTGGGGATCTCTAGACATCTTGTGGAGAAAATCAATAACTTCAGAAAGCGTGCAATTATCAAAATCAAGGTCACTACTATCAAGTAAAGTGGTAGTGGTGTCCTTTAGGCTCACTTGTTTGGTAGCTTCTACGGTCATAGGAGTTTCTACGGTTGAGGTCATAGCATCACCATTAATAGGTCCAATGGGACCAGGAGTGCATTGGGTGCTAAGAGTTTGGATATCCTCAACAACTTGGATAGTAGCAACAGTGTGGTGGGTAGGAAGGCTCTTAATTCTATCTTCTTCCTCCTTTTCTCTAGCCCATCTCTCTTTAAGTTTAGCCATCATCCTAATGTTTTCATTAATTTGCACTTGAATAGCATTCAGAGGAGTGGTTGATACATCCAAAACGTATCTATAATTTCTGCTTGCTCAATGCCTCTTTTGGGTGATATTGCTATGTTATTTATACACTTCCATACACTTTTGATCATATTTGGACTAACCTATTAACTCAGTGCACCCCGGTGCCAGTTTCTGTTTTCGGCTGTTTTTCTATTTCAGGTTTTCACGTTACGAGAACTGCCAAGAAAAATCCAGAAAAATTATATAAAAAATCAGCGTTCCAGAAGCTACCTTGCGCCCGAAGTACAACCGGG
>LR738709.1:323265923-323290913 GCA_902687465.1 Secale cereale
GGGGGGGCACCAGGGCTCCAGGCGCCCTGGCGGCGCGCCCCCCTGGGCCGCGCCGGGGGGGGCGCCTGGGCCCCCCGAGGCTCCTCCGATGCCCCTTTGGCATATATTTAAAGCGTCTCCAGAAACCCTCGGGACGGGAACTCTTTTTCGCGATCTCATCTCTGTTCCGCCGTCGTCGCTTCCAAGATCGGGAGCACCAGGAGAACTCTTCCCGGCACCCTGCCGGAGGGGAGGATCACCACCGGGAGCCTCTCCACCACCATGGACGCCTCCCGGATGAGTTGTGAGTAGTCTCCCTTGGACCATGAGTCCATGACCAGTAGCTATGTGATGTTCTCCTCCCGTTCTTGTGCTTCACTAATTATTCCTCGTGAGCTGCCCTACATGATCGAGGCACATATGTAATCCTTATGCTGTTGCTATGATGAGTTTGCTGGGATCCGATGGATTATGAGATTATGTTCAGATTGTGCTTGAGTAATATATTTGATCTACCTCTTTTATATTTATGTTCGTAAGTAATTCTTGCATGTTCTCCGTTGTTATTTATTGCTTTGGCCAAGTAGTAGGTAGTGACTCCAAGAGGGAACGTTATGCTTGATTGTGGGTTCATGCCCCTCGATGACTAGTTTGAGTGACAGAAACATGAGTCTAGGGGATGTGCTGTTGCCACAAGGGGGAAAACAACGGTGCTTGTGCCCGCGGGTGCAAGGATTGTTTACTTTACGCAAAGTTCTTTTAATGCAGTTGTCTGTTGCATTGAGTTTACACTATGGGTGGGACTCGCAACTTAATACCTGCGAGATGTTCTGGATAGATATCTCAAGGTGGATGATTAGTAGTAGATATTGATGGATTTCGGTCTACTTACTTTGGCGTACCGCCCGTGCTTTGAACCTCAACCTTTCTTGCAATATAGTCAGCATTGGTTTGCGTTCGTGGTCCTGTCAATTGCCCAGCTGTAATTCGTTTACCTCACATAGCTGTTTATCGTCTTTTGGGAGAGAGACATCACTAGTGAACATCATGAGACTTCGGTCCATATTACCATCATTGATCACATCCGCTATTTACTTTTCGCTTTTATTTACTATTGCAATTATATCTATCACTACTATCACTTGCGTTTAATCCTTTGTGAACTACAAGGCCGGAGGGATTGTCAACCTCTCTGTACTCGTTGGGAGCAAAGTTATTTGTATCTGTGTGTAGGTCCACGTTGATTGCTAATATCTGGCGCCGTTAGCAGTTGACACCTTCTTGTTGAACCTAGGAGTCTCTGGGGATTCGATCCTTGGTATCTTTGCCAAGGGAAAAACTTCCGCAACACTATATCTCACACCTTCCACTTGGGGTAACCAACGAGGGGCGAGAAGCCTAGCAAGAGTTTTTCTGGCGCCGTTGCCGGGGACTCCACTCTTCAGGATAGGGGAGTTGCATGCTATCTTTTACCTTTTCTTTTTAGTCTTTTTAGTTTACCTTTCAGTTTTTGCTTTAGTACCTTTTTATCGAAAATCACAAAAATAGTTATCTCGTTCTTTAGTTGTCATTATGTCGGGTCCTTTTGTCTTTGACGAGGCAGAAGTTCTCACCTTTAAACAAAGAGGTGGGGAAAGTTTGAAAGATGCTTGGTATAGAATTAATGATTCACAAAAAAGAGCCATCAAGAAGCAACCTACTACTATCCTGCTTAGAAATTTTTATGTTGGAATTACTTCTTGGAATAGGTTTATTCTAGATACTGCTATCAATGGGATTTCTTAGAGGCCCCGGTTTGGGAGTCTCTTAGTATTATTGAAAATCTTGTTGGGAATCCCCCTGTTGTTAGCATTCAAGAGGACATCACTCTAGCTCACATTATGAAAAAACTTGAAAAGATAGAGTTAGAGATGCCAAACATTAATAAGATTAATGAGTTGGATCGTAAGATCCAAGGGAATTTGAATAGACTTGATAGCTCCATGCATAAAATTTTCAAAATTTTGGAGACCGTCAAATTCCGTGACTTGGACTCTTCTAGGGTAGATAAGATTGAGGAAATTTTTGATACTCTAGGAACTACTTTCTCCTCGATCAAAACCAAAAAGGTAGAAACTCCGGCAAAGAGGGAGCCTAAGTTCGTTCACGTTCCAAAGGCTTCCCGTTCTAAAAGTAATCCATCTATTGCCAAAGGGGTTGAAACTGTAAAGACTTTGGAAGAAACACCTCTCTTTGATGAATTTATAAATGAATCTTCCCTTGACTTTTATCCTTTTGGTCTTCTCCCTAGAAGTATCTCTATGAGGCCTTTATTTGAAACTCCTCTTAAGACTAGTTGTATTATTGAAGAGCTTTTTGATGATCTTGATGATGGTTCAATTGATACAACTTGATCTCTATGCATTATGCCTAGCTTAAAGGCATAAAAGAAAGCGCTTTTGGGAGGCAGCCCACATGAATAAATTTTTATTTTGCTTTTGTTGTGTCTTGATGTTGTTTACTACAGTAGCATCATCATTGTATCTTTGCTTTTCAATTTTGTGCCAAGTATAGCCTCTGATTGCAAGAAAGTTCAAAAGTTGTGAGGTGCTGTCCAGGAAACAGATTCTGTCTTTGGATAGAAAAATTCGTATAAAGTCACCAGATCATCTTTTTGGTCTGAATTTTTTCGACAGTGTTCTCTATATAATTGTCTTTCGTGCGTCTGTTCTGAGTTTTTTGATTAGAGTTGCAGAAGTGCCCCGAACAAATCATTTACTACCAGCTGTTCTGTTTTTCACTTATTCTGTCCTGTTTTGCCTTTCCTTCATTTTGCAAACCTAGAGCTTGCTTTTTCTTTGCAAAAACCTTTTGGCATTCTTGAGAAATAGTAGACCTTCAAGAATATCCTTATTTCCAGCAAGGTATAATTATTTTATTATGGGTACTAACCTCGCTAATCAGATTATGATGAGTTATGTATGAAGGGAGTTTTCAAGTGTGCGAGGGAAGATGATAAAAAGATTCAGGAGTGCCAAGCGCTCAAGCTTTGGGATGCCCCCGTGCATCCCCTTCTCCATAAACATTATCAGTTCGTCTTTCGTTCCACTATATTTTAATCACTTCATGTGTTATGTGCTATGCTTGGAGCGTCTTGCTTTTTAGTTTTCTTTAGCTTTTCATAACGAGTCGGAACTCAGCTTTCTTTACGTGGGAGAGAAACACGCTCCACTTCTACCTAGAACATAACATAGAATTTTCATGTCTATCTATGCTGTGTGTGTTCTTTGTCTTTTAATAGCTACTATCATGCTCTGCTCTTAGTATTCATGCTTATCTTTTCAAAGAGCTTTTTAGTTGGTTGCTTGAACTCTCTTTAATTATCATGCTCACCTTATTAAGAGAGTTTGCTTCCGTTGCATTGATTGATATGTCTATGATAAAGATGCTACGTGCATGATGGCGCTTAGTAGTTCATGTTTTCTTATGGTTAGTCTCAAATAGCTGGGGGATTCCCAATGTGTTATTGGAATACCAACATGGTTTGTTTGCCTATGATGTGGTATGGTTTAGTAATATCTTCCTTCGAGAATTTATTTTGATTGACTTGGCGTATGCTCACGCATATTTAAGACTGTAAAGAAAGTCTGTCAAGCCTTGATGATCTTTTATTTCTGAGTAGCGATATAACTTCCATGCCCGATTCAATGTTGCTTTGTTGCTCTGCATGATTATGACCGTCATTGCTCTCTTAGTTGGTCGCTCCCAGTCTTTTGCTAACCTTCGCCTGTACTAAGCGGACTGACTGCTTGTGCATCCACATCCTTTAATCCAGTTATGCCATATGAGTCCACCATACCTTCCTACATGGTATTTACCTGCCATTCCTAACGGAGACTTGCATGTGCCACCTCGAAATTATTCAAAAGAAAATGCATTCCTATTTTGTGCCTCTGTTTTAAGTTCATGAGGAAGTAGTAGTTAATTCATAATCTTTTTAAGTTGGACAAGCTTCACCCCGGGATTGCATGTATAATGTGCAAACTCATAATACGAGAAGGAACTGGCATTGAGTGCGCCCGGCTCAAAAAGATAATACAACAAACAAACCCTCCTTCACGCTTTGTTCATGAGAAATCAAAAAACTTTGGCAGTGATAAACAAAGGAGATTAAGAGGATGTGATCGTCCTCATTCGGGAGCCGTTCCTCGAAACTTGTCCATCTCAAAAAGTGATTGAATTGTCTGCTAGAATTCGTTGACGAAACATGCATGATCTAAGAAAGAAAAAATAATTATTACCTCTGTTTTAAAGCCAAGAGCTCTGGTACATGTTTTGTCTTTGTTTCCGACTACGGGTTTTCAACCTTGCCAACAAAAGCCACGGTTCGAGAGTCTCCACCTTCTTTTAAAAGCACCAACTACTGAGAGCATGATTGTCATTCTGAGTGTAATGTGCATTGTCCCAAAGTAGCATTGTCTTGTGCATGATTGTGATATCGTTTATTTTGAAATCATTGTATCTAGTCATCACTTAAACCTTGAAGGTGCCCCTGCATTTATGTTTTGCTTCACTAAAGGGGGCAAGCTAGATATCACTTTATCATATTTGCACATCATGTTCATTACAAATCTATTTGATGTTTCAATATCATATTGTAAAACTTTCAGTTCTTTGTGATTTTCTCATGAGGCAACTTAATTACTACAGATTCATTGTCTCAGTAAGCTTTTGTCATATGACTATAAAAAGTCCTATATGGTTAATAGCATGTCACCACAGAAATTATTCTTGTTATCATTTACCAACTTGAGGACGAGTAGGAATTAAGCTTGGGGATGTTGATACGTCCAAAACGTATCTATAATTTCTGCTTGCTCCATGCCTCTTTTGGGTGATATTGCTATGTTATTCATACACTTCCATACACTTTTGATCATATTTGGACTAACCTATTAACTCAGTGCACCCCAGTGCCAGTTTCTGTTTTCGGCTGTTTTTCTATTTCAGGTTTTCACGTTACGAGAACTGCCAGGAAAAATCCAGAAAAATTATATAAAAAATCAGCGTTCCAGAAGCTACCTTGCGCCCGAAGTACAGCTGGGGGGGGGGGGCACCAGGGCTCCAGGCGCCCTGGTGGCGCCCCCCCCCTGGGTCGCGCCGGGGGGGCGCCTGGGCCCCCCGAGGCTCCTCCGATGCCCCCCTTTGGCATATATTTAAAGCGTCTCCAGAAACCCTCGGGACGGGAACTCTTTTTCGCGATCTCATCTCTGTTCCGCCGCCGCCGCCGCTTCCAAGATCGGGAGCACCAGGAGAACTCTTCCCGGCACCCTGCCGGAGGGGAGGATCACCACCGGGAGCCTCTCCACCACCATGGACGCCTCCCGGATGAGTTGTGAGTAGTCTCCCTTGGACCATGAGTCCATGACCAGTAGCTATGTGATGTTCTCCTCCCGTTCTTGTGCTTGACTAATTAGTCCTTGTGAGCTGCCCTACATGATCGAGGCACATATGTAATCCTTATGCTGTTGCTATGATGAGTTTGCTGGGATCCGATGGATTATGAGATTATGTTCAGATTGTGCTTGAGTAATATATTTGATCTACCTCTTTTATATTTATGTTCGTAAGTAATTCTTGCATGTTCTCTGTTGTTATTTATTGCTTTGGCCAAGTAGTAGGTAGTGACTCCAAGAGGGAACGTTATGCTTGATTGTGGGTTCATGCCCCTCGATGACTAGTTTGAGTGACAGAAACGTGAGTCTAGGGGATGTGCTGTTGCCACAAGGGGGAAAACAACGGTGCTTGTAACCGCGGGTGCAAGGATTGTTTACTTTACGCAAAGTTCTTTTAATGCAGTTGTCTGTTGCATTGAGTTTACTCTATGGGTGGGACTCGCAACTTAATACCAGCGAGATGTTCTGGATAGATATCTCAAGGTGGATGATTAGTAGTAGATATTGATGGATTTCGGTCTACTTACTTTGGCGTACCGCCCATGCTTTGAACCTCAACCTTTCTTGCAATGTAGCCAGCATTGGTTTGCATTCGTGGTCCTGTCAATTGCCCAGCTGTAATTCGTTTACATCACATAGATGTTTTATTGTCTTTTGGGAGAGAGACATCACTAGTGAACGTCATGAGAATCCGGTCCATATTACCATCATTGATCACATCCGCTATTTACTTTTCGCTTTTATTTACTATTGCAATTATATCTATCACTACTATCACTTGCGTTTAATCCTTTGTGAACTACAAGGCCGGAGGGATTGACAACCTCTCTGTACTCGTTGGGAGCAAAGTTATTTGTATCTGTGTGCAGGTCCACGTTGATTGCTAATATCTGGCGTCGTTAGCAGTTGACACCTTCTTGTTGAAGCTAGGAGTCTCTGGGGATTCGATCCTTGGTATCTTTGCCAAGGGAAAAACTTCCGCAACACTACATCTCACACCTTCCACTTGGGGTAACCAACGAGGGGCGAGAAGCCTAGCAGTGGTCTTCCTCTCCTCAAGAGGAGAAGTTCTAATTTTAAGCAACTCTACCTCATGGGCTAAATTGTCTACCTTCGAAGAGAGATTATCTAGTTTGGCTAGTTTTTCTTCTACATTCTTATTGAAGGCTTTTTGGGTAGTGATAAAGTCTTTAAGCATAATCTCTAGTTCAGAAGTGGAGTTCCTGGTGTTAGGATAAGCATTGTTGTTCCCATAGGAGTTAGAGGGTAACGGTCTAGGGTTGCTACCAAAATTACTCCAATAAGCATTGTTATTGAAATTGTTTCTAGAGATAAAGTTCACATCTACTTGATCTTGAGCAATCAAAGAATTTAAAGGAACATCATGAGGATCAATAGAAGATTGCTTGGAAAGTAGAGACATGATCAAGTCCACTTTTTCATTTAGGGAGGAAATCTCCTCGACAGAGTTTACCTTCCTACCTGTTGGAGCGCGTTCCGTGTGCCATTGGGAATAATTGGTCGTCATCTCATCGAGAAGCTTCGTGGCAGCACCAAGTGTAGTTGACATAAAGGTTCCTCCCGCGGCCGAATCCAACAAGTTCCACGAGGTAAAGTTCAAGCCTGCATAAAAAGTTTGGATAACCATCCAAGTAGTCAAACCATGAGTAGGGCAGTTCTTGACAAGAGATTTCATGCGTTCCTAAGCTTGGGCAACTTGTTCATTATCCAATTGTTTAAAATTCATTATGTTGCTCCTTAGTTGGATAATTTTAGCACGGGGATAATACTTCCCAATAAAGGCATCTTTGCACTTGTCCCAAGAATCTATGCTATTTCTAGGCAAGGATTGAAACCAGATTTTAGCTCCTCCTCTCAAGGAGAAAGGAAAAGGCTTAAGCTTAACAATATCACCATCTATTTCTTGATACTTTTGCATATCACAGAGATCAACAAAATTATTTAAGTGCAAAGCAGCATCATCTCCAGCACCGGAGAATTGATCCTTCATAACTAGGTTCAGTAAAGCAGGTTTAATTTCATAAGAAGGTGCTAAAGTGGCAGGTGTAGTAATAGGCGTGCAGATAAAGTCATTGTTGTTATGACTGGTGAAGTCACACAACTTGGTGTTCTTGGTGGAACCCATAGCAGCAAGCAAGCAAGATAACTATTTTTGTGGTTTTTGATAAAGGATACTAAAGCAGAAATTGAAAGGTAAACTAACAAGACTAAAAAGCAAAGATAAAAGATAGCGTGCAACTCCCCTATATTGAAGAGTGGAGTCCCCGGCAACGGCGCCAGAAAACTTGCTTGATGCCTTCTCGCCCCTCGTTGGTTACCCCAAGTGGAAGGTTTGAGATGTAGCGTAGCGGCAAATTTTCCCTTGGCAAAGATACCAAGGATCGAATCCCGTGAGACTCCGAGGGTCGACAAAAAGGTGTCAACAGCGCCAGAAACTTTCGCTTGAAAGGACCTGCACACAGATACAAATAACTTTGCTCCCAACGAGTACAGAGAGGTTGTCAATCCCTCCGGCCTTGTCGTTTACAAAGGATCAAACGCAAGAGATAATAGTGATAGGTATGACTGCAACTAGGAAATAAGAACAGTAAGTAAATAACGGGTGTGATCAGTGATGGTAATATGGACCGGGGTCTCATGATGTTCACTAGTGATGTCTCTCTCCCAAAAGACGATAAAACTGCTAAGCGAGGTAAACAAATTACAGCTGGGCAATTGACAGGATTATATGCGCAAACCAATGCTAACTATGATGTAAGAAAGGTAGAGGCTCAAAAGCATGGGCGGTACGCCAAGGCAAGTAGACCGAAATCCATCTGCATCTACTACTAATCATCCACCTTGAGATATCTATCCAGAACATCTCACTGTTATTAAGTTGCGAGTCCCACCCAAAGTGTAAACTCAAAGCAACAGACAACTGCATTAAAAGAACTTTGCGTAAAGTAAACAATCCTTGCACCGACAAGTACAAGCACCGTTGTTTTCCCCCTTGTGGCAACAGCACATCCCCTAGACTCATGTTTCTGTCATCAAGCTAGTCATCGAGGGGCATGAACCCACAATCAAGCATAACGTTCCCTCTTGGAGTTACTACCTACTACTCGGCCAAAGCAATAAATAGCAACGGAGAACATGCAAGAATTACTCAAGAACATAAATATAAAAGAGGTGAATCAAATATATTACTCACACACAATCTGAACATAATCTCATAATCCATCGGATCCCAGCAAACTCAGCATAGCAACAGCATAAAGATTACATATGTGCCTCGATCATGTAGGGCAGCTCACGAGGTCTAATTGATGAAGAACAAAGAGGGGAGGAGAACATCACATAGCTACTGGTCATGGACCCATGGTCCAAGGGAGACAACTCACAACTCATCCGGGAAGCGTCCATGGTGGTGGAGAAGCTCCCGGTGGTGGTTCTCCCCTCCGGCAGGGTGCCGGGAAGAGTTCTCTTGGTGCTCCCGATCTTGGAAGCGCGGTGGCGGCGGAACGGAGATAAGATCGCGAAAAAGGGTTCCGTCCTCGAGGGTTTCGGGACGCGAGGTAAATATATGCCAAAGGGGGTCACCAGAGGCGGAGAGGGGGGCCCAGCCGCCCCCCCGGCGCGGCCATGAGGGGGGCCGCGTGGGCAGGCCGCCTGGGCTGCCCCTGGCTCCCCTCTGGCCCCACTTCTGGCGCGTGGAAGCTTCTGGAGCGCTGATTTTTTATATATTTTTCCCGGAATTGTTCTGGCAATTTAAGTAATGGGAAAACATGAAATACAAAAACAGCAGAAAACAGAAACTGGCACTGGGGTGCACTGAGTTAATAGGTTAGTCCAAATATGATCAAAAGTGTATGGAAGTGCATAAATATCATAGCAATATCACACAAAAGAAGCATGGAGCAAGCAGAAATTATAGATACGTTTTGGACGTATCAGGTATCACACCCCGAGTATCTTGATTTTAATAGTGATGAAGATGAATTGCTGGGAGATGATGATTTACTTGTTGGTAGCAATAGTGATGAAACCTAATATGAAAACTATGATGAAATTTCTATTAATCATGCTACTCAAGATAAAATGAATGACAATGATAACGAGAAGATTGAGCGTCTAACTAATGAATTAAACACTCTCAAGTTAGCTCATGAAACTACCTTAGAGAATCATCGAGAACTTTTGAGGACTCATGAGAAGCTACGCTTTGAAAAGCTCAATCTAGAGCAAGAGCATGAGTTCTTAAAAGCAATCATTGATGATCTTCATAAGAAAAGTTCTTCTTACATTGCCAAGCGTTTACTCTTGTCTACTTACATGCCACAAGTAAAATCTAGCAACAAGAATAAGAAAGATTCTTCCTCTCGTAGTAACAATAATCATGATAAAACAAATGTTGTTGCTTCTAGTAGTTCTCTTGATTCCACTAATTATTATCTTAGACAAGTTACACTTGAGCAATAAAATAGCTTATTGAAGGGAATTATAGAGAAAGGTGTTTATAAGAGCCTTGCCAGAAGTAAGAAATTTGAGGAAATTGTACGCAAGCAAGGAAGGCACCGGAAGAATCAAGGTGTTGGTTTTGAACAAAAGTTCAATGCCAATGGAGTTGAGTGGGAAGAAGATCAATACCCCAAGACTAAGTTTGTTCCTCAACAAGTTAAGTATGATCCTACTTCCTTCAAGGGGACACTAGCCCAAGATGATCTTCCACCACAAGACCTCAAGCTAAAGGGCTAGGACAAGCTTCAAGAAGAGATTGATGCATTTGAAGAAGCTCCTAAGTCCTTGGTCAACTGGGTTCCCAAGACTACCTCAAGTTCTACTTCGTCAAGTACATCTACAACTCCAAGGATTCCCATCAAGATGGTGTGGATCCCTAAGAAGAAGAACTAGAGAGTTCTTGAGGGTGACTCCGCCAACATACATCACTCTTATTCATATTGGCGGCGACAAGTGCAACAACTTCCACATCTTGCACTAGTTCAAGGAGTCACAAACCCTCTTGTTGGTAAGACAAGGGACGAGGTAACCTAATGCTTTCATGGACATCATATTGTGTGCTGTTCACTCTATGTCCATGTATATCTTTGTTTGTTCTTTGTGGGACTAACCCATGTAGGTATTGAAAGTGCAACTCACTCCAATGGATTGCTCCAAAATGATCTACATCAACTTTGAGCATCTACATCTTCAACACCTACATGAAGTCATCATCGACAAAACCCAAGGTTAGTTCATCCCTCTTAAGGGAGGATATCACATCTGGGGGGAACTTTACTTTAAAGATTGAGCTAAAGCAACTCTAATGGTGTGAACACAACAATGCTTTATGTAAAAGCAGCAACCCCACTTGTTCTTAGACGATGAGTATGACCTATGGTCAAATGTTCTCATTTGACTCCAAAGTCAATATACTCATATATAGATGACCTAGTCATCGCCAATTGCTTGATAGATGCTAGAATGGTTGTGCATGCTTTGCTACATGTTTCACTTGCTATCTTATTGTGTGAGCATGTTGAATGCATATTTTTCTCATTCGAGGACATCCATTTGTTGCTTTGATTGTTTGGCTCTTTATCTATGCTTTTCTAGTCTCAAACTCTATTCATGCTACATCACAAAGTTTGATCAAGTCAGATTCGAACACTATGTGTGAGAAGCACTCGCAGTTCCCGATTCGTCATAGACTTAAACTTCCAAAACCTCTCTGTGCACTTCGGCCTGACCGATTCATCCTTCAGACTGACCGAGTTCGCTGAGTTGATCTAGGTTTTCAATCTCGGTGCAACCAATTAGAACAATTCGGTCTCACCGAGTTGCAGTAACTGCCAGCAGTTTCGCATCTCAGTGCCACCGAGTCGTTCGACTCGGTCACACCGACAGGTCTGGTTATATATACCCACGGGCCAAAACTTGGAAAGTTTTCCGAAATCTTTCGCCCGCGCCTAACCAGCCCTGCCGTCTCGGGTCTCCGGATCGTCTTCTAGCTGCCAGTGACCTCCCGCCGCTGGTCTCCGCCGCCGTCAACGGAATTCAACCCCGATGTTGCCGCCGTAGCGAGCTCACTGCCAAGTTAGGGTATGAGCTCAACCTTTGTGCAATCTTTACATCTGATTCTAAGAACAAAGTCAATGCCATGATTCTTGCCACGTATCAGATCATCCTGTCCGGCAAAAACTCCATTCAGATTAGTTTTGATTCAAAGTTTCAGGGTTAGGTTTCCGCCGAACTCATCTCGGACCGACCGAGTTGTAGAAATCGGTCCCACCGATTTGGCTTAGGCCATTTCACATGTAAGTTTCGGTCTGACCAAAACTTGCAAATCGGTGTGACCGAGTTCAATTCTCAGTGAAACCCTAGCAAACTCGAAGTCACCAAACTGTGTCTCGGTCTGATCGGTTTCACTAGTTTAGACTCCAAAGTTGCTTCGGTGTCACCAAGTTTAACAAATCGGTAGCTCCGCAATGCTTTATGTAGAAACCCAAAACTAAGATTTTGACTCATTTGTTTTACAAAAACTCTGCACTTTGTGATGCTCATCCACTCTATCTCATCTACATCTATTCAGAGGGTCAGCTTTCAGTGTCAGCCATGTCTGATCAAAGTGATAGCCAGAATAGGACAGACGAGCAAGCATCGTTGAGTGAGGGCTCTAGCCCCTCAAATAGCAGCTACTATGAGAGTAGCAGGAGCACTCCAAGTAACCTTCCAAAGGCTGCTACCAAGACAAGGAAGAAGAGAACTTCTGACAGTGAAGATGAGGATTTTGTGGCTGATGAGGCCACTTCAAAGAAGAAAGTGACCAAGAAGGAGTATGGCACAGTTGCTTCAACAAAGCCTATACTAAACAAGAAGGCGCACGCCAAGAGAGCTCCAATGTCAAAGGCCAAAGCATCAACTCAAGAAACAATGGTGTTCACTCTTGAAACCAGAGATGATGAGCCAGCGGGAACAAAGAAGAGAGCTAGAAAGACCACAGCCAGAGTGGTTGGCAAGCCTTCTATGAGAGATGATGATGATGATGATGATGATGATGATGATGATGATGATGATGATGATGATGATGATGATGATGATGATGATGATGAACCTGAAGAATATACTGAAGAGCCTGTTGCACCAGCTGCAAAGACTCAGAAGTTGATGGGGGGTGCCATCAAAGCCAGGGCTGATCCATCTAAGCCCAAAGTTGCCCCCAAAGCTACTGCACCCAAGAGGTCCACTAGAGACATTCCAGCAGCTGACAAGAACAAGGCCCCAGTGCCAGATGTTCCTGAGGGAGAGGAAGATTCGGATCAGGAATCCTCAGATGATGATGAGTCTATGATGCTCAGAAGACTCAAGCTAAAGATCCCAGATCACAATGATGCACATCTTGTTGCCGAGAACATGAAACTGAGAAAGGATGCAGGTCTGAGAAGATGGAGACAGCCTAATCCATATGCCACAAGGAGGACTACTGTTGTGGATTACATATTTCACACCAAGGAATAGCAGGACTTCTACGAGACAATTCTATTGGACAAGAACGCCATTGTCTGTGACATCAAATGGGTTGACTCGAAGTACATCGATAAACATGCTGACTTCTTTCCAGGTGTTCATGAGAGCTTCAGGCAAAATGAAGTTGATAAGTCTGTGGGAAAGAAACTGACTCGATGGAACGATGAGATGATCATGCAATTCTACTCCGCTGCTCATTTTTATCCAGGTGGTAGGATTGCATGGATGACTGAGGGTATGAGGTACCAATCAACTATGGCTGAATGGGCAAGTTTTATCAATGCCCCCAAGGAGATTGAAAATGACACTGATGTATATGCCAAGTCCACGATGGATCCAAACTCTATGGCAAATATGTACAAGCCCATTCCTGACAAAGAAGTGAAAACTCACAAGTTTGGCTCCATATATCATATGTTGTCTGGATTGACCACAATCAACACTATACTTAGGCACGCTTTGTTGCCCAAGTCAGGAGATCATAGAATGATCCGAGGTCACTCCATCAACTTGCTCCACATTTTTACGTTCTCGGGAAGTTCAAGGTCATGAGTCTGATTGTAGAGACAATCAAGAGGACAACAGCTGACCAGAAAAGGTCTTGTGGATATGCCCCTCACATTCAGATGTCAATCAACTCCAGGGTGGAGAAAGGGACATATTTGCTTGACAAGAGGCATCTTCGTCTTAGGCCAGATTTCGAGGACAATGAAGTTGTCATGGATGCATCTCATCCTACTTCAGTTGAGGGCCAAGAGAAGATTGCTCAAGCAAAGGCAGCCAAGCAAGCAAGTACTTCTAGAGCTCCTAAGACCAAGCAAGATCAACTCAATCATCTGCTTGAGGCCTCTGTGAGGATTGAGAAGAGTTTGGCCAACTTGACTCAGAATCAAGCAAACCTGGAGAGGATCATTGAGGCAAAATTCTATGATCTAGATGTGAAGGTCACAGAGATCCAAGCTACTGTTGAGAAGCTCAAGGAAGAGGCTGAGGATAGAGACACAACAAATGTCTTTCGGAGAGTGCCAAGATGGCAGAGATCTGCTGCAATGCCCATAACTGACACTAGAGCTACTACTTCAGCACCTGCAGCCACAACATCAGTGCCACCTCCAGTTGCCACTCCAACAGCTCCATCAACCTCCACAGATGCATTCGTCCTTGGAGTCCTCTCAACGCCTCCTCCCGAAGATCAAGCCTAGAGAGACGCATAGCACTATGCATTTTCAAGCTTTTTGGTAACTTGTCGCCAAAGGGGGAGAAAGTGTATAGATCATAGGCTTCGAGAGAGAGAGAGAGAGCTTTGCTTCTTTTTGCTTTCTTTGGTTTTTGCTTGCTACTTCATTTGATTATTGGGTGCTACAATTTACTCTATGGTTATGTGTGTGAGATACTTGTATGATCATGTGTTTGATCATATCATACCTTAAAGCTTGCTTAAATGTGCTATTATCTATCTCTCATGTATGATCATTCACTTTGCTTGGTGATGAGTACATACTTTACTTTCTATCATTTTGAGCGCTCCACCAAGATGTATGTGACACGGAAGAGTAACCCATGATCCTAATCAATTATGCATTTGCATTCAAAAGGAAATTGAAATAATGCACAAATTTAGGGGGAGCTTTTGCTTATCACATACTTCTCAAAGCGACGATGTATTTCAATCTTATTACCATTTGTCGAAGCTTTGAACTATATGTTGTCATCAATTACCAAAAAGGGGGAGATTGAAAGTGCAACTATTCCTGGGTGGTTTTGGTAATTCCTAACAACATATAGCTCATTGAACAAATGCTCTTTCAAGATGGCCATTTCAGAAAGTTCAATAATTGGCATGGCATGGACTAGGAATGTGGACCCCTCAAAATGCTAATGACACATATTGCCTCAAACTCAAGACTCTAAATTGTCATTTTAGTGATCCAAGATCACATTGAGTCCATAGGAAAAGCCAATACTATTAAAAGGGGATGAGGTGTTGCTTAATGGCATACTTGCTCAAAATTCTTAGTGATATGCTCCAAAATCCCTCAACCACTTTCTCATATCCACATATGTCCCAAACCAAAAGTCAAACTCGGCCCCACTGATTTGATCTATCCGGCGCCACCGAGTTCATTTGACATAGCCATAGGCAGAAACCCTAATCAGTTCGGTCTCACCGATAGGGATCTCGGTCTCATCGAGATGGGATAGCAAACACTTTGTTTCCCTTCGTAACGTTTCGGTCTGACCGAAATGAGTGATCGGCCCGACCAAGTTCGCAATGCAAACTCTCTATTTCCCTTTCGTAACATTTCTGTCTCACCGAAATGAGCGAATCGGTCCCATAGAGTTTGCCTAACCAACTCTCTTTTTGCCTATTACATCAATCGGTCTCACCAAGTTGATGTGATCGGTCTCACCGAGATTACGTTATGCCCTAACCCTAATGAAATCGGTCCCACCGAGTTGATCATATCGGTCCCACCGAAAGGCCTATTGTTCACATTTTGAACTGAATCGAGTCGACCGAGTTTCATGATTCGGTTTCACCATGTTTGGTGAATTGTGTGTAACGGTTAGATTTTGTGTGGAGGCTATATATACCCCTCCACCCACTCTTCATTCGTGGAGAGAGCCATCAGAACAAGCCTACACTTCCATTACTCATTTTCTGAGATAGAACCACCTACTCATGTGTTGAAACCAAGATATTCCAATCCTATCATATGAATCTCTATCTCTAGCCTTCCCCAAGTTGCTTTCCAATCAAATCTTCTTTCCACTATATCCAAATCTGTAAGAGAGAGTTGAGTGTTGGGGAGACTATCATTTGAAGCACAAGAGCAAGGAGTTCATCATCAACACACCATCTATTACCATTTGTAGAGTGATGTCTCCTAGATTGGTTAGGTGTCACTTGGGAGCCTCCGACAAGATTGTGGAGTTGAACCAAGGAGTTTGTAAGGGCAAGGAGATCGCCTACTTCGTGAAAATCTACCCTAGTGAGGCAAGTCCTTCGTGGCGACGACCATGGTGGGATAGACAAGGTTGCTTCTTCGTTGACCCTTCATGGGTGGAGCCCTCCGTGGACTCGCGCAGTTGTTACCCTTCATGGGTTGAAGTCTCCAACAACTTGGATGTACGATAGCACCACCTACCGGAACCATGCCAAAAACATATGTGTCTACACTTGTGTTTGCACTCTCCAAAACCATCCCTTTACCTGCATATGTAATGATTTACTTTCCGCTGCTACAACTCTAGAATTGCATGTGTAGGAAGATTGCTTGACTTGTGCTAGATTGCTAAAAACTGTCAAAACATAAAATTGGGAAAATGCTAAGTTTTTATTTGGTCAAGTAATCTAATCACCCCCCTAGACATACTTTTGATCCTACACAAGGAGAGATCAACGCTCGTTCATTATTTAGAAGAAACCTTTCCGAACTTGTGCAAGATCAACTTGAAGCTCTACCCTGAGAAGCGTGTGTTTGGCGTTCCCTTCGGCAACTTCTCGGGTTCTTCGTGTCCCGGTGGGGGATGAAGGCGAATCCTGACAAGATCAAGGCCATGGAACAGATTTAGGCTCCAAGGACCGTCAAGGATGTGAGACGACTTGCTAGCTGCATCATTGCCTTGAGTAGGTTCATTTCAAATCCGCCGAGCGCGCCCTACCATTTTTCGAAATTCTGAAGAAGGCAGGACTGATGAAATGGACTCCAAAAGCGAAGGTCGTGTTACAGGACTTGAAAACATACCTTTCCTATGCCCCTACCTTAGTCGCACCTAAACCACAAGAGTCATTGCTGTTATACCTAGCGGCAACTAACCAAGTGGTTAGTGTTGCGCTGGTGGCACAGAGGGAGGTAGACGACGAATAAGTTGCAGCCGCAAACCCCTTTGATGGCGAGTCCATTTCATCCCTGGCAAAGTCTGCTGCCTGTGAGCCTAGAATAATGCAAAGTGATGAAGGCATTTGAAAGGTGTTGGCGAAGAAAAAGGTGGTATAGCAACCAGTGTATTTTGTTAGATCTGTTCTGCAAGGGGGCAGATCAAGATACTCCGAGGTGCAGTAGCTGATCTTTGGTCTCCTCATGGCCTCAAGAAAGCCGTACCACTACTTATAATAACATGAGATCACTATTATCACCCATTTCGCGTTGCAGCATATCTTGAGAAATCCAGAAGCAACCAACTGGATAGTGGAGTGGGCACTGGAGCTGACGAGCTTTGAAATCATGCTTGAAAGCACCTCAACCATTCAAAGCATGGCCTTGGCTGAATTCATTGTGGAGTGGACACCGACTCCATATGAAGAAGTTCATGAAATAGTTCTCCCCGGTAAGGAAGCTCCTAAAGAATGGGTCATGTACTTTAACGGTGCCTTCTCGCTGCAAGGGGCCGATGCCGGAGTGCTTCTCGTCGCACCCATCGGAGAGCACCTCAAATATGTGATCCAGATGCACTTTCCCCGAGAGGAAGCAACCAATAACACTGCTGAGTATGAGGGGCTCCTTGCCGGCCTCAGAATCGCGATGCAGTTGGGAATCAAGAAGTTGATCATCTGTGGTGATTCTCAACTTGTTGTGAAACAAGTAAACAAGGATTACCAGAGCCTGTTGATGGAGGCATACGTTGAGGAGTTAAGGAAATTGGAAGAGCACTTTGACAGGCTACAAACAGAGCATGTGCCCCATGCAGAGAACGGTATTGCCGACCACTTGTCAAAAAGTGCTACTCAGAAGCTCCCTGTGGAACCAGGAACTTTTGTGCTACACTTGGATTAACCCCTGAGTATCCCATCAACGTTGGCCAGGAAAAGAAGGAAGTTGAACACTGGAAAGCATTTTCCGATAGAACTCCTAGAGCCTGAGAGCCTGGCGGTGAGAATGTTGCCGGGAACAACGCAGTCGCTGCTGGTGAGCAGTGTCCTTCCGCGGAACCTCAAGTTCTTGCCGCTGAGACTAGCGCTCCCGCAGCCGAAGAAATGCCTTTAGTCCTCGTCGTCGAGCCACAAGCTCCGGCATGGGCACATCACATAGTCCAGTTCCTTCATACAAGAGAGCTTCCGTCAATCAAGTATGTATCAGTTTATGGATAACATCCTGCACAGAAATAGACAAAACGGTGGGAAGCTGAAATGCATCTCTCGAGAAGATGGACTGGAGTTGTTGGAAGAAATACATGGAGGCATATGTGGTTCCCACATAGGGTCAAGAGCGCTTGTCAGGAAAGCTTTCCAACAAGGTTTCTATTGACCCGCTTCCCTCTAGGATGCTGCTGAGCTAGTCACCAAGTGTGAGGCATGCCAGTTTCATTCAAAGGGTATACACCAACCTGCCCAAGCCCTGCAAAAAATCCCTCTCTCCTGGCCCTTCTCGGCCTGGGGGCTCGACACCTTGGGCTCCTTCCCTCGCGTTGTTGGGGGCTTTGAATTCTTGTACGTTGCCATCGGCAAGGTTACAAAGTGACCTGAGGTGGAACCAGTGAGAAAGGTAACTATGCAGCCTATCATCAAATGCTTCAAGGGATTGGTTTGCCTTTTTGGAATTCCAAACAGAGTGATCACTGCAACAACACCCAGTTCACGAGCCGCACCTCCATGCATTATACCCAGAGCCTTGGTAGCAAGGTAGCCTTCACCTCCGTTTCTCATCCAAGAAGCACTGGACAGGCCAAGCAGATGAATGCTGAAGTGATGTGTGGTCTCAAGACAAGGACCTTTGACAGGCCGAAAAGGCGCGGCAAGTGTTGGGTCGATGAGCCGTCGGTAGTTCTTTGGTCAATTAGGACGACACCAAATCGAGTTACTCGCTAGACACCATTCTCCCTAGTAAACGGTGCAGAGGTGGTGCTCCCCACAGAACTCACATACGGGTCACCTCGAGTACTCACTTATGACAAGTCAGAGCAAGAGCAGTTGCGGCAAGACAACATGACACTCCTTGAGGAAGATCGTCTTTCGACGACTGTGCGAGATGCATGCTATGAGCAAGATTTGCGATGCTATCATAGTCGCAAAGTTCATGCCCAAAGCCTTGACGAAGGCGACCTTGTTCTTCAGTGCATTCAGTCCGCCAAGGGTTCAAACAAGTTGATGCCAAAGTGGTAAGGCCCTTACCGGGTAGTGTGAGTCACCAGACCTGGCGCAGTCCGTTTGGAGGCCGAAGATGGAATCCCGGTGCGACGTGGAATATTAAACATCTTCGCAAGTTCTACCCGTGAGGCGCGGTTGCCGGGCTTTGTCCCCGGTAACCACTTTTGTACAAGCATTGTCGACTGAACATGTAACCCTTTGTACAAAGCCAGGTACAGATCCTGAGCATATGTGAATAAAAGCTAAGTATCACACAAGCCCTTGTCAATTCACATGTTTTACATATATGTGTGTATCTTAGTGTGGTGTTGTGATACCTTTGCTATGTTTGATTAATTGATAAGCTTTTCTGGAACCCCTTCTATTACCCACGTTTCCCTCTTAGCCTGAGTAAAAGGCAGAACGTTTTCTTCATGCACACGTTGCGGGGGAGGGGGGGAGAGATGATAGCCCGGGTGCCGGCAAGACTCATCCCGCAGAGAAGATAAGTTGAAATTTCTTACAAAAGTTTCCTAAAAATCCACCGCCGTGGAGTTGTTCTCCTCGACTTTACTTTTTGAGGTTGTACAATAAGCTTATGCACGAGGGAACCTTGGCGCGATCGTCCGCACCCTTATATTCGTTTTGAGCCCGCTCAATGAAATAAGTGGCAGCACTGAGCCCATCAGGGGACCTTGCTGGGGCAGCACTACCAGCAGGCTGCCAAGGCCTGTCCTTCAAGCGCCCAAAGTGGGTGCGCACCTCGGCAGGTTTCTAAGTGACAAAGGCATAAACATTCTACGAATAACAAAATGGAAAAGCGTGCAAGGGTGAACAACACATGTTCATTCAAACATGATAAAAAGAGACATTCATTAAAGAAGTTTTTAACATTTCTTTATTAGACTTTCTCCCCAAGGATTACACTGAGTGCAAACCCAAGGGCGAAAGGAGCGCCTAGGAGTGCTCAATTCACCCCCGCCAAGGCCAGATGGACGCGGCCCTGATAGGGAGTATGAAGCATGTGGGTGATGGTGATGTCGATGATTAGCTAGCGTGGGAGTAGCCATCCTCGTCCTTGACGCATCGAACGATGCCGCTGTTGTCCTCCTCATGCCTGTAGCTGGAGGAAGCGGTGTTGGAATTGCTCAAGCTTTCAGCACAGCAGCCGAGGCAAAATCCAGACACCCGCAAAAACTTCACGAACAGCGTACCGGTGTCGACGAGCTCAAAGTGGAGAAGATGCCCTTCCCATCGACAATGAGCACGGACGAAGGATTTACACCCTTGCATCAGGTACAAGCTATCATTCCCTGAGAACTCCACCGCAACCCAGGCGGGGTCATTGCCGCAGCCATCCGCATGCATCCGCAGGCCTCGCGGGTGGTCCTCATCCAGTATCCTTGAGAAGGGATGGGGGAGTCGCGGCCGGTTTAGCGGATGGTGGTGCAGTTCCAGAACAAACTCCAGCGCCGTATTGCCGATGTGCCCCTCCACCAGGGGTGGAGCAGTAGGAGGGACAACAGAGGGCGCGCCACCACGACCGCCATGCCTCCCGTGTCCATGAACTACGCTCCTCCCCCGAATGCTGGGTCCAACCTCCTCAGCCATGACTGGGGGCTAGGAGCGGCCCCGGGAGGATGTCCTCGCTGCAATGAATGCGTGAGCCTAGCTCTTTCCCCTAGCCATGGCGGGGATGGATTGAGAGGAGAAGCAAGAGAAGGAGAATTACGGGGACCAGGAAGATGGGATGACGAGAGATGGATGAGCAATGTTCGCCACGATCCCCTCTTTATATAGGGAGAATGTGGGGGCTGGCTCTTGATTTTGATTATGGGTAACCGCCCAATCCCCCCAATCGCGCGTCCCGCGCCCATGAACAGGCTCGTCGCTCCAGAGACCACCCCATTCTGCCAATCCATGGTGCTATGTTCCCTCCAAGGCACGCCGCTCCATCTCCCGCACGTCCTTCACCAACTTTGCGCAATGCATGCAGCGCGCGTGGTGGAGGAACGCAGAGTAAAGGGAAAATTGAAGACAAGTTGGCAGTACTCTTCGCCAGGTACGCATGTGCATGTCTTTGGGGCTTAGCCCAAGGATGCCCTGCACATGCATGTGCCCAGGCCCGGGGGCTCCTATGCGTGTACTAAGACCTAGTTCCTCAGTACCCCAGACTTATGCACATGTAGTGGTAGCTACCCTGGTGGCCAGGACCTGTTGGGAGTTATATCCAACAAAAGCCATCAAGACGCTCTTCGTGAGATCAAGAAGCATATCAATAAGACAAAGTCCAAGACAGGACAAGAACTCTCAAAAGAATACTGCGCCGGCAAGCCAACGTCGGCAAGGCCACCAAGGCCGAGGCGCAACATCAAGACGAGGGTCAAGCAAGCTCCATGCCGGCACACCATAGTTAGTTGTCACCTCTCCACCTCACTGAACTGTTTGTCACTAATCGGTTTGGTGTCGAGCTTGCAGGCAGCTAGGTGGATCCTATCGGGAACCTGTCAGCCTGCTGGAGGGAAGATTACCCTTATTTGACACCCATCAAAAGGCGTGTCAAGATAATAGGAGAAAGTAAGTCGAAGAGGTGCTAGACCCTTTTCGGGAGTACTCCACGCGACACCTGACAGAGCATTTAATGCTTTTGTCCTAATCCAGCAGAGTTAGGTATGATAGCATTGTTTGCTATCTATTCAACATGTAATGACTGTTTTGCCACTGTGGTGACCCCTTGAGCTATAAAAGGAGGCCTGTGGCAACCCAGACAAGGATTCACATTTTTTCACACACCCAAGCACACATCCACGTGTAGCCGCTCTCTCCGCACCCTTGTCGGGGTTGAGCGCTCCTTGTATTGTGCTTCCACCCCTCAATACACCAAAGGCAATAGTAGGGTTTTAAGCCTCCTCGTGGCCCGAACCTGGGTAAAGTTCATCCACGCGCACTCCCTATTGTTTCTGCTCTTTGTGCAATGTTGAACCCACTCGCCGAACCACAAAGGGGCTGCATGGCCCCATAGATGGTCGTGATCCGCCACGACACACCCCAATAAACAATTACATGCATTCTAAACTAGGGGAAATGGTCATCTAATCATCTTCTTCTTGTGACACTGCCGCAACTGCTATGTGGCTCGATCCCATGTCAATTGTAGGACGAAGGCACTTCCTTGTGTCAATGATCTGCCTGTACATCTCGTAGCTTGAATACGCGTTTTTGGCCATGTACTTGACATCTACTTCATCCAGTCTTTGCTCCCAGGCACTATGCGAGTCGATCTTTTCCTTCTTGCTCTCATCCTCCATCTTCACGTAGTAGGGGTTGATGATGGCTGAGGCGAGGTCAACCAGGGAGTCCTAATTGTTCTTCGTCCTACCACAGACCATGTAGTGGTCACGTATGTCGACAAGATTCCGGCAGGCCAAGCCCGAAACCTTGAGTGCTTTTATATCATTGTTGGTGTTCACCATAGTGAAACTGTAGTCGGGGCTACTGATAAACCTGGCGAAACGCTTGCAAGGCCCTGTGTCCAGGTGGTAGTGGTAGACAAGTACAACATGGAGCATGCACAACTGGGTGACGGCAAACTTCTGATCATACCCGGCATGACCGCCGATGAACTCGAGGTCGAAGCTGATACGTCTCCAACGTATCGATAATTTCTGATTGTTCCATGCTATTATTTATTTTATTTTGGATGTTTAATGGGATTTATTATACACTTTTATATTATTTTTGGGACTAACCTACTAACCCAAGGCCCAGTGCAGATTGATGTTTTTTTTGCCTATTTCGGTGTTTCGCAGAAAAGGGCTATCAAATGGAGTCCAAACGGAATGAAACCTTCGGGAGAGTTATTTTTGGAATCGTATCTACCCAGAAGACTTGGAGTACATGTGAGGGAACGAGAGAGGTGGCCATGAGGGTCCAGGGCGCGCCCAGGGGAGGCATGCGCGCCCCCACCCTCGTGGGCCCCCCTCTGGCTCCCCCGATGCCCTCCTTCCTCCTATATATATATCCTTGTACCCTGAAAACATCGAGGCAACAGAGAAAACCCTAATTCCACCGCCGCAACCTTCTGTTCTCGTGAGATCCCATCTTGGGGCCTGTTCCTGAGCTCCGCCGGAGGGGGGATCCATCATGGAGTGCTTGTACGTCAACACCATAGCCTCAGCAATGAGTTGTGAGTAATTAACCACAGACCTTCGGGTCCATAGTTATTAGCTAGATGGCTTCTTCTCTCTTTTGGGATCTCAATACAAAGTTCTCCTCGATCTTCAAGCTGATCTATTCGATGTAATCCTTTTGCGGTGTGTTTGTTGAGATCCGATGAATTGTGGGTTTATGATCAAGATTATCTATGAACAATATTTGATTCTTTTCTGAAATCTTTTATGGATGATCATAATATCCTTGCAAGTCTCTTTGAATTATTGGTTTGGTTTGGCCTACTAAATCTATAGTTCTTTCAATGGGAGAAGTGCTTGGTTTTGGGTTCAATCTTGAAGTGTCCTTTCCTAGTGACAGCAGGGTCAACAAGGCACGTAATGTATTGTTGCCATCGAGGATAAAAAGATGGGGTTTATATCATATTGCTTGAGTTTATCCCTCTACATCATGTCATCTTGCTTAAAGCATTACTCAATTCTTATGAACTTAATACACTATATGCATGCTGGATAGCGGTCGATGTGTGGAGTAATAGTAGTAGATGCAGAATCATTTTGGTCTACTTGTCACGGACGTGATGCCTATATATAATGATCATGCCTAGATATTCCCATAACTATGCGCTTTTCTATCAATTGCTCGACAGTAATTTGTTCACCCACCGTAGAATTCAGCTATCATGAGAGAAGCCACTAGTGAAACCTATGGTCCCCGGGTCTATTCTCAACATATTAATCTTCCATCTACTTTACTTTGATTTATTTACTTTCTGTTCTTATACCAAAAATACCAAAAAAAATTATACTATCCTATCTATCAAATCTCACTTTCGTAAGTGACCGTAAAGGGATTGACGACCCCTTATCACGTTGGCTGCGAAGTTCTTATTTGTTTGTGCAGGTGCGAGGGACTCGCGTGTGGTCTCCTACTGGATTGATACCTTGGTTCTCAAAAACTGAGGGAAATACTTACGCTACTGTGTTGCATCACCCTTTCCTCTTCGAGGGAATACAACGCAAGCTCGAGATGTGGCAAGAAGAACTTATGGCGCCATTGCCGGGGAGACCTACGCAAAAGTCATATACCAAGTATCTATCACAAACTCTTATCCTTCGCACTACATTATTTGCCTCTCGTTTTCCTCTCCCCCACTTCACCCTTGCTGTTTTATTTGCCCTTCTTCTTCCGTGTGTTTACCGTTAACTTGCCTCTTGTTTGCTTGTGTGTTGGATTGCTTGCTTGTCACTATGGCTCAAAACAATACCAAATTGTGTGACTTCTCCAATACCAACAATAATGATTTTATTAGCACGCCTATTGCTCCTATCACCGATGCTGAATCTTGTGAGATCAATGCTGCCCTGTTGAATCTTGTCATGAAAGATCAATTTTCTGGCCTTCCTAGTGAAGATGCCGCTACTCATCTGAACAACTTTGTTGATTTGTGTGATATGCAAAAGAAGAGGGATGCGGATAATGATATTGTTAAATTAAAGTTATTTCCATTTTCGCTTAGAGATCATGCTAAAACTTGGTTTTCCTCTTTGCCTAGAAATAGTATTGATTCATGGAATAAGTGCAAAGATGCCTTTATCTTGAAGTATTTTCCTCCCGCTAAGATTATCTCTCTTAGAAATGATATTATGAATTTTAAGCAACTAGATCCTGAGCATGTTGCACAAGCTTGGGAGAGAATGAAATTAATGATACGTAATTTCCCTACACATGGTTTGAACTTATGGATGATTATACAAAACTTTTATGTTGGCTTGAATTTTGCTTCTAGAAATCTTTTAGATTCGGCCGCGG
>LR738709.1:323290958-323323891 GCA_902687465.1 Secale cereale
ACCTTAGGAGAAGCTACCAAACTCCTAGATAATATTATGGTTAACTACTCTCAATGGCACACCGAAAGATCTACTAGTAAAAAAGTGCATGCTATTGAAGAGATTAGTGTTTTGAGTGGAAAGATGGATGACCTTATGAAATTATTTGCTACTAAGAGTGCTTCTTCTGATCCTAATGATATGCCTTTATCCACGTTGATTGAAAATAATAATGAATCTTTGGATGTGAATTTGTTGGTAGAAATAATTTTGGTAACAATGCTTATAGAGGAAACTTTAACCCTAGGCCTTTTCCTAGCAATTCCTCTAATAATTATGGTAATTCCTACAATAACTCTTATGGAAATTTTGGTAAGATACCCTCTGAATTTGAAACTAGTGTTAAAGAGTTTATGAATTCGCAAAAGAATTTCAATGCTTTGCTTGAAGAAAAATTGCTTAAGATTGATGAGTTGGCTAGAAATGTGAATATAATTACTCTTGATGTTGATTCTTTGAAACTTAGATCTATTCCAACTAAGCATGATATCAATGAGTCTCTCAAAGCCATGAGAATTTCCATTGATGAGTGCAGAAAGAACCGCTAGGATGCGTGCTAAAAAAGATTGCTTTATGAAAGCGTGTTCTTCTAGCTATCATGAAAATAAAGATAAAGATCTGAAAGTTATTGATGTGTCTACTATTAGATCCTTGTTTTCTAGTATGAATCTTGATAAATATGGGGCTGGAGATGAGTCTACTTTAGTTAAGAGGCGTCCCAATGATTCAGAGTTTTTATATCTTGATGCTAAAATTGTTAAAAGTGGGCTCAAAGAGATTAAAACTTTACATAGTGATGAACCCACTATTTTGGATTTCAAGGGATTCAATTATGATAATTTCTCTTTAATAGATTGTATTTCCTTGTTGCAATCCGTACTAAATTCTCCACATGCTTATAGTCAAAATAAGGCATTTGCCAAACACATAGTTGATGCTTTGATGCAATCTTATGAAGAAAAACTTGAATTAGAAGTTTCTATCCCTAGAAAGCTTTATGATGAGTGGGAACCTACTATTAAAATTAAAATTAAAGATCGTGAATGCTTTGCTTTGTGTGATTTGGGTCCAAGTGTTTCTACAATCCCATAAACTTTGTGTGATTTGTTAGGTTTCCATGAGCTTGATGATTCTTCTATAAATTTGCATCTTGCGGATTCTACCATTAAGAAACCTGTGGGAAGGATTAATTATGTTCTTATTGTTGCCAATAGTAATTATGTGCCCATAGATTTCATTGTTCTTGATATAGATTGCAATCCTTCATGTCCTATTATTCTTGGTTGACCTTTCCTTAGAACGATTGGTGCAATTATTGATATGAAGGAATGAAATATTAGATTCAAATTTCCATTAAGGAAAGGCATGGAACACTTTCCTAGAAAGAAAATCAAATTACCTTATGAATCTATTATGAGATCCACTTATGGATTGCCTACCAAAGATGGCAATACCTAGATCTATTCTTGTATCGTGCCTAGCTAGGGGCATTAAACGATATCGCTTGTTGGGAGGCAACCCAATTTTATTTTCTTTGTTTTTGCTTCTGTTTAAGAATAAATATTGCATATAGCTTCTGTTTAGATGTGGTTTTGTGTTTTAGTTAGTGTTTGTGCCAAGTAAAACATTTGGGAAGACTTGTGTGAAGTTTATACGATCATGCTGTAAAAAACAAAAACTTTATCGCTCATGAGATTGGCTGTAATTTTTTACTGGAGAGTGCTATTTAGTTGATTCTTTTTGAAGATGATTCATAGAAAAATTCCTCACCTTTACCAATTTATTTCAATTTTTTGGAGTTAAAGAAGTATTCGAAAGTTACAGATTACTACAGACTGTTCTGTTTTTGACAGATTCTGTTTTTCGTGTGTTGTTTGCGTATTTTGATGAATCTATGAGTAGTATCGGGGGGTATTGTGACACCCGAAGACCGATGTCCCAGAAGATTCCAGATGTTCTGGGTTCTCCCGTGTGTTTCATTTGTGCTTGCTTTATTTATTTTGCTTTGCATCATGTCATCATGCCATCATGTCTTTAATCTTGGCATCTCAACTAAATTAAATCGTGTGGACCTTCGGTCCATTTAAATCGAGGGAAGGATGACTTCTCTTCATAACATATCCTCCTAATATTTATGGAGCTATTATAAATAAATATTCCATTGTTGGAAGCAACCATCACACACTTGTATAATTTTCCCCATGTCTGTTTCACTCCAAGTTTTGACTCCCACAACCATGCTTGATCATCTTCCTTTTCTTCTTTCTACCTTTTATTCGCAAGTGACATTTTCCCTGTTCAAAAATGTTCACTAGCTTCCTTTAAATATTAGATCATGCCAAAAACCACCTCCTCCAATTTTCATGTCTTTTGGAAGTGCTTTGGTTGGCCTAAAGATTTATGCAAGTTTGAGTTATTTCCGAACTCGCATAAATTTGTAGTCTCTAAAAATTGCCAAAGCATTTTATTAAAATATCCCACAATTCCAGGTTCCTAGGGATATTTTTATCTTAGCTAAAACCTTCTCCTAACCCCTGTCCATTTTCCTTTTCATCATCAGAATTTGAGCCTGCTTCTGTTTTCTTTTAAGGGAAAAGGGCCCTTGCGTGCTTTGGGCCTCCTAGCCGCGGCCTCCTTTTGGCCCAAGGCCATCCCTCCCGCGCCTCTAGGCCCATGGCCTAGGCCCAGCCGCATCCCTTCCTAACCCTAGCCCGAACCTCTCCCTCACCCCTCGCTCCTCCCTCGTTCCCTCTGCCGCCGCACCCCATCTCCTCCCGATCCCCATCTCTCCCTTCTCTCGCTTCTCTCTACCCGAGCCTGTCCCTCGTCCTCCCGAGTGCCTCGATCTCTCCCCTATCGCTCCCTCCTCTGCCTCGTTCCTTATCCTCCTCGCGCCAGAGCCGCCAGGCGGGGCCGCGCCCGTGCCTCGTCTCCGCCCCGCCGTCCGCACGGGAGCGCGCCCGCCACCTCAAGCAGTGCCGCGCCTCCTCCTCCCCGCTGCGGGCGACCAAGACCGTCGGAGCAGCCCGGCCGACCAGGTCGCCAAGTTCTTCTCGCCGCTGCGCCGATCTCTTCCTTGTCTCTGGCCTCACCTGCACCTCCACCACCTCGCCCCAAGCGCCCCGCCTCGTCTCCGACCAAGGCCGCCGGAGCAGCCCGGCGGACCAGGCTGTTTCGCCCCGCTGTCCTTGTCTGTTCACCGCGCCGCCTTGGCCTCGTCAAGGACCTCGGAGGCCGCTGTTGTGCATCTTCCGCCCGGCCCCGTGAAGCTCTTCCCTATCTGGTGTTCGTTGCTCTTCGGTGAGAAAACAAGGACGTCGAGCCCTGCATCGACTCGTTGCTACCCTGCCTGGTGCGCACCATGGCTCCTGGACCTCCACACAAGACGAGCTTCATCTCCATTGTATCCTCCCTGGATGTGTACACCAAGTAACCTGGGCCGCGAAGATCGTGCACCGTTGCGCTCTGTTTCATCTCTCTCAAGGCCGTGAGGACGCCAGGTACTAGGACGTCAAGTACCCATCACGTTCATCTACTCGCCAAGTACCTCGTCGCCGAAGACCAAGACCGCAAGTACCTCGACGCCCGGTGCCTAGAACGACTACACTTGGTGGATGCGACAAGTACCACGACGACCTCGTGTACGACTACAAGATGATGCGTCAAGTTCCTCGCCGTGTGCATCTACCGTCTCGAAGACCCGAGACCCCAAGTACCACGACGACCTTTGAGCCAAGTACCACTACGCCCGGATCACTCGGAACCCTCAAGTTCATCTACGGAACGGGTACGACGACCGTCGCCGAAGAACCGTGTACCGCTACCGATGCCCCGTGTACGACTACGAACGGAACGACTACTTCCACGACGTCCGTGTACCACTACTTCCTCTACGATCTCGATCCTCCCCGAAATGAACGTTCCGAAGGTATACCCCGAGACGATGACCCATGGACGAATGCATGTGTTGTATGAGATGTTTTCCCTTGTGTGCACCGTGCCCGATTCGTCTTTTGTCATGCTCCTCGGTTGCCTCGTCCCCAACCCGTGGGAACCCGGTGACGGGATCACCCCACCTTTTCATCTTGTTCGACTCGCTCACGCCACCTTTCTTTTGCACCGGAATCTCAACGAGTTACCGGAACCGATATGTTGCGTGGCATCATTTTCGGATTCGCCGCCGTGGCCCCTTTCTTTCCACCACGGTGACAAATACTTCATATCTCTTCATGTTCCCTTTTAATAAAAATTGCATAAACTTGATCATGTCATCCGCATCATGTTAACAACATTAAAATATTAAGTTATTGTTTGCTTAAAAAAATTGCTAAACATGCATATGGGGATTTTCCCGGAATTGTTGTTGTTATTTCCGGCCTCATTTAAAATGCCTAAATAGTGTAGTTTTATTATGCATCATACCTTGCCATGTAATGCTTCTTATATAGCCTTGTCTTGCATCATACCTTGCCATGTATTGCATCATATGTTGCTTGTGTTGTTTTTCTGTGCTTCCTACCTTGCCATGTAATGCTTCATGTATGGACTTGTCATGCATCATACCTTGCCATGTATTGCATCATATAGAATTGTGTTGTTTTTCTGTGCTTCCAACCTTGCCATGTATTGCTTCCTGTATAGACTTGTCATGCATCATACCTTGTCATGTATTGCATCATATAGACTTGTGTTGTTTTTCTGAGCTTCCTACCTTGCCATGTATTGCTTCCTGTATAGACTTGTCATGCATCATACCTTGCCATGTATTGCATCATATAGACTTGTGTTATTTTTCTGTGCTTCCTACCTTGCCATGTTTTGCTTCCTGTATGGACTTGTAGTGCATCCTATATAGAACTGTCTTGCATCATACTTGGTTGAGCATATTGTTATGTTCTTGTGATGTGTGTTTACCGTATTGCTTGCTTCTTCTCGTTAGTGCTTATTCCGTTGCGATCGTGAGGATTCGTTCGTGTTCTCGTGGTTCTTCTTCAAGACTTCTTCTTCGTCTTCTTCATGGACCCGTTCTTCTTCCTTGCGAAATCCCAGGCAAGATGATCATACCCTTGGATACCTTTACTACCATTGCCATGCTTAGTGTCTCGATGTTATCGTTATATGTCGCGCTACCCATCTTTATTGTCAGCCTCTCCTTGTTGCCATGAAACCTCTAACCTTTGAAACCTTCCTAGCAAAACCATTGTTTGGCTATGTTACCCGCTTGCTCAGCCCCTCTTATAGCGTTGTTAGTTGCAGGTGAAGATGAAGATCGTTCCAGGTGGGAACTTGTTGTTGGTTTATCACAATATCTTTTATTATTATTAACACACCTATATTCTGGGCATGGGTGGAAGGCTTGGCCTTTTGCTCGGTGTTTTGTTCCACTCATGCCACCTTAGGCGCCGATAAACCGGCATTATGTTCCTTGATTTTGCGTTCCTTACACGATGGGTATATGGGGACCCCTTGACAGTTCGTCTTTGAATAAAACTCCTCCAGCAAGGCCCAACATTGGTTTTAATTTGCCTCATAATAACAACTTAATTAATTAATTAAAATTGCATAGGGGGTCGCGTCCCCGGGGATTCTTTGTACATAGCAGGGGGGCCAGTGCTGATGGTGTTGGTCCCAAACGGGGGTCCTGCAGGGCCGCCTTGGGGAAACCCGAGGTATCTGGTATAACCTGTAGCATCACCCATCCGGACGTGGCCTGAGACGAGATACACGCGGCTACTATCAGGGTGTCGCACGCCGGGAGGTCTTGCTGGACATGTTTTACCATTGTCGAAATGTCTTGTGCACCGGGATGCCGAGCCTGATCGGATTTTCCCTAAGATAAGGGGTGATGATATTATATTTATCACTTCAGCTAATCGTGAGAGCTTGTGATGGGCTAAGTTGGGACACCCCTGCAGGGTTATGATCTTTCGAAAGCCGTGCCCGCGGTTATGTGGCAGATTGGAATTTGTTAATGTCCGGTTGTAGAAAACTTGACAGAGGATCCGAAGTAAAACACACAACTGTGTCAGTAACCATGATTGTCTCTTTTCACTTTGAGAAGAGAACACGGTGGGGTTATGTTTGACTCGTAGGTAGTTCAGGATCTTTAGCGATCACTACTAGTTGCGACCGTTTGCGTAGATGCTCATCTTATTCTTGTACTCGTAAGTTAGCCACCATATATTGCTTAGCTGCTGCTGCAACCTCGCCACTTTACCTCTTCCTACCCATAAAGCTTTGCTAGTCTTGATACCCATGGTTATGGGATTGCTGAGTCCTCGTGGCTCACAGATACTACAACACCAGATGCAGGTTCAGCCGAGAATGATGCAGGAGCTGGTTCAAGAACTTCCGGGAGTTCCATGAAGAGCGTGGTTGTATGCTTGTGACGTTTTCGACGATCAGTAGTGGTTTCTACTAGGGGCGATTCGGACCTGTGGCTTTATGTTTTTGGTATCTTTCTTTTGGATCTTCGCCCGTAGTCGGGTTGTGATGTTTTGGATGATGATTTGCTTATGTAATGAATTGTGTGACGTGGCCAGTGTAAGCCAACTATCTCCTTTTGCAATTTCATCCCTATTTTTACATGGGTCGTGCAAAGATATCAATCTTGAGATCATTCCAGAATGGGCTTATACCTTTAAGTCGTGCGTCGACAGGTAGGAGGTATAGTCCCATCCTGGGCATTACAAGTTGGTATTCAGAGCCTTCTCCGACCTAGAAGCCCCCACTGATTGATCGAATCGTTGACGGTTGAGTCTAGGCACACACTTAAAATATTTTGAGTCCTATATATATATCGGAGTGTAGGATTTCTTTTGCTCCTCATCTCTTTTCACTCTGGTGAGGACTCCTGACGATTACTCTTGCCTCTTCTACTCTCAAAAATTCACCAAATTTTTTTTAGGATCACGCGAGTATTGTTTGGATTGTTTCGATGTCTTTGTGACGAGAACATTGTTCTTGATGCCTCCTGTCATTAGGGGTTGTGGCAGTGTCCCGGGGAGTTGAGCTCCGAGGTGTTGTCGTCACAAATATATCGCAGCAGTTCTGGAATACTTAAGACGGCCGACATCGCAAACTCTCCTATGCGGTTAGTGGCAAGATAACCCCGACATCACCCAGTACTGGGGAGGTACCTCAGGAGTATTGACATAGCTTGTATAGTAGATCCGTTTCGAAGGTCCGAGGTAAACGGTTTCCGGAAATAACTGGTTATGTGTTGAAGGATGGATACAGCTGGATGTAGGATTAGAGTTGAGTGCGCGATGCTTTCCCTATATCCCCAACACCTGATTGCATAACTGGAAACTTTCGGAAATTAATAGGTGGGTTCATCTAGTAGCTCGTAGGCATTCTTCCAACGAGTGCATGATATGAAGTTTGGGGTTCAACATTGAGTGAAGTGGTTTTATGGACGTTTGTTCCGATCGGGAGTTGCATCTTAAAGGGTCCTTGGCTATGCTGATCCGGGGATTGCAAAACCCTTTTGTAACACGTTCCATGAGCTTTCAGCACGAACATGTGGAACGAAACTTCTATCTTGTATTTGTTCTATCTGCTCCTTGTTGCTTTTATTTACCTTTTGTTCTCCCAAGTGGCTTCTCGACAAGTTGATGTACCTACGGAATTCATTCGTTCAATTCTCCGTACGAATGATATTGTGAAGATTATGTTGTAACATATCTATCCTTTGTTTTTGTTTTGATTCTGGTATTCGAGTTGCTTCGATGTCAAATGTTGATTCCATACCTTTCTTAATCGGTGTTCTCATATTTCTATGGGAGTGCTAATCCTTCTTAATCATCGAGATTGCTATGTTAAATTCTTTTCAACCGGCGTGCTTCTCTTCAAGTTAATCCGTTCTCTTCATCTTTTGCAAGATCATCTCTCAATCTTTCATCAACGGGTCTGTTTCATTCATCCCAAGTTGTCTTTGTTTTCCCCACCCTCCCACCCTTCTTCTTCTCGGAGCAAGAAATTCTCAGATGAAGTATCCATTTTATTCATGTGAGGTTTCTTCATTCATTTCCTTCAATGTTCTTATCTGGTGATTTATCGTGAAGATGCTCAAGAGCTTCACGTTCATCATTCTCTGTTCTCGTTTCTTCTCCGGTGGATAAATCCAAGCTTCCGTATTGATCATATATGTGCCTCTTGTTTCACATGTTTTCCAATGTGGGATTTCTTACCTGAAGTCTCTCTTGCCTATTCAACTCTCTAATTCTTATCCGGAGTGTTCAAGGTATCTCAGGTGATCCGCGTTTCCATTCTTAATCCTTTCAAGCTATTTTGAGGATTGTTATCTTACTCAAGCCATTTAATTCAACCGGTGCAATATCTATTAAGCAATCTGTCCCGACGGTGATTTCTTTTGAGTGGGCCCTAACCCACAGGTTTTTCCCAGGATCTTACCTGACTCTTCTAATTTTTCCGGAGTTGTTCTAAAATTCTTTTCAAAGTGTGACGTAAGTATGAATCCCATCAGTCACAGTCCTTCTCCAGGACCGCTTTCAGATTCTTTTTCATCATTGGTTCAACCTTTTAATTCTTCATTACGGAGTGCCTATACAATTCATGGTGGTGTATCTCATCGTCTTCTCAGATTTTGAAGACCCGAAGAAGAGTTCCTCTTAAATCTTGGCCCGTTCTCTTGAATATTCGTGGTTCTAGCTTCATACCATCCTCATAAGTGTTCTGGTGGTGAGGAATTCTTTTTATACCCTCCAAAGCATTTCATAAATTCTTTCCATTGTGATCCTCCGAAGGCATCATTTCAGAATATTTCTTCGTTCTCAGTTTTCAACTTCGCCCTCCAACTATTTTTTATTGATGCCTCTTCGTTCGTCTCCATATTCTTACGGTGGTTCATTCAAGATTACTCTTTCATTGTTATCGTATCAATTCATTTGTTCTTTTCATAATCCTACCGGTGCTTTGTTGAATAATTATCCAAGGTTGTGCTAGATCTCTCTTTAATTCTTTGCAACGAGAATAAGTAGTAGGCCAAATCCGTTGCTTGTCATCAATTTATTTTGATCAAGGATAAGCATACAGTAAATCTTATTCTTATTTCCCCGAAGAGATTAATCTCTTTTTCCAGAGCTTGTTCATCATATCATATTCTCGGTTCTAAGTTGTTCATCTTGTTTTCCGGAGCTCCATGTTGTTTCAATTATATCATTTCAAAGCTCCATCTAATTCATCGTAGGCCTTGAATCTTATTCTTTTCATCTTTCACTTCTCATGCTTTCATTACCGGAGTTCTTCATGGTGGTTCATCATCATTTAATTCATCCTCGTAGTCTTCATCAAGATTCTTGTTGGAGCTCAAGCATTCTTCATCATGCATTCCAATTGCAATCCTTTCTACCTTATCTTTTCACACGGTGGTATGCCTTTTTTCACAATTTTCCTTCATGTTTCATGATTCTCAAGTTATCAAGAATGAGACATGTAAACCCATCATTTTCTCTCCGTTCAAGAGATCTTTCAACCCTTCAATCTCTATGTTGGAGTGATTTGGGTTATATTTCACCTAAAGCTTTCCCTAAGGATTGTTGCTATTTATGGTGCTTATAGATGACCCAAATTCTTCATTATCATTCCGAGGAGATGAGTTTTTCATCTCTTCGTTGGTCTCTATCAACAATTGTTTTCCGTTAGTGGCTGGTTGTCACCTTATAGTTTTGAGATGTTTTCCATAAGCCCACAACAAGCTTATTCTTTTGTTGTTGATTATTTTCAACAAATTCGTTCAACCCTTCTTCGTAAGGATGCTTTCTAAATCATTTTTAGTCGAAGATGTTCTTCTTCTTCGATCTGTTCACTCCATTATTCGTTCTAGAGGCTTTGTGATATTGCTCTCTTCGAACCATCATCTTGTCATATCAAGATCATGTTCTTTTCTTTTCTAGTCCATTTAACAGGAGTGTCGTGACCTCCATTCTAGTTCTCTCATCTTATCAAGTTTTGCCTTTCTTTTCAACCGGAGTGCTATCTGAATTCTTTCTTACCCCTTGTGCCATTCTTTCAATTGTTTCGGAGGCAATATGTTGTTCATTTCAGCAAGTATCATCCCAACTTGGCAAGTTCTTGTTCAATTCCTTCCATTTTCTGTCGAAGTGTTGTCCAAATTATGTCATTCTTATTCCTTGGCTATACCATTGCGGTTCCGTATTATTTTGGTTCGTAAGCTCTTGTTTCATGTCTTTCAACCTGCAAAGGTTCTCCTAATACTCCTTGTTACTCTTTCTAATGGAGTGTTTTCATATTCGTTCATCTCCATTGTATTCTTCTTTAAATTTGGTCAACCTCTCAAGGTTCGTGGTTTCACTCGTCTGTCAAAGAAGCAACTTTGTTTTACCTCTTCCTCTTCCGTTTTTACCCGGTGCCATCTCCAGGATCTCGGGTCGAGATCCTCTGTTAGTGTGGGAAAGTTGTGACGCCCGAAGACCGACGTCCCAGAAGATTCCAGATGTTCCGTGTTCTCCCATGTGTTTCATTTGTGCTTGCTTTATTTATTTTGCTTTGCATCATGTCATCATGCCATCATGTCTTTAATCTTGGCATCTCAACTAAATTAAATCGTGTGGACCTTCGGTCCATTTAAATCGAGGGAAGGATGACTTCTCTTCATAACATATCCTCCTAATATTTATGGAGCTATTATAAATAAATATTCCATTGTTGGAAGCAACCATCACACACTTGCATAATTTCCCCCATGTCTGTTTCACTCCAAGTTTTGACTCCCACAACCATGCTTGATCATCTTCCTCTTCTTCTTTCTACCTTTTATTCGCAAGTGACATTTTCCCTGTTCAAAAATGTTCACTAGCTTCCTTTAAATATTAGATCATGCCAAAAACCACCTCCTCCAATTTTCATGTCTTTTGGAAGTGCTTTGGTTGGCCTAAAGATTTATGCAAGTTTGAGTTATTTCCGAACTCGCATAAATTTGTAGTCTCTAAAAATTGCCAAAGCATTTTATTAAAATATCCCACAATTCCAGGTTCCTAGGGATATTTTTATCTTAGCTAAAACCTTCTCCTAACCCCTGTCCATTTTCCTTTTCATCACCAGAATTTGAGCCTGCTTCTGTTTTCTTTTAAGGGAAAAGGGCCCTTGCGTGCTTTGGGCCTCCTAGCCGCGGCCTCCTTTTGGCCCAAGGCCATCCCTCCCGCACCTCTAGGCCCATGGCCTAGGCCCAGCTGCATCCCTTCCTAACCCTAGCCTGAACCTCTCCCTCACCCCACGCTCCTCCCTCGTTCCCTCTGCCGCCGCACCCCATCTCCTCCCGATCCCCATCTCTCCCTTCTCTCGCTTCCCTCTACCCGAGCCTCTCCCTCGTCCTCCCGAGTGCCTCGATCTCTCCCCTGTCTCTCCCTTCTCTGCCTCGTTCCTTCTCCTCCTCGCGCCAGAGCCGCCAGGCGGGGCCGCGCCCACGCCTCGTCTCCACCCCGCCGTCCGCACGGGAGCGCGCCCGCCACCTCAAGCAGCGCCGCGCCTCCTCCTCCCCGCTGCGGGCGACCAAGACCGTTGGAGCAGCCCGGCCGACCAGGTCGCCAAGTTCTTCTCGCCGCTGCGTCGGTCTCTTCCTTGTCTCTGGCCTCTCCTGCACCTACCTTGCCCCAAGCGGCCCGCCTCGTCTCCGACCAAGGCCGCCGGAGCAGCCCGGCGGACCAGGCTATTTCGCGCCGCCGTCCTTGTCCGTTCACCGCGCCGCCTTGGCCTCGTCAAGGACCTCGGAGGCCGCTGTTGTGCATCTTCTGCCCGGCCCCGTGAAGCTCTTCCCTGTCTGGTGTTCGTTGCTCTTCGGTGAGAAAACAAGGACGCCGAGCCCTGCATCGACTCGTTGCTGCCGTGCCTGCTGCGCACCATGGCTCCTGGAGCTCCACACAAGACGAGCTTCATCTCCATCGTATCCTCCCTGGATGTGTACACCAAGTACCCTGGGCCGCGAAGATCGTGCACCATTGCGCTCTGTTTCACCTCTCTCAAGGCCGTGAGGACGCCAGGTACTAGGACGTCAAGTACCCATCACGTTCATCTACTCACCAAGTACCTCGTCCCCGAAGACCAAGACCGCAAGTACCTCGACGCCCGGTGCCTAGAACGACTACACTTGGTGGATGCGACAAGTACCACGACGACCTCGTGTACGACTACAAGATGAAGCGTCAAGTTCCTCGCCGTGTGCATCTACAGTCACCAAGACCCGAGACCCCAAGTACCACGACGACCTTTGCGCCAAGTACCACTACGCCCGGATCACTCGGAACCCTCAAGTTCATCTACGGAACGGGTACGACGACTGTCGCCGAAGAACCGTGTACCGCTACCGATGCCCCGTGTACGACTACGAACGGAACGACTACTTCCACGACGTCCGTGTACCACTACTTCCTCTACGATCTCAATCCTCCCCGAAATGAACGTTCCGAAGGTATACCCCGAGACGATGACCCGTGGACGAATGCATGAGTTGTATGAGATGTTTTCCCTTGTGTGCACCGTGCCCGATTCGTCTTTTGTCATGCTCCTCGGTTGCCTCGTCGCCAACCCGTGGGAACCCGGTGACGGGATCACCCCACCTTTTCATCTTGTTCGACTCGCTCGCGCCACCTTTCTTTTGCACCGGACTCTCAACGAGTTACGGAACCGATATGTTGCGTGGCATCATTTTCGGATTCGCCGCCGTGGCCCCTTTCTTTCCACCATGGTGACAAATACTTCATATCTCTTCATGTCCCCTTTTAATAAAAATTGCATAAACTTGATCATGTCATCCGCATCATGTTAACAACATTAAAATGTTAAGTTGTTGTTTGCTTAAAAAAATTGCTAAACATGCATATGGGGATTTTCCCGGAATTGTTGTTGTTATTTCCGGCCTCATTTAAAATGCCTAAATAGTGTAGTTTTATTATGCATCATACCTTGCCATGTAATGCTTCTTATATAGACTTGTCTTGCATCATACCTTGCCATGTATTGCATCATATGTTGCTTGTGTTGTTTTTCCGTGCTTCCTACCTTTCCATGTAATGCTTCATGTATAGACTTGTCATGCATCATACCTTGCCATGTATTGCATCATATAGACTTGTGTTGTTTTTCTGTGCTTCCTACCTTGCCATGTATTGCTTCCTGTATAGACTTGTCATGCATCATACCTTGCCATGTATTGCATCATATAGACTTGTGTTATTTTTCTGTGCTTCCTACCTTGCCATGTTTTTCTTCCTGTATAGACTTGTAGTGCATCCTATATAGAACTGTCTTGCATCATACTTGGTTGAGCATATTGTTATGTTCTTGTGATGTGTGTTTACCATATTGCTTGCTTCTTCTCGTTAGTGCTTGTTCCATTGCGATCGTGAGGATTTGTTCGTCTTCTCGTGGTTCTTCTTCAAGACTTCTTCTTCGTCTTCTTCCTGGACCCGTTCTTCTTCCTTGCGAAATCCCAGGCAAGATGATCATACCCTTGGATACCTTTACTACCATTGCCATGCTTAGTGTCTCGATGCTATCGTTATATGTCACGCTACCCATCTTTATTGTCAGCCTCTCCTTGTTGCCATGAAACCTCTAACCTTTGAAACCTTCCTAGCAAAACCATTGTTTGGCTATGTTACCCGCTTGCTCAGCCCCTCTTATAGCGTTGTTAGTTGCGGGTGAAGATGATGATCGTTCCAGGTGGGAACTTGTTGTTGGTTTATCACAATATCTTTTATTATTATTAACACACCTATATTCTGGGCATGGGTGGAAGGCTTGGCCTTTTGCTCGGTGTTTTGTTCCACTCATGCCACCTTAGGCGCCGATAAACCGGCATTATGTTCCTTGATTTTGCGTTCCTTACACGATGGGTATATGGGGACCCCTTGACAGTTCGTCTTTGAATAAAACTCCTCCAGCAAGGCCCAATATTGGTATTAATTTGCCTCATAATAACAACTTAATTAATTAATTAAAATTGCATAGGGGGTCGCGTCCCCGGGGATTCTTTCTACATAGCAGGGGGCCAGTGCTGATGGTGTTGGTCCCAAACGGGGGTCCTGCAGGGCCGCCTTGGGGAATCCCGAGGTATCTGGTATAACCTGTAGCATCACCCATCCGGACGTGGCCTGAGACGAGATACGCGCGGCTACTTCTCGCCCCTCGTTGGTTACCCCAAGTGGAAGGTTTGAGATGCAGTGTAGCGGAAGTTTTCCCTTGGCAAAGATACCAAGGATCGGTTTCCCTGAGACTCCCAGTTTCAACAAGAAGGTGTCAACTGCTAACGGCGCCAGATATTAGCAATCAACGTGGACCTGCATACAGATACAAATAACTTTGCTCCCAACCAGTACAGAGAGGTTGTCAATCCCTCCGGCCTTGTCGTTTACAAAGGATCAAACGCAAGTGATAATAGTGATAGGTATTGATGCAATAGTAAATAAAGTAGAAAGTAAATAGCGGATGTGATCAGTGATGGTAATATGGACCGGGGTCCCATGATGTTCACTAGTGATGTCTCTCTCCCAAAAGATGATAAAACAGCTATGTGAGGTAAACGAATTACAGCTGGGCAATTGACAGGACCATGTGCGCAAACCAATGCTGACTATATTGCAAGAAAGGTAGAGGTTCAAAGCATGGGCGGTACGCCAAGGCAAGTAGAGCGAAATCCATCTGCATCTACTACTAATCATCCACCTTGAGATATCTATCCAGAACATCTCGCTGGTATTAAGTTGCGAGTCCCACCCATAGTGTAAACTCAAAGCAACAGACAACTGCATTAAAAGAACTTTGCGTAAAGTAAACAATCATTGCACCCGCGGGCACAAGCACCGTTGTTTTCCCCCTTGTGGCAACATCACATCCCCTAGACTCATGTTTCTGTCACTCAAGCTAGTCATCGAGGGGCATGAACCCACAATCAAGCATAACGTTCCCTCTTGGAGTCACTACCTACTACTTGGCCAAAGCAATAAATAACAACGGAGAACATGCAAGAATTACTTATGAACATAAATATAAAAGAGGTGAATCAAATATATTACTCAAACACAATCTGAACATAATCTCACAATCCATCGGATCCCAGCAAACTCATCATAGCAACAGCATAAGGATTACATATGTGCCTCGATCATGTAGGGCAGCTCACGAGGACTAATTAGTGAAGAACAATAACGGGAGGAGAACATCACATAGCTACTGGTCATGGACCCATGGTCCAAGGGAGACTACTCACAACTCATCCGGGAGGCGTCCATGGTGGTGGAGAGGCTCCCGGTGGTGATCCTCCCCTCCGGCAGGGTGCCGGGAAGAGTTCTCCTGGTGCTCCCGATCTTGGAAGCGCGGCGGCGGCGGAACAGAGATGAGATCGCGAAAAAGGGTTCCCGTCTCGAGGGTTTCGGGAGACGGTATAAATATATGCCAAAGGGGGGCATCAGCGGAGGCCTGGGGGGCCGAGGCGCCCCCCCGGCACGGCCAGGAGGGGGCCGCGCCACCAGGGCGCCTGGAGCCCTGGTGGCCCCCTCCGGCTGTACTTTGGCTACCGGGAAGCTTCTGGAACGCTGATTTTTTATATAATTTTTCCGGGATTTTTCTGGCAGTTCTCGTAATGGGAAAACCTGAAATACAAAAACAGCCGAGAACAGAAACTGGCACTGGGGTGCATTGAGTTAATAGGTTAGTCCAAATATGATCAAAAGTGTATGGAAGTGTATAAATATCATAGCAATATCACCCAAAAGAGGCATGGAGCAAGCAGAAATTATAGATACGTTTTGGACGTATCACTACTATCAGGGTGTCGGCACGCCGGGAGGTCTTGCTGGACTTGTTTTACCATTGTCGAAATGTCTTGTGCACCGGGATGCCGAGCCTGATCGGATTTTCCCTAAGATAAGGGGTGATGATATTATATTTATCACTTCAGCTAATCGTGAGAGCTTGTGATGGGCTAAGTTGGGACACCCCTGCAGGGTTATGATCTTTCGAAAGCCGTGCCCGTGGTTATGTGGCAGATTGGAATTTGTTAATGTCCAGTTGTAGAAAACTTGACAGAGGATCCGAAGTAAAACACACAACTGTGTGAGTAACCGTGACTGTCTCTTTTCACTTTGAGAAGAGAACACGGTGGGGTTATGTTTGACTCGTAGGTAGTTCAGGATCTTTAGCGATCACTACTAGTTGCGACCGTTTGCGTAGATGCTCATCTTATTCTTGTACTCGTAAGTTAGCCACCATATATTGCTTAGCTGTTGCTGCAACCTCACCACTTTACCTCTTCCTACCCATAAAGCTTTGCTAGTCTTGATACCCATGGTTATGGGATTGCTGAGTCCTCGTGGCTCACAGATACTACAACACCAGATGCAGGTTCAGCCGAGAATGATGCAGGAGCTAGTTCAAGAACTTCCGGGAGTTCCATGAAGAGCGTGGCCGTATGCTTGTGACGTTTTCGACGATCAGTAGTGGTTTCTACTAGGGGCGATTCGGACCTGTGGCTTTATGTTTTTGGTATCTTTCTTTTGGATCTTCGCCCGTTGTCGGGTTGTGATGTTTTGGATGATGATTTGCTTATGTAATGAATTGTGTGACGTGGCGAGTGTAAGTCAACTATCTCCTTTTGCAATTTCATCCCTATTTTTACATGAGTCGTGCAAAGATACCAAACTTGAGATCATTCCAGAATGGGCTTATACCTTTAAGTCGTGCCTCGACACGTAGGAGGTATAGTCCCATCCTGGGCATTACAGGTATGAATCATGGAGAAGTTGGAATACAGTAGGTTTAACACCAATATAAACAAATAATGAGTTCATTACAGTACCTTTGAGTGGTGGTTTGTTTTCTTATACTAACGGAGCTCATGAGATTTCTGGCCAAGTTTTGTGTTGTGAAGTTTTCAAGTTTTGAGTATGGCTTTGATGGACTATGGAACCAAGAGTGGCAAGAGACTAAGCTTGGCTATGCCCAAGGCACCCCAAGGTAAAATTCAAGGACAACCAAAAGCCTAAGCTTAAGGATGTTTAGAATTTTTTAGAATACTCTATTTACTTCACTTATACCTTTTGAGCTAGACAGTTTTGCTCTAGTGCTTCACTTATATCTTTTAGAGCACAGTGGTGGCTATATTTTGTAGAAATTGTTGATCTCTCATGCTTCACTTATATCCGTTTGAGAGTCTTTTAGAACAGCATGGTAATGTGCTTTGGTTATAAAACTAGTCCTAATATGATAGGCATCCAAGATGGGTATAGTAAAAACTTTCACATAAAGTGCATTGAATATGATGAGAAGTTTGATACTTGATGATTGTTTTGAGATATGAGGATGGTGATATTAGAGTCATGCTAGTAGAGTAATTGTGAATTTGAGAAACACTTGTGTTAAAGTTTGTGATTCCCGTAGAATGCACGTATGGTGAACCGTTATGTGATGAAGTTGGAGCATGATTTATTTATCGAGTGTCATCCTTTGTGTGGAGGTAGGGATCGCGTGATGGTTAACTCCTACCGACCCTTCCCCTAGGAGCATGCGTTGAATACTTTGTTTTGATGACTCGTAGATTTTTGCAATAAGTATATGAGTTCTTTATGACTAATGTTGAGTCCATGGATTATACGCACTTTTACCCTTCCACCGTTGCTAGCCTCTCTTGTACTGCACAACTCTCGTCGGTACCATACACCCACCATATACCTTCCTAAAAACAGCCACCATACCTACCTATCATGGCATTTCCATAGCCATTCTGAGATATATTGCCATGCAACTTTCCACCGTTTCGTGCATATGACATGCTTCATCATTATCATTCACATAGAGTCATATTTTGTTCTAGCTTCGAGTTGTAAGTAAATAAAAGTGTGATGATCATCATTATTAGAGCATTGTCTCAGTGAGGAAAGTATGATGGAGACTATGATTCCCCTACAAGTCGGGATGAGACTCCGGATGAAAGAAAAAAAGGGAGGCCATAAAAAAAGGGGGAAAAGAGAAGGCCCAAAGAAAAAAAAGAAAAAAAGAGAGAAAAGAGAGAAGGGACAATGTTACTATCCTTTTCCACACTTGTGCTTCAAAGTAGCACCATGATCTTCATGATAGAGAGTCTCTTGTTTTGTCACTTTCATATACTAGGTGGAATTTTCATTATAGAACTTGGCTTGTATATTCCAACCATGGGCTTCCTCAAATGCCCTAGGTCTTCATGAGGAAGCAAGTTGGATGCACACCCACTTAGTTTCTTTTATTGAGCTTTCATACACTTATAGCTCTAGTGCATCCGTTGCATGGCAATCCCTACTCACTCACATTGATATCTATTGATGGGCATCTCCATAGCCCATTGATACGCCTAGTTGATGTGAGACTATCTTCCTCCTTTTTGCCTTCTCCACAACCACCACTCTATTCCACCTATAGTGTTATATCCATGGTTCATGCTCATGTATTGCGTGAAAGTTGAAAGGTTTAAAAAAAATTGAGTGTGAAACAATTGCTTGGCTGAAACCGGGGTTGTGCATGATTTAAATATTTTGTGTGATGAAGAGGGAGCATAGCCAGACTATATGATTTTGTAGGGATGAACTTTCTTTGGCCATGTTATTTTGAGAAGACATGATTGCTTTGTTAGTATGCTTGAAGTATTATTATTCTTATGTCAATATGAACTTTTATCTTGAATCTTTCGGATCTGAACATTCATGCCACAATAAATAAAATTACATTGAGAATTATGTTGGTTAGCATTCCACATCAAAAATTCTGTTTTTATCATTTACCTACTCGAGGACGAGCAAAAATTAAGCTTGGGGATGCTTGATACGTCTCCAACGTATCTATAATTTTTTTATTGTTCCATGCTATTATATATTCTGTTTTGGATGTTTAATGGGCTTTATTATACACTTTATATTATTTTTGGGACTAACCTACTAACACAAGGCCCGGTGCAGATTGCTGTTTTTTTGCCTATTTCAGTGTTTCGCAGAAAAGGGATATCAAACGGAGTCCAAACGGAATGAAACATTTGGGAGAGTTATTTTTGGAACCGTATCTACCCAGAAGACTTGGAGTACACGCGAGGGAACGAGAGAGATGGCCACGAGGGTCTAGGGCGCGCCGAGCGGAGGAAGGCGCGCCCCCACCCTCGTGGGCCCCCTCTGGCTCCCTCGATGCCCTCCTTCCTCCTATATATATATCCATGTACCCTGAAAACATCGAGGCAATAGAGAAAACCCTAATTCCACTGCTGCAACCTTCTGTTCCCGTGAGATCCCATCTTTGGGCCTATTCCAGAGCTCCACCGAAGGGGGGATCCATCACGGAGTGCTTCTACATCAACACCATAGCCTCACCAATGAGTTGTGAGTAGTTTACCATAGACCTTCGGGTCCATAGTTATTAGCTAGATGGCTTCTTCTCTCTTTTTGGATCTCAATACAAAGTTCTCCTCGATCTTTGAGGAGATCTATTCGATGTAATCTTTTTGCGGTGTGTTTGTCGAGATTCGATGAATTGTGGGTTTATGATCAAGATTATCTATGAACAATATTTGATTCTTTTCTGAAATCTTTTATGTATGATTATAATATACTTGCAAGTCTCTTCGAATTATTGGTTTGGTTTGGCCTACTAGATCTATAGTTCTTGCAATGGGAGAAGTGCTTGGCTTTGGGTTCAATCTTGCGGTGTCCTTTCCCAGTGACAACAGGGGCAACAAGGCACGTATTGTATTGTTGCCATCGAGGATAAAAATATGGGGTTGATATCATATTGCTTGAGTTTATCCCTCTACATCATGTCATCTTGCTTAAAGCATTACTCTGTTCTTATGAACTTAATACTCTAGATGCATGCTGGATAGTGGTTGATGTGTGGTGTAATAGTAGTAGATGCAGAATCGTTTCGGTCTACTTGTCACGGACATGATGCATATATATAAAGATCATTCCTAGATATTCTCATAACTATGCGCTTTTCTATCAATTGCTCGACAGTAATTTGTTCACCCACCGTAGAATTCTGCTATCATGAGAGAAGCCACTAGTGAAACCTATGGCCCCGGGGTCTATTCTCAACATATTAATCTTGCATCTACTTTACAGGCCCATTTGTGTACACCACCTAGAGGTCCTTCCTCTCACATGGGTGTCCACTACATGAGGCATGGTGAACTGCCGTCCATTGTCGTCGTAAGCCGCTGGGAGCGCCATTGGAGCCACTAGATATCCTCTACGTATGTGTCCTCGTGCGTGTGCTAATTGTGTCATGGGGCGCGAGAGATTAAGGTAAATGTTGCGGGAATAAATGGGGGCTGGGCGGCCTGGATTCTCGGCACGTCCACATGGCAGTTTTTGCAGCGGGTAACTGCATCATGGAACTGTTCCTGGTGCAACCGCGTGCATAATGGTAGCACGAACATACGTGATCGTGCATCGGCCCCAGTGCGTGCGGAGGGTCATAGGCAGAGCGCGCGGAGGAACGTCAGAGCAGTGCGCGTCGTGGATGCCTCAAGTGCGAGTAACCACATGCATAGAGCAGTTGAACGCACATGCTCGTCTACAAGCTGGCTGGCAGTTGCGAGCCGGCGGCATGATGTGAAAGTACGTCGCATTCCACATCACACGGTGGTCGAACAATCGTTCACGATGCTGCGTAGAGAGCGGTTGTGCTCTAGGTAATTCAATCACAAACGTTATTTATTAATCGTATGTGTACGTGTCATTTCATCCTCCTCTCGCACGTCTTGTCACCCCGCTCCTGCAGAAAGCTTCGAGTGCAAGACGGTGAGCACCGCATAGGCATTGTTTTGGCCAAATGGTGGCTGGAAGAGGTGCCAGTGAATCATCGATGAACCCGTTCCTACTCAGGTTCCCGCGCACAGCCGCGCAAGCTTCCTGCTCGACTCGGCGAAATCCCCAAAACCCCAATGCTTACCGTCCTGCAATATAAACCCTCACGGACGGTGAGTCCTGCATTGCATTGATACGTCCATTTTGCATCATGTTTTATTACTGCTATTTTTAGTGTTTTTATCCATTATAACACATTGGGGAGTAATTCTAATGTCTTTTCTCTCAGAATTTGGAAGGTTTACACGAAAGGGAGAATACCTGCAGCTGGAATTCTGGACTTGAAAAAGCTACGTCAGAGATACCTATTCTACACATCTCCGAATGGGCTGAAATTTTACATAGATTATTTTGGAATATATAAAAAATACTGGAGAAAAGAGTTACTGGAGGAGGCCACCCAGGTACCCACAAGACACTAGGGCGCGCCCATGCCCCCAAGCGTGCCCTGGTGGGTAGTGGGGCCCCTGGCCCACTTCTGATGACCATCTTCTAGTATATATTAACATTTGCCCTAGAAAAAATAAGGAGTGGACTTTCGGGATAGAGCGTTGTCGTCTCGTGGTAGAACTTGGGCAGGATACTTCCCTCAGGGAGGGGGAAATCAAAGCCATCGTCATCACCAACAACCCTCTCAATGTGGGAGGATCAATCTCCATCAACATCTTTACCAGCACCATCTCATCTCAAACCCTAGTTCATCTCTTGTATTCAAACATTCTTGTATTCAATCATTGTATGAAAACCTTAATTTGGTACCAGTCGGTTGCTGATACGTCTCCAACGTATCTACTTTTCCTAATGCTTTTCCTCTTGTTTTGGACTCTAATTTGCATGATTTAAATGAAACTAACCCCGGACTGACGCTATTTTTAGCAGAACTGCCATGGTGTTGTTTTTATGCAGAAATAAAGGTTCTCGGAATGGAACGAACTTTGCGAGGATATTTATATAATAAAAGAAAAATATTGGAGCCAAGAACCACCGGAGGGGGCACCTGGGTTGGCACAACCCACTAGGACGCGCTCCCCTCCTGGCGCGCCCAGGTGGGTTGTCCCCACCTGGTAGCCCCGTAGATGCCAACCCTGATACTATAAGTTCACATTCGTGTAGAAAAAAATCAGGGATGAAGAATTATTGCGATCTACGAGACGGAGCCGCCGCCACCTTCTCTTCTTCCTCGGGAGGCCAGATCTGGAGTCTGTTTGGGGCTCCGGAGAGGGGTATCTTCATCCTTCGTCATCACCAACCCTTCTCCATCGCCAATTTCATGATGCTCCCCACCAGGAGTGAGTAATTCCTTTGTAGGCTCACTGGTCGGTGAGGAGTTGGATGAGATTCATCATGTAATCTAGTTAGTTTTGTTAGGGCCGATCCCTAGTATCCATTATGTTCTGAGATTAATGTTGCTATGACTTTGCCATGCTTAATGCTAGTTACTTTGGGCCCGGGTGCCATGATTTCAGATCTGAACCATTTATGATATTATCATTATATTCATGTTTTGGATCCGATATTGTAAGTTATAGTCACCTACTACGTGTTATCATCCGGCAACCCCGGAGTGACAATAACCGGAACCACTCCCGATGATGATCGTAGTTTGAGGAGTTCATGTATTCCCTGTGTGTTAATGCTTTGTTCTGGTTCTCTATTAAAAGGAGACCTTAATATCCCTTAGTTTCCAATATGGACCCCGTTGCAACGGGAGGGTAGGACAAAAGATGTCATGCAAGTTCTTTCCATAAGGACGTATATCTATTTACGAAATACATGCCTACATTATACTTATGAACTGGAGCTAGTGCCATATCGCCCTAGGTTATGTCTATCACACGATGAATATCATCCAACAAATCAGTGATCCAATGCCTACGAATTTATCCTATATTGATCTTGCTAAGTTACTAGTGCTATCATTACTGCTACACTTGCTACAAAACTACTGCTACCACTGTTACCGTTACAGTTGCTGCTGTCACTACTATCAAAACTATCATATTATTGTGCTACTGATCACTTTGATGCAGATAATTAATCTCCATATGTGGTTGAATTGACAACTCAGCTGCTAATACTAGCAAATATTATTTGGCTCCCCTTGTGTCGAATCTATAAATTTGGGTTGAATACTCTACCCTAGAAAACTGTTGTGATCCCATATACTTGTGGGTTATCAAGACCTTTTTCTGGCGCCGTTGCTGGGGAGCATAGCTATATTTGTTGAGTCACTTGGGATTATTATCAATATATCACTATGAAGAATCTAAAGGACGCTAAGACTAAGATTTATCCCTCTAAGACGAGGGGAGGTAAGGAACTGCCATCCAGTTCTGCTTTAGGTTCACCTTCTCTTATAAGTAAACTTGCAACACCACAACATGCTATTACTCCTGATATGTCGCAAGTTATTGATGATGGTACTTTTGCTATGAATGATACTTATGATGATGCTAGTACCTTGCATGATGATGATGATGTGCCACTAGGTGACTTTCTTGATGAACAAATTACTAGGGTAAGACAACATGATGTTGTTGAATCTGATGATGAGCTTGAAACTAAAAAAATTGAAACACCTGCTAGAACTAGCCTTCTTAGATATGAATTGCCTAAGGTACCTGAAGGTTATGTTATGAGTGAGGAAACAACTAGAGATATTCTTGCTTGTAATGATAGGGATGATCTAGAGAAATTATTATGCAAGTATAAAGAAAAGTCTCTGAATGCTAGAATGAAATATGATCCTAAGTTTGCTACCTCACCTATCTTTATTGATGACAAGGATTATGAATTCTCTGTCGACCCAAAGTTAATCACTTTGGTTGAATCTGATCCTTTCCATGGTTATGAAATCGAAACTGTTGTTGCACATCTCACTAAGTTAAATGACATAGCCACTCTTTTTACTCATGATGAGAAAACCTGTTACTACTATATTCTCAAATTATTTCCGTTTTCATTAAAGGGTGATGCTAAAGCTTGGTACAATACTCTTACTCCTGGTTGTGTGCGTAGTGCCCAGGATATGATCTATTACTTCTGTGAAAAATATTTTCCTGCTCATAAGAAACAAGCTGCCTTACAGGAAATATTTAACTTTGTGCAAACTAAAGAAGAAAGTCTGCCACAAGCTTGGGGGAGGCTTTGCCATTTACTTAATGCTTTACCTAATCATCCTCTTAAGAAAAATGAAATACTGGATATCTTCTATAATGGACTAACCGATGCTTCTAGGGACTTCCTAGATAGTTGTGTTGGTTGTGTTTTCGGGGAACGAACTATTGGACAGGCTGAAGAACTATTGAATAATATATTGAAAAGTTATGATGATTGGATTCTTCCCGAACCACCACTTAAGCCTACTCCGAAGAAGGGGGTATATTATATCTCAGTCCTGAAGATATGCAAGAGGTAAAGAAATCCATGAAGGAAAAAGGTATTAAAGCTGAGGATGTTAAAAATTTACCTCCTATTGAAGAAATACATGGGCTTGATGCACAACCACTGCCTAAGGTTGTAGAAGTAAATTCTCTAATGAAATTCAATGACAATGATAATGGTCACAATATGCACCCTAGCCAATGCCTTCATGAGTTTGAAAATTACGTTAGGAAACAAGATCACTTCAATGCAAATGTTATGAAACAATTGAAATATAACTCTGATATGATTGCCCGCATGAGTGACTTGTTATTTAGAATTTCAAACGATGTTAGAGGAGTAGGTAAACATGCTTCCATGGTTCAAACTCAGTTAGAACAAGTTGCTAAATCTCAAAGAGAATTACTTGATGAAATGAATAGTAATATACATGACTTTGCTGTTAGAGTTGCAACTAGAGGAGGAAAATGACTCATGAACCACTTTATCCTGAGGGACACCCAAAAAGAATTGAACATGATTCATAAAGAAATAACACCACTGCACCTAGTCCTTCTAAAAAGAAAAAGAAAAAGAAAATGGATAGGACTTTGCATGCTACTAGTGAACCTAAAATACAAAAACCTCCTGATAATGATAATGATGTTTCTATCTCTGATGCTGAAACTCAATCTGGTAATGAACATTCACCTAGTGATAATGAAAAACATAATGCTGATGTTCATGAAGACACTCAACCTAACAGTGAAAAGGAACCAGATAATGATGTTGAAATAGAACCACCGGTTGATCTTGATAACCCGCAACCTAAGAATAAAGGATATGATAAAAGAGACTTTGTGGATAGGAAACACAGTAAAGAAGGAGAACTGTGGGTTCAAAAACCTATGCCTTTCCCACCCAAGTCAACTAAAAAGAAAGATGATGAAGAATTTGAACGCTTTGCTGAGATGCTGAGGCCAGTCTTTTTGCGTACTCGTTTAACTGATATCTTAAAAATTCCTGCTTATGCAAAGTACATGAAAGACATCATCACTAATAAGAGAAAAATACCAGAAGCTGGAATCTCCACCATGCTTGCTAATTATACTTTTAAGGGTGGAGTACCTAAAAAACTCAAAGACCCGGGAATACCAACTATACCTTGCTCCATCAATAAGAATTATGTGAAAACTGCTTTATGTGATTTAGGAGCTGGTGTTAGTGTTATGACGTTCTCTTTATATAAAAGACTTGATTTAAATAAACTTACACCTACCAAAATATCTTTGCAAATGGCTGACAAATCAACTGCCATACCTATCGGTATTTGTGAGGATGTGCCCGTTGTTGTTGCTAATGTTACTATTTTAACTGACTTTGTTATACTTGAGATGCCCGAGGAGGGCAACATGTCTATTATTCTTGGTAGACCCTTCTTGAATACTGTAGGGGCTATTATCGATTGCAATAAAAGCAAGGCCGCTTTTCATATCAATGGTAATGAGCATACAGTGCACTTTCTGAAGAAACAATTCCAAGTGAATGGTGTTAATGTTATTGAAAAATCTACGACAATCACTATTGGAAGTTTTCAAATACCTCTACCTACTGTTGAAAAGAAATATGAAATGCTTATGGTTGGGGATTTTCATATCCCCGTTGAGGTAACTTAGTGATTTACAAAAGTTCTCCGGTTTCATGCCAACCGAAAGTGGTAGTTAATAAGACTTGATCAACCTTATTAATGAATCATTTTTAGTGGTATGAAGTTGATGAATTTAGTAAGCACTACCTTCTGACCCTACCTTTTGTATTCTATCTTTATTAGTTAAATAAAATAAAATGCCATGTTTTGTCTGTTTTCCGAATTTCCTGTGCAATAAAAATGGCCCAGAAATAAAATTTCTAAGAATGTCCTAAAAAGTTAACACGATTTTTTCCGAATATTTAAGAATCTGGTGCAAATAATACCAGAGCGGGGTGCACCAAGTGGGCACAACCCACCTGGGCGCGCCAGGGCACCCAGGCGCCCTGGTGGGTTGTGGCCCCCACGTGGGCCCTCTCCCTTATCTTTTTACACCACCTCATCACCTACCTACAGAAAAAAATCACCATTGCTCTCTCTCTCTCTCTCTCTCTCTCTCTCTCTCTCTCCCTCTCTCTCTCTCTCTCTCTCTCTCTCTCTCTCTCTCTCTCGTGTCTTGCTCTCAAACCCGCGGATTTTGATCTGTTTGCTCGAAGCTCCATTTCCAAAACTGTTTAGGGGGATTGTTGCTTGGCATGTGACTCCTCCACTTGTCCAATTAGTTTTTTCTTTAGTGGTTTATATTTTGAATAATTAGCTACTCTTGGTGCTGCTGTAGATAAGCTTGTGTGTTGAATTCTTAGAGCTCTAAGTAGTTTGAATGCTTGCTATGGCCTCTATGTATCCCTATGAGTAGTTGCTAACAGTTTTATAAAGTTTTGTTGAGAAAAAATTTGTGGATTAAAAATTTCAAAATTTTGTTCATAGGAAAACCATGAGTTTCTTTAGGAAGTTTTCTTCCAAGAAGAACTCCAAGGGTGTGATTGGGGAGTCGTCTAATAGTGATCTCCACTTCCAGAGAAGGGATGAACTACGGCCGTGCGAATGGCCGCATACCCCATTCATGAATGATGCTGGAATCCTTCCAGAGTTTGCACAATATGTTGCTAATGTCGGCCTCACCGACTTTATTACGGCTGAATGCGAACAGTTCATCTCCTCACAAATTCCTTTGTGCAAAATTTTACCTTTCTTCCTAGGAATAATCCTCCTGAAGTGCAGTTTAAATTATATGCTAAAACCCATCAGATATCGCTTACTGAATTTTGCGAAATATGCTTGCTTCCTACTGATGGTAGTTTGGCAGAGCCTAGACCCGCAGAGTTTGAAAGCTTTTACCGCACTCTGACAGTGGGTGATGAGAGAGGGGTATCGGGTATTACTGCTGCTGGCTTGCATTTTCTTGTTGTCCGTTATTTTGCTCTTTTAATTACAAAATGCTTGCTAGCTAGAGAAAAGGTGGGTGCACTCAGTTCACCAGACCTTGCCATTTTGCGTCGTGCACTAGAGGGCGACAACACTTATAGCTTGGGAGCTATTGTGGCACGCCGTCTCCACATTAATAAGTCTAAGGGTAAAATACATGGAGGTATTTATGCCACTCGGTTGGCGACTCGCTTTAACGTTCAGACACGCCTCCATGATTTTTTTTACCCAAGGTCTACCTAGATCGTGTTGCTATGGATCACCATGAGTTTACTACTGCCGATTATCCTAACATTCATATTCCTTACAACCTAGTTTTTAGCATGACTACTCATGATATCATTCCCCTACCTGCACCTGCTTTGCTTGATCCTATTGCCAGGGGTGGATACAGGATTATGCCTGCGGATATCATTGCCTATCGGAACGCCCAGGCTACAGGAGAGGAGGTGCCTCAATAGTGGGATGAGTGCATGCCTGCTCCTCAGTATCCCAACGACTATCCAGGCTACTGACTGCATACCAAGTTAGGCAAAAAGCGTAAGCTTGGGGGAGTACGTGTTTCTCATCGACTTTACATTCATGTTCACACATTTCAATCGTCGGTGTCCACACTTTTTCATTGTATTATCCATGCTTAAATTTTATTTTCTCGCTTTCTTCTTGTGTGTTTAAAAGAAACTTGAGGAAATGCAAAAATATTTCCTTCTTCCTTTTGCTTTTCTTTCTAGAATAGTTTGTAGAAGCACTAAAAAGAAAACCCAAAAACATTTCCTATTCTTCTTTTGCTTGTCGGGAGCTTTCCCGTGTAAATAGTTTTTCTCGTTTTCGCTTTCCCTCTTTATTTGCTTGTTCTAGAAAACCAAAAACTCCAAAAATATTTCAGTGTGTTCCTCTGAATTTCTTTTCTGTTTATTGAGTCGTACTAAGGAGAAGACCACGATGAAAATATTGAGTGGCTCTCATATGCATAATTGTTAATCTAACAAGAGCCCATTTTACCTTGTCTTCTCCTATTGAATAATTTTTTTGCAGATTCCAACTTAGTCCACCGCACTCTTGCACCTTTATTATTATTTCACATCATTCGGTCGTGCAAGTGAAAGGAAATAATGACAATATTCGATGAAGTGGCCGTGGCAGAGAGAAACTGGTATGAACTCGACTTGCTCTGTTTCTGTAAATAGGTTTAACCTAGTATCCATGATTCAGCCCATTATGATTAAACATGTTTGCAATGACAATTAGAGATTATAGTTTCACATGCCATGCATAAGTAGCTAAGAGTTAATAATGATTTATCTTGGATATCAATACTGCGTTAAAATGATTGTGATGTAGTATGATGATATGGTATCCTCCTCGGAATGTCCGAGTGGCTTGACTTGGCACATGTTTATTCATGTAGTTGAATCAAAACCAACACAGCCTCTATGATATTTATGTTCATGGTGTCCATATCCTACTCATGCGGGTGTCCAATGTTTATTATGCATGGTGCAAGTTCATGACCATTGTTGCTCTCTAGTTGGCCGCTTCCCAACCTATTTGCTAGCCTTCACCTGTACTAAGCGGGAATAATGCTTGTGCCTCAAATTCTAAAACTCAAAGTTATTCCAGATGAGTCCACCATACCTTCTTATATGCGGTATTATCCTGCCGTTCTAAGTAAATCTGCATGTGCCACCTCTAAAAACGATCTTTCATGGAACGACTGGAGGTGGTTGGTATTTTCCATGCTAAGCGGGTTATTTTTAGGATGAGTGTTTATTCACTCGCCATTGCACGAGAAAAGGGCGGTAATAGGGATTCCCAGTCCCAAATTGCAAAAAGAAAAAGCTTACAAATAAACAAACAAAAACTCCCAATGGAGTTCAAACATTTACTCTTCTGCTTGAGAACCGCCACTAGCTTGTTTAGCATGGGAGATATCGACAGTTGATAGTCGTGAAGTGAATGAGAAGGGTGCGCCTCTCAAAATTTCATTTACCTCTGTTCAAAAAACTTGAGCTCTGGCACCTCTACAAATTTACTTTTATGTTGTGTCATCACCTTCTCTAATAAGCGCCAGAACTGAGAGTACTGTTTTCATGCCTATGCATTGTGTGTAGTGAATGTTGGGTGTTATCATGACTGGATCTTTTCTACCATGAATTACAATGTTTAGTCACTTCTCGGACTTTGGAGGTGCTCTGCATTTATGTTTTGCGGTCTTAGAAAGGGCTAGCGAGATACCACTATTGTCATAGTATATCATGGTTGTTTTGATAACGTGTTCTGTTTGAGATATCTTATTGTTGCTCGCTAGCTAATTATGTCATTGATATGAGTCATTATAATCTTTAAGAGTTATTGTCGACATGGTTAGTTATAATGCTGGCTGAAAACCTGGGTGCTGTTTAAACTTATTTATGCAAATAAGAGTAAAAGAGTTTGTAAAAGTTTTTCTTTCTCACTTTCAGTTTATCAACTGAATTGCTTGAGGACAAGCAAAGGTTTAAGCTTGGCAGAGTTGATACGTCTCCAACGTATCTACTTTTCCTCTTGTTTTGGACTCTAGTTTGCACGATTTGAATGAAACTAACCCCGGACTGACGATGTTTTCAGCATAGTTGCCATGGTGTTATTTTTGTGCAGAAATAAAGGTTCTCGGAATGAAACAAAACTTTGCGAGGATTTTTTATATAATAATAGAAAAATATTGGATCCAAGAACCACCGAAGGGGGGCACCTGGGTGGGAATAACCCACCAGGGCGCCCCCCTCCTGGCGCGCCCACGTGGGTTGTCCCCACCTGGTGGCCCCGCAGACGCCAACCCTTATACTAGTAGTTGACCCGTTGCGCCAAATGGCGCAGAGACCCGCTAAAGCCATGTTGTCAATGAAAATTGTTTCATTTTTCAAGGACATATTCGATATTGGTAGTAGAAAGCCCATGTCTTAAATCATGTTATATTGACAATATGTTGATCACGATGAGAAATCCGAGTTTGAAAAAAAATGTATAAGAACATTACATGCCAGAATGACCAGTAGCAACATGTAGAGCTAAATGTTAATTACAAATCTATAGGTTTGGGCATCCTTCTCATTTTTCAAATTTTTGGAATTGCAATATACTAGTATGCTTTCCAGATTCTTGATTACATACATCGCGAACATGAACCTTAGCTGATCTAACAAAATAGGGAAATTGTAAATCACATTCTTTGATCTATACTTCCCATGCCTCAGCCATAAAACATTTTTGCCTTTTTTTCCCTTGGTATTTCAGCAGTCAGATCAATGTAGTACTCACTAAAAGTTTTGTTACAGGAGATTTGCCTGTTATCAGGATCATCATTGTACATATCTTGCAAGAATTGTGCAGGGCAGCATGACTGTAAATGTTGACCCTTCATTCTCTTTGCTAAGAAGTGAGAGCACCACCCATCAAGTCCACCTAATTCATCATGAAAAATCAAATAAGCGCTACACATTTTTTACGCATATGGAGGCAAAAACACCTTAATCCTTGTGGTGTTATCTAGATGAACCAAGTATTTGAACTGAACAAATTCATACCAACTGCTTTGCAGACTGCAAGACCAAGCCTTGTCCCACCATATTTTGTTATATGATCATCATTGCCATCCATATATCTCTTGAACAGAGACGGTAATGACCTACCTGCAGATGGATCATAAGCCAAAAGAACCAGCAAATATGAATTAGAAGCATATTCCAAAAACTATAAAAATAAACCAATTCTCTGTAACACAACAAAGGCTGCCTGAATCTTGGATTTGTAGGGCATGTATTGTTTGATATCGAAGAGAGACAATGAAAACCAAATCCTCACATAGTTGAGTTGGCGACCTGCGACCTTGACTTTCCATAGACCCAGTTTCTCATGGGATACCTTAGATATTAGAAGTTAAAGGAACATGACTTAAGAAATATACAAAAAATTAAGACATTTGGTCATGCAAGATATCACTAAACTCAGAATTACCTATTGTCAGTAGCAGAAAGGGAGGCATCCAAAAGATATAGCATTTAACTTTGATATAAAGAAGTATGATACAAATCAACATTTCAGGTTGAGCCAATAACAATCATCATACTTGCTTTGATATTTAAATTCCAAGGGGATTAGCACACTACAAGCTTTTAAGAATTCCAGGTAACCCATTTTGTTGTTTGTCATTTCTGTATAGAACATAGAGTATTAAAATCAGCCCTACCAAATAGATGGTTTGGATCTCTTTTTTCTTTTTCGGTTAGCCAGATGATTTTCTAAAACTGGTTAATTTGTATGTCTATGTTGATAATAATGAAAATTCTCCCAATGCAAACTAAAAGTGAAACAAATGCAAACGCACTACAACTGCCTGCCTAGGGTAGTGAGGGTTTATTGCCTCTTAGTACAGTCAGTACATGAGATACCTTTGCCAAACAGTTGATACACACAATAAGTACCTTTTCATCATCACTGACCAAAAGAGGTACTACAACCTGTAGTAGAAGCAAAACCAATGAGGCAATCACCATGAAAAGTAAGGTTAACTACACCAAGCAGAAAAAAGTAACAATGATACATAAAGAGAAATTATTTGAACAACAAGATATCTGGAAGGATCGTATTTTGCCAACAAACATTTATCCCTATACTGCAATAATTTCGGATTCAAGTTAAAAGGTGTAAAACTAATTCAATCCTTATTCCGCGATATGAACAATATATATATATATATATATATATATATATATATATATGCATCTGTGATGGAGAAACCACAGGTAGGATCAAAGTAGTTTTTATCTGCACTGGATAGTACAATACATACAGAAAGAAGTCGTGTATCTATTCATAAGCAATACGTAAAGAAACATCTCAAATAATGACATAAAGGGCATAAACATACCTGTAAAAAGTAGCCCTGGTTTCAGATGGAGTTAGTTGCAGAAGATAGGAATGCAGTAAACGGCAGAAAAGACAATGAAATTCCATAACATACATGTGAATTGGTTCCCATGTCTGGAGTTGGAATATCGGTATGAGTTCCGGTAAGATCAGTAGTTGAGTAAATACACGCGGTAGACGCCCCAACTCACTCCTACTTAAAATCACCATGAGAGCACCCTATTCCTCACTTTGCTCCACCATATGGTACCGCTGCAACGACAATCTTCCATGTCATCAGTTGAGAAAGTACATTTACTTCATCTGGATCAACCTGTCAAGCGGTTTAAGTACAAGAAGAAATATGATAATCAGTCAACCCGACAGCTGACTTACTGCCTTTGCTTTTCGGAACCTAATATAAAGAACAATAGGTTGTGAAACTATTTCTAATAAAATAGTGTTACTCACAGAAGTAATTCAGTCAAACCACCAACATTATGTTAGCTAAGTTGGTTGTTTCCTTAATTGAATTTATCATTTAGGGATATCAAATTGTCTAGGATTACAAAATATCAGCAAGATATTGGTTCAACAAATTGAGTCCGGCACATGTTCTCTTGTCATTATCAATAACAGTTTATTTTCTTATGTTACACAATAAACACTGTGAAACAATTTCTAAATGAGAAAGTGCTAACTCGCATAAGTAATTCAGTCAAATAGCAGACAATACTTTAGCTAAGTTGGTTGTTTCCATAACTGAATTATCA
>LR738709.1:323324119-323336925 GCA_902687465.1 Secale cereale
ATATATATATATATATATATATATATATATATATATATATATATATATATATATATATATATATATATATATATATATATATACCTTTCTAGGCTCGCAAAATATCACCAGAATATTAGATCAACAAATAACAAGATCGAACACACAATAGAAAGGCTTGCACCACTCTAGAATCTACCTAAATCCATTACAGTACATTTCACAGAAGCTGCAATGATCTCCATAGTCTACAAAACCTAATCATCCTGATGATACTTCCCCTTTTCCGTAGTGGTGCGGCCGGTTCAGATCGCAAGCATATTATCCCGAGAGGGTATTTCATCATAATAACATGCTTATATAAGAACAATGCTAGATATATAAGTGCACATAACTAACCAAAAGTAACACCAAATATTGCAATAGGTACAGACCTATCCATCTCAGTTGCAGAATGCTAAGGCACCATATAAAACAAAAGCCACTATAGCCTCACTGAATAACTCATCATCACCATAGATGATAGGCGTGTTGTGCTTGGTTTCTCTTCAAGTAACAACACGACACAAACAACCACGGCCACATGGGGGTTCATTTTCTTTGGGTAATAACCCAAGGCTCATACTTATGCATTGGCGATCTGCCAGAACCAACATCATACAAAGAGAATTTAACCTTAGTATCAGTAGAACCCGTAGCATGCCTTCTTCTCTAATAACATACTCCCTCTGTACCGAAATATATGACGTTTTAGCGATCGTAGTGTAAATCTCGCTACGTTACCGAACTTCTCGAGTTTCCGAAAATGCCCTCGCCTCACTCACTCTCATCCACTCGCTCACTCTCATCCACTCGCTGCCCACTCTCATTCCCCTCCCTCGCCGCCTCTCCGCGTCGTCGCCGGCCACCGCGTGCTCATCTCCTTCTTCCTCCCGCAGCTCATCCTCTTGCAGCCTACCGCGTGCTTCCTCTTCTTCCTTTCCCACCGTGTGCTTCCTCTCCTTCCTTTCCCACACCGAGGTCAAAAGAGTGCTTTTTTATGCGCCGGCGAAGAGCTTCCGCGCGGCGGAGCGGGTGTGGGCGCCGACACCGGATCCACGTGCGCCGACGCTGGATCTGGGCGAAGGAGTGGCACTGGACAAAGCGGAGCGGAGCGGAGCAGCGGAGCGGCGAGCGGAGCGGAGCTGGCTGCGGGCGCCCTGGGTGGGGTTGCGCGTCTATGCGGCGACCTCATCGAGACAAAGAAGCCGGCGAGCGGCGACGACCTCCTCCCTCTCTTGCGTGCCCGCTGTCATGCGCTGTGATGGGAAGGTCTGTGGAGATTCCCTCCCCCTTGCTAGGGACGCCATCAAGGTCCGGCCCCCTTCCTTCCTTTCCGTCCACTCCCTAAGGCTAACGCTGTCACACACGCACACTCGATGCAGGGAGAGGAGGACGAAGCCCAGCAACAGCAACTCACCAACACTCGCTCCAACACCATGGACCAACAGCAGCAACTAAAGGTCCCTTCTCCTCCACGCCTCCCTCTACCAATCGTTTCAGTTTTGATTTCATTCCTCTGATGCTTGCTTGCTATGAGTTGTCGCTGTTGAGATCAAATTGGTTGTATGATCCTGTAAATGGTGCTTTAGTTTGTACTCCAACCTTGTTGATATGTTAACTGAATGTGTTGACCTTGCTGATATGTAAACTGTGTATGAGTAAATTTGATATCCTAGGAGTAGTAGTAGTCGAGAAACCTGAAGTGTACTCCTGTAGCTTGCCATTTCTTTCAGACAACACAGAGTTTCAGACACATGGAGTAGTAGCTGAATTTTACAGTACTCCATTTATTTGGAGACTTGGAGTAGAAAGAAGAACACACAACACTTGTTATATTTGTGCGTCCATTTATGATTTATTTGGACAGACACCTGTGTGTTCACATATCAAATTTATTTGGTGTAACTGACTACTACAGGGAATGCTAGGAGTAGTTGTTATGTGTACAACAACATGGATTCTGCATATCAATTTGATATGCAGAACTACAGGAAATGCTAGCATTTCTAATTCGAAAATTATAGTCCGTTCAATAAATTTTGTGCACCCCAAATTTGTTGGTGCTTTACTTGGAGTACTGCTTGCTGCAAGTACTTAACTGAACTTAACATATGTTAGATGGTCAGAGAGATATGTTAACTGAACTTAACATATGTTACTTGGAGTACTGCTTGCTGCAAGTACCCCATAAGTATTTAACTGAATTTAACATATTTTACTTGGAGCATCCCATAGTAATGTTCCATAGCCGGTGGTCCGTGCGGCGGTCTGAAATTTCCTGCTTGTATTGCTTGTTGAATTTTTTTACTAGGAAATGCTAAGAATAGATATGAGTATTTCATACAATAGTTGTTCATATTCTTGATTGCTTACAATTTCTTCAGGTTTTAGCAAGTTTTCAGTTAATTAAAATTTAGTTAACTTATCATACAAATGAAGAGGAGTTATATAGCTCCTCGCACAACCCTGTCACCCCCAGTACTACTACCCCAATAGTACTACTGGAGTTGTTTATAAATGCTTTACTAGCCAATAGCTTAGTTGTACTTTTTGTCACACTGACACTAATAATCAATTGCAAGACTATGATTGGAGACACTATGCTTAATTAGTGATCATACAAATGATGAGGAGTTCAAATGATCACACAAATCAGAAAATTCAAAAAATTATCACAAGAAGGAGTTATTAAAATGATCATGCACAAAGTTTAAAAAAACGTTAGGCGTTAATTATGCGTTTGGGCACCTACTTGCGCTTTTCTAGCTTAGGAGTAGTACTCTAATGTGAAGAAATTAGGCGTTAGTACATGGGCTGACCTAGTCCATTAAACCACATGCCCATCTTCATATCCTCCTACTAAAGCTCTCGTCCGTCTTGCTGCACGAGGCTGCCTCTCTCCCTCTTGCTCTATCCCTCGCCGGAGAAGCTCGATCTTTCGCTGGAGAATCTCAATCCCTTGCCAGAGAAGCTCGATCTGTCGTCGGGGCAGTTGAATCCCATGTCGGCGAGGATGAATCCTCACAGGGGAGGTCAAATCCTCGTCGGGGAGACTGATTTCTCGCCGGAGAGGCTGATTTCTCGCCGGCTGCTTTTTTGAGCGCCTAGGGCCAAAGCGAGGCGTTATGCCAATGCCTAGCGCTTAAGCGTGCCTAGGCGAGCGCCTAATAGTGCCTTCTTGAACAGTGATCATACATATCAGAAAATTCAAAAACTTATCACAACAAGGAGTTACACATACTCCACACACGCTCATAATCACAAGGATGCAACAAGGAGTTACACATACTCCACACACACTCATAATCACAAGGTCTCATGACAACAAGCATCTCAGGTCTCATGACAACAAGCATCTCAGGTCTCTTGACAAACAACAAGCATCTCAGGTCTCTTGACAACAACAAGCATCTCAGGTCTCTTGACAACAACAAGCATCTCAGGTCTCTTGACAACAACAAGCATCTCAGGTCTCTTGACAACAACAAGCATCTCAGGTCTCTTGACACACAACAAGCATCTCAGATCTCTTGACAACAAGCATCTCAGGTCTCTAGACAAACAACAAGCATCTCAGGTCTCTTGACAAACAACAAGCATCTCAGGTCTCTTGACAACAAGCATCTCAGGTCTCATGACAACAAGCATGTCAGGTCTCTTGACAAACAAGCATCTCATGCCTCTTCTTTCATTACTGAACGCTCTCCATTAGCCGTAGGTTGTGTAGGGCATTTGCGTAAACCACTTGAGGGCATGTTACTCTTGGAGGTAGCTGCCCAAGACCCTCGAGCCTTTCTTTGTTCACATGTGGTATTTTATACCCACTGCCCCCCGCATGGTTCAACATCTCAACCATGCACGTCTGCAGAGTTAGGAAAATTATGTTGAGCTTGTAAACCTCGTAGCCTTCAAATTCCTCCAAAAGACCATTAATAAGGTCTTGTAGTGTTTTGGGACTCAGACAATCTATCAGGGATTGCAACGAGTTGAAAAAACCAAGGTCAAGCACATTCAAATCGGGACTGTTGGGAGGTTGTTGTATTATTCTGATGTCAAGTCCAGTGTTTGCGACAGCTGCTAGAAATTCTGGGTCATCTGGCAAGATATGAGGCTTAGCATTATCCTGCTGAATGTAGATGGTCTGTCCAGCATTACTTTCAGGCCAAACAGTTTGTATCGCTAGCAAGACCTTCTCTATTAGGAACTCCCTCATCACTTTTCTGTCGACCTTTATTGACTTTGTCTCTATTGTACCTCTGGGCCTGTTATCACTTCTCCTCTGAGCAGGAACTTCTTTCACGAATGGCCAGATACCGATTTTCCCAGAGAAGGTCACGTTTCCTTCACTGTCCCACCTTGGCCTAGCAACGGCCATCAAGAACATCACCTTGCCAATACAGTTCCCATGTATATGCCTCGTGGGCTCTTCCTCCCCATCCAGCAGATAGTATGTCTTATTCTTCTTCGTCATGTTGAACCATTTCTCATCAATGTGGACAACATTATGCATTGTCTTGAATTTAGGCCTTGAAGATTCTATTGTTGTCTCATCAAGCATTGACAAACAAAAATTTATCCTGTCTTTCTTATTCTTTTCCTTCAGAGCTGGCTTCACATAGTTTGTATGCCTTTTTATCAAATTAAGCTTGAACTTTCTGTGTAGTGTGGTAGGGCTACATCCCAGTTGCCAAGCGAGCGATCTGATAGTGGACCTCTTGTTCAGTGGTATTGTAGGGATTTTCTCTAAATTGATGTCCTTTGGCTTTCTTCCACATCTTCTCTTTTTCTGATTGGAAACATCCACATCTAAACCATCTGCGATTTGCTCCATCGCCTTCTGCCAAACTCTTTGTATACTCCTCACTCCTACATTAAAAAAAATTGCAAGGTCTTTCTTATCATTTCTTTTGAATTTGCCTCCTCTGCTCATGCACACTGCATGCAATGCAACGTAAGCAGCATATTTTTGCTCGTCTTTGAGGGTTTTCCTTTTTTTAACTGCTGGTTCAACAACTGCAACAAAAAACACAGTAATGAAAAAATATTAGTCCTACTGAAATGACCAAATGATATCAAATGATGAAATGATACCAACTGCAATAAAAAACACAGTAATGAAAAAACACAGGACTTTTTTATCTTTGAGGTGAAGAAGAAGCAAGTACTGGGAGGGGGATCCTCCGGGGCCCATTCAGTACAGCCCAACACACAAAGCCCAAGGCCTTATCGACATGTGGTTCACACTTGGCAACAACAATTTCCCAAACAACAAATTTGTCAATAGCACTGCCACCCTGGACCACACCTATGGTACTACTTCAAACAAAACAAAAATCATGTGGTACACTACTGGGTGTGAACCCTCTCTTTCTCTCGGTCAACAAGCTGGAAGTAAACAGTACTAGTGCAACAATACTGTTGTGTAGGATGTGGGTGAGGAAAGCGGACATGCTCGATGGACCGACAAGGCGGTGGAGGATGAGCTTGTTCACTGTGTGTGATCCATCCATGCCTCTGCTCCTGCTGTTTTGTTGTTTGTCAACAAACATTGTACTGTATTTTTACATGATGTCAATGCTCAGTGCGCTCTGTTTCAGCGCTTAGCCACTAATGTCCTGTTTCTGTCTACTGTCTTTTGGTGTTAATGCGTTTCACACTGAATGTTTTTGACCCTTTAATTTGGTACAGGCTGAGACCGAATCGCTTTTTATGTACTCTTTCTGGTGTCTTGAAATAGAGTAGGACTCATGTTACCAAAATGGAGTACTGCACAAACTAAAATGATCATTGTTTTACTCTACTCCTACTCCATTTTATTCTGCATTTTGATCGTTTCACATTGAGTATTGAATTGACAGTGACATCATTTTCATAGAGAAGATGAGGAAGCTCACCGACTGCATCTTCATCGAGATCAATGCCCTCTTGAATGTCGATATCATCTTCACCGGGATCAATGCCCTCTTGCATGTCGATATCATCTTCACCGGGACCGACTCCTCTAGGTATGTCCTCTTCTTCGGGGGGAGTACAGTTCAGATCAAATTCCATGTTGATCACTATCTTTCCCGCTTGCAGGGTATCGTGCCGTGCTGGAGATGTTGCCTGCTTCGAGTTGTTGCTGTTACTGCCTACTTCAAGCCCTTCAGGTACTCTGCACTACCAGTTCCATATTCATATGAGCACAATTTCAGTCTTGTATGCCTGCTGGAGAAGCTTGTACTGTCTTCTATGCCTGCTGGAGTTCTTGTACTCAGAAACTTTGTCTTGATTGATACTCTACCGTCAATTTTTTACTGCTACAGTACTTGTACTGCCAACAAACTTTGTCTGTGGTATTTTGAGCTTTTCCTTTTCAAACTTTTACTCTAGGAGGCGATCTGGATCAAGTGGGGAGGCTATCTGCAGCAGTACCTGAAGCTGCATGGGAGGGCGTTGTGATCTGGACCTGGGGCTGCCGATCTGAAGCGGCACCTAGAGCAGTACCCCCTCCGGCGAGCAGTACCTTGATCTGAAGCAGTACTCCTTCCGACGAGGCCCTGGAGTTGGTGAAGCCCTTGAGCTGGCGATGCCCTGGGAGGGGGACAACGATCTGCAGCAATACCCCCTCCGACGAGGCCCTGGAGTTCGTTGGATTGGCGCAGGCGACAGCGGGGCGACCCTGGGAGGGCGCGGCCCTGGGATGGGAGGGGACGACCCTGGCGTCAGGAGGCAGGCAACAGCAGCGACTGGGATGGAGAGGATCCGCTCGCGGAGGAAGACGACGACAATAGCGATTCAAATTAGGGGCATTTCTGTACTTTCCTTCCTTTTCACATGGTCGGGACGTTTTCTAAAACGTCTTATATTTCGGAACGGAGGGAGTACTACATATCATACAGTGTGCTTCTCCAATGACAGTTTTTCTTTTGCAAAATAAGTAGACGCAATTTATTACCTCTCCCACCCTCTCTCAATCTTAGCTTTAACTCAAATCATTCGACGACAACTACTGGGAATGCAGAAACACAGACTGGCTAATTTAGAACTATGGAGCACTATCTCTCAACAATTCAGAGCTCACAATTCTCCGTATCCAAGGAAGTTTACATGAACCTTGCATCCATGGTCCAACGCCAAACAACAGCATAATATCATGTGTGACTTATGTTGTCTGAAACAAAGGCCAAACAGTAAAGATAATTATCAGTGGTGATACCGCTTCTGAAAAATATTGATGACATTTCCCTGCATTTGGTAAAAAAATGTTGAGAATAAAGTACGTTAATGGCAGACTTCATGTTAATTCAAATGAAAATAGTGTGTATTCCATATCAGACTGCTCTGTTCTGTAACCTTCTAACTTAACTTCAGTGTGACTTGATCTTGCCATTGATGACTTTATTATAAAGTCGAACATGGTGCATTATCTCTAAAAAACTTCACGCACAATCTAACTTTATTCAGTATTGCTATATTAAAGAAAAGGTCATTCTATGAATGCGAATGCACCAACCCCATACAGATTTTAAATAAAAACTACTATGATGATGCATTCTTTATCAATAAGGCAGAACTGAAAAAAAACTAAGTATGTACAAATCAGACACGATCACAACATCACATATATTGACTGAGCATGAGCCTCGATACAGACAAAAAAGAAAGATCATGAACAATAAATTATACATTTACTCAAATTTTTGTTTTCAATGGCAAGCAAATATTTTGTTTACTTAGGAAATGATGTTTCATGTCACACACGCCAAAATAAGGAACATGATTTCTTCCTCTTTACTTGCAAAGATCAACAAATTATTGCACTTACCTGATACAATTATTTTCTTTTTATTGGACCATTCCCTGTGATCATCAGGGATATCCTGCAGAACAATACGGAAATAACTCATTGGCAAAATATTGAGCAGAAATCAAGCACACGTAATAGGACAATAAACCCAATGTAAGGAGGAACCTTCATGGAGGAAAAAAACTCACTGAAGAGATGAGGTCATAAATAACTGATGCACACTTTTGAAAATGAGGCCAGACAAACTCCCAAGGATCTTGGCTCAAAATTAGAGCAGCCGAAGAGAAACTTTTTTTTATGTCGAGTCCATCCTATCACACATAAGATGCAAGCTTATACGATGAATGCATGTGTTGTTCCTATAATCAACGAATAGAAGGAATAAATGGGTAGTTTAGCAAGCGTAAGTGCAGCTATCTGATCACTAATTCTCATTAGCAAAATTCCAGGGGAGTCTAACAGCTCGAGATCCTTCCCAAACGAACCCACCTACTTGAGGTTTGAAATGTTAGAATTCGAATAGAGAAACATCACAGTATTTCCTACTAAGATAAACTACAATATCCGTATACAACAACTATCAATGTATTCTAGGGACAACAGCTAGCAATGTTAAGAGTACATGTGCAGGTCAGAAATTCACTTTAGTTCTCTTGTGACACCTGGTCGAGGTGCTGTTGGACACATTCTGTGTTTTTGGAAGCAATTAATCACGGAAGATTCATGTACATTTGGATATCCAACAATTCAAGCCCCTTCCAAAACTGCATTATTTTAACTATGTGTACTAAGAGTTTTAGCCTAACCTGAATAATCCCTTTCTGTCCGACTGATTATTTTGTAGTCCATACCTACAAAGCTAGCTAGCTAGCACAAGCAGCTTGATTGACGTACAAAGCTAGCTAGCTACTACAAGCAGCTTGATTGATTGTTCACAGAATGCTTGCTTATTACTGCTCCCTTAGATGGATTACCCGACCGTCAAACAACCGTTAGCTCCTTGCTCATGCTGGTCCGGCCGTCAAATGACCTCAACCTTCCACTCCTCCTGGCGCGCCTACAGCCGAAGCCCTCATCCATGAGAAAAGGGGGAAGCGTGAGTGAGGGAAGGGGCTAGTGATACGTCCAAAACGTATCTATAATTTCTGCTTGCTCCATGCCACTTTTGGGTGATATTGCTATGATATTCATACACTTCCATACACTTTTGATCATATTTGGACTAACTTACTAATCCAGTGCACCCCAGTGCCAGTTTCTGTTTTCGGCTGTTTTTGTATTTCAGGTTTTCACGTTTCGAGAACTGCCCAGAAAAATCCAGAAAAATTATATAAAAAATCAGCGATCCAGAAACAACACTGCGTCCGAAGGGCAGCCTGGGGGGGGCCACAGGGGCTCCAGGCGCCCTGTGGGCGCCCCCCCCCTGGGCCGCGCCGGGGGGGGCGCCTGGGCCCCCCGAGGCTCCCCCGGTGCCCTACTTTGGCATATATTTAAAAGGTCCTCCGTAACCCTCAGAACAGGACTTCTTTTCGCGATCCCATCTCTGTTCCGCCGCCGCCGCCGCTTCCAAGATCGAGAGCACCAGGAGAACTCTTCCCGGCACCCTGTCGGAGGGGAGGATCACCACCGGGAGCTTCTCCAGCACCATGGATGCCTCCCGGATGACTCGTGAGTAGTCTCCCTTGGACCATGAGTCCATGACCAGTAGCTATGTGATGTTCTCCTCCCGTTCTTGTGCTTCACTAATTAGTCCTCGTGAGCTGCCCTACATGATCGAGGCATCTATGTAATCCTTATGCTGTTGCTATGTTGAGTTTGCTGGGATCCGATGGATTATGAGATTATGTTCAGATTGATCTTGAGTAATATATTTGATTCAACTCTTTTATATTTTAGTTCATAAGTAATTCTTGCATGTTCTCCGTTGTTATTTTTTGCTTGGCCGAGTAGTAAGTAGTGACTCCAAGAGGGAAAGTTATGCTCGATTGTGGGTTCATGCCCCTCAATGACTAGCTTGAGTGACAGAAACATGAGTCTAGGGGATGTGCTGTTGCCACAAGGGGGAAAACAACGGTGCTTGTGCCCGCGGGTGCAAGGATTGTTTACTTTACGCAAAGTTCTTTTAATGCAGTTGTCTGTTGCATTGAGTTTACACTATGGGTGGGACCCGCAACTTAATACCAGCGAGATGTTCTGGATAGATATCTCAAGGTGGATGATTAGTAGTAGATATTGATGGATTTCGGTCTACTTACTTTGGCGTACCGCCCATGCTTTGAACCTCAACCTTTCTTGCAATGTAATCAGCATTTGTATGCGCTCGTGGGTCCTGTCAATTGCCCAGCTGTAATTTGTTTACCTCACATAGCTGTTTTATCGTCTTTTGGGAGAGAGACATCACTAGTGAACATCATGAGACTCCGGTCCATATTACCATCATTGATCACATCCACTATTTACTTTTCGCTATTTACTTACTATTGCAAAACACTATCTATCACTACTATCATATTGCTTTTAACCCTTTGTGAACTACAAGGCCGGAGAGATTGACAACCTCTCTGTACTCGTTGGGAGCAAAGTTATTTGTATCTGTGTGTAGGTCCACGTTGATTGCTAATTGCGCCGTTAGCAATTGACACCTACTTGTTGAACCTAGGAGTCTCTGGGGATTCGATCCTTGGCATCTTTGCTAGGGGAAAACACTTCTACTTACTGCATCTTACACCTTCCACTTGGGGTAACCAACGAGGGGTTCGAGGCCCATCAGCTAGCGAGGATGCAAAGGCAAACCGTGAACCACATTGAGATCCTTCTCTTGTAGCTCCTGGCGAGGCTCCAGAGCGGAGGCCGTGGTCACGCGAGGAGGGAGCATGGCTCTAGGGTGGAGGTCGTGCTGACGCGAGGAGGAGGGAGAGGCTGTGGGGATCGAGGAAAGGGGGCTAGGGTTTGTATGGCGGCTGGAGTGGGAGTGGGACGAGACGAGGGTAGGATCGGACGCGGAACGCACGGAGCGGAATGGCCAAAACCTCCTACACACGGGGACGACGAACCCAGCCAACAAGCCTGCAACGCGAGCCCACCCGTCATTGGCCAGCGAAAACAACCGTGAGGTGAAAATTGGGTTTTACTACTATGAAGATCCAACGGCTGAGACGCATCAGAAGGCAGATCCGATAGCCGATGAAGCTTGCAATCGGGGGAGCCTTCTGGAGGTGAGTTGGCTAGCCTCATTATTGTTTTAAATAAGTTCACATACGTCCAGAAAAAAGTCAAGGAGAAAGAAGTATTGTGTTCTACGAGACGGAACCACCGCCACCTCCTGTTCTTCCTCGGGCGGCTAGATCTGGAGTACGTTTGGGGCTCCGGAGAGGGGGATCTTCGTCCTTCGTCACACCAACCCTTCTCCATCGCCAATTCCATGATGCTCCCCACCGGGAGTGAGTAATTCCTTCATAGGCTCGCTGGTCGGTGAGGAGTTGGATGAGATTCATCATGTAATCTAGTTAGTTTTGTTAGGGCCGATCCCTAGTATCCATTATGTTCTGAGATCGATGTTGCTATGACTTTGCCATGCTTAATGCTTGTCACTTTGGGCCCGGGTGCCATGATTTCACATCCGAACCGTTTATGATATTATCATTATATTCATTTTTTAGATCTGATCTTGCAAGTTATAGTCACTGATGGCTTCTCGCCCCTCGTTGGTTACCCCAAGTGGAAGGTTTGAGATGTAGCGTAGCGGCAAATTTTCCCTTGGCAAAGATACCAAGGATCGAATCCCGTGAGACTCCGAGGGTCGACAAGAAGGTGTCAATAGCGCAAGACACTTTCGCTTGACAGGACCTGCACACAGATACAAATAACTTTGCTCCCAACGAGAGAGGTTGTCAATCCCTCCGGCCTTGTCGTTTACAAAGGATCAAACGCAAGAGATAATAGTGATAGGTATGACTGCAACTAGGAAATAAGAACAGGAAGTAAATAACGGGTGTGATCAGTGATGGTAATATGGACCGGGGTCTCATGATGTTCACTAGTGATGTCTCTCTCCCAAAAGACGATAAAACAACTAAGCAAGGTAAACAAATTACAGCTGGGCAATTGACAGGATTATGTGCGCAAACCAATGCTAACTATGCTGTAAGAAAGGTAGATGTTCAAAAGCATGGGCGGTACGCCAAGGCAAGTAGGCCTAAATCCATCTGCATCTACTACTAATCATCCACCTTGAGATATCTATCCAGAACATCTCGCTGGTATTAAGTTGCGAGTCCCACCCAAAGTGTAAACTCAAAGCAACAGACAACTGCATTAAAAGAACTTTGCGTAAAGTCAACAATCCTTGCACCCGCAAGTACAAGCACCGTTGTTTTCCCCCTTGTGGCAACAGCATATCCCCTAGACTCAGGTTTCTGTCACTCAAGCTAGTCATCGAGGGGCATGAACCCACAATCAAGCATAACGTTCCCTCTTGGAGTTACTACCTACTACTCGGCCAAAGCAATAAATAGCAACGGAGAACATGCAAGAATTACTCAAGAACATAAATATAAAAGATGTGAATCAAATATATTACTCACACACAATCTGAACATAATCTCATAATCCATCGGATCTCAGCAAACTCAGCATAGCAACAGCATAAAGATTACATATGTGCCTCGATCATGTAGGGCAGCTCACGAGGTCTAATCGATGAAGAACAAAGAGGGGAGGAGAACATCACATAGCTACTGGTCATGGACCCATGGTCCAAGGGAGACTACTCACAACTCATCCGGGAAGCGTCCATGGTGGTGGAGAAGCTCCCGGTGGTGGTTCTCCCCTCCGGCAGGGTGCCGGGAAGAGTTCTCCTGGTGCTCCCGATCTTGGAAGCGTGGCGGCGGCGGAACAGAGATGAGATCGCGAAAAAGGGTTCCGTCCTCGAGGGTTTCGGGACGCGAGGTAAATATATGCCAAAGGGGGTTACCAGAGGCGGAGAGGGGGGGGGGGG